>CM052014.1:31657790-32030290 GCA_028476595.1 Obolodiplosis robiniae | reverse complement strand
GAGTCTGAGCGTATATCAAGATTTTTTATATTCGTCGATACTTTGAAAATTTTTCTGAGTCTGAGCGTATATCAAGATTTTTTATATTCGTCGATACTTTGAAAATTTTTCTGAGTCTGAGCGTATATCAAGATTTTTTATATTCGTCGATACTTTGAAAATTTTTCTGAGTCTGAGCGTATATCAAGATTTTTTATATTCGTCGATACTTTGAAAATTTTTCTGAGTCTGAGCGTATATCAAGATTTTTTATATTCGTCGATACTTTGAAAATTTTTCTGAGTCTGAGCGTATATCAAGATTTTTTATATTCGTGGATGGATGGATGGATGGATGGATGGATGGATGGATGGATGGATGGATGGATGGATGGATGGATGGATGGATGGATGGATGGATGGATGGATGGATGGATGGATGGATGGATGGATGGATGGATGGATGGATGGATGGATGGATGGATGGATGGATGGATGGATGGATGGATGGATGGATGGATGGATGGATGGATGGATGGATGGATGGATGGATGGATGGATGGATGGATGGATGGATGGATGGATGGATGGATGGATGGATGGATGGATGGATGGATGGATGGATGGATGGATGGATGGATGGATGGATGGATGGATGGATGGATGGATGGATGGATGGATGGATGGATGGATGGATGGATGGATGGATGGATGGATGGATGGATGGATGGATGGATGGATGGATGGATGGATGGATGGATGGATGGATGGATGGATGGATGGATGGATGGATGGATGGATGGATGGATGGATGGATGGATGGATGGATGGATGGATGGATGGATGGATACAATTTGCAAATTGTCTATGTTTTAGTGTGTGATGAGCCGGCTCATTTGCTCATCACTATGTCTTTGTATGAGTACTGTGCTCAGTATTTTCTTCTTTAACGTTACATACCGATTCGTATTGTTTTGTTATTAACAAATTTACATTGGAACAAAGCGGCTTTAACGATGAAAAAAAAAGAACTCAAATTTTCTGAGTCTGAACATATATCAAGAATTTTTAAATTCGTCGATACTTTGAAAATTTTTCTGAGTCTGAGCGTATATCAAGATTTTTTATATTCGTCGATACTTTGAAAATTTTTCTGAGTCTGAGCGTATATCAAGATTTTTTATATTCGTCGATACTTTGAAAATTTTTCTGAGTCTGAACGTATATCAAGATTTTTTATATTCGTCGATACTTTGAAAATTTTTCTGAGTCTGAGCGTATATCAAGATTTTTTATATTCGTCGATACTTTGAAAATTTTTCTGAGTCTGAACATATATCAAGATTTTTTATATTCGTCGATACTTTGAGAATTTTTCTGAGTCTGAGCGTATATCAAGATTTTTTATATTCGTCGATATTTTGAAAATTTTTCTGAGTCTGAACGTATATCAAGATTTTTTATATTCGTCGATACTTTGAAAATTTTTCTGAGTCTGAGCGTATATCAAGATTTTTTATATTCGTCGATATTTTGAAAATTTTTCTGAGTCTGAACGTATATCAAGATTTTTTATATTCGTCGATACTTTGAAAATTTTTCTGAGTCTGAGCGTATATCAAGATTTTTTATATTCGTCGATACTTTGAAAATTTTTCTGAGTCTGAACATATATCAAGATTTTTTATATTCGTCGATACTTTGAGAATTTTTCTGAGTCTGAGCGTATATCAAGATTTTTTATATTCGTCGATATTTTGAAAATTTTTCTGAGTCTGAACGTATATCAAGATTTTTTATATTCGTCGATACTTTGAAAATTTTTCTGAGTCTGAGCGTATATCAAGATTTTTTATATTCGTCGATATTTTGAAAATTTTTCTGAGTCTGAGCGTATATCAAGATTTTTTATATTCGTCGATACTTTGAAAATTTTTCTGAGTCTGAGCGTATATCAAGATTTATTATATTCGTCGATACTTTGAAAATTTTTCTGAGTCTGAGCGTATATCAAGATTTTTTATATTCGTCGATATTTTGAAAATTTTTCTGAGTCTGAACGTATATCAAGATTTTTTATATTCGTCGATACTTTGAAAATTTTTCTGAGTCTGAGCGTATATCAAGATTTTGTATATTCGTCGATATTTTGAAAATTTTTCTGAGTCTGAGCGTATATCAAGATTTTTTATATTCGTCGATACTTTGAAAATTTTTCTGAGTCTGAGCGTATATCAAGATTTTTTATATTCGTCGATACTTTGAAAATTTTTCTGAGTCTGAACATATATCAAGATTTTTTATATTCGTCGATACTTTGAGAATTTTTCTGAGTCTGAGCGTATATCAAGATTTTTTATATTCGTCGATATTTTGAAAATTTTTCTGAGTCTGAACGTATATCAAGATTTTTTATATTCGTCGATACTTTGAAAATTTTTCTGAGTCTGAGCGTATATCAAGATTTTTTATATTCGTCGATATTTTGAAAATTTTTCTGAGTCTTATATTCGTCGATATTTTGAAAATTTTTCTGAGTCTGAGCGTATATCAAGATTTTTTATATTCGTCGATACTTTGAAAATTTTTCTGAGTCTGAGCGTATATCAAGATTTATTATATTCGTCGATACTTTGAAAATTTTTCTGAGTCTGAGCGTATATCAAGATTTTTTATATTCGTCGATACTTTGAAAATTTTTCTGAGTCTGATTTTTCTGAGTCTGAAACAAATTTACATTGGAACAAAGCGGCTTTAACGATGAAAAAAAAAGAACTCAAATTTTCTGAGTCTGAACATATATCAAGAATTTTTAAATTCGTCGATACTTTGAAAATTTTTCTGAGTCTGAGCGTATATCAAGATTTTTTATATTCGTCGATACTTTGAAAATTTTTCTGAGTCTGAGCGTATATCAAGATTTTTTATATTCGTCGATACTTTGAAAATTTTTCTGAGTCTGAGCGTATATCAAGATTTTTTATATTCGTCGATACTTTGAAAATTTTTCTGAGTCTGAACATATATCAAGATTTTTTATATTCGTCGATACTTTGAGAATTTTTCTGAGTCTGAGCGTATATCAAGATTTTTTATATTTGTCGATATTTTGAAAATTTTTCTGAGTCTGAGCGTATATCAAGATTTTTTATATTCGTCGATACTTTGAAAATTTTTCTGAGTCTGAGCGTATATCAAGATTTTTTATATTCGTCGATATTTTGAAAATTTTTCTGAGTCTGAACGTATATCAAGATTTTTTATATTCGTCGATACTTTGAAAATTCTTCTGAGTCTGAACATATATCAAGATTTTTTATATTCGTCGATACTTTGAGAATTTTTCTGAGTCTGAGCGTATATCAAGATTTTTTATATTCGTCGATATTTTGAAAATTTTTCTGAGTCTGAACGTATATCAAGATTTTTTATATTCGTCGATACTTTGAAAATTTTTCTGAGTCTGAGCGTATATCAAGATTTTTTATATTCGTCGATACTTTGAAAATTTTTCTGAGTCTGAACATATATCAAGATTTTTTATATTCGTCGATACTTTGAGAATTTTTCTGAGTCTGAGCGTATATCAAGATTTTTTATATTCGTCGATATTTTGAAAATTTTTCTGAGTCTGAACATATATCAAGATTTTTTATATTCGTCGATACTTTGAGAATTTTTCTGAGTCTGAGCGTATATCAAGATTTTTTATATTCGTCGATATTTTGAAAATTTTTCTGAGTCTGAGCGTATATCAAGATTTTTTATATTCGTCGATACTTTGAAAATTTTTCTGAGTCTGAGCGTATATCAAGATTTTTTATATTCGTCGATACTTTGAAAATTTTTCTGAGTCTGAACATATATCAAGATTTTTTATATTCGTCGATACTTTGAGAATTTTTCTGAGTCTGAGCGTATATCAAGATTTTTTATATTCGTCGATATTTTGAAAATTTTTCTGAGTCTGAGCGTATATCAAGATTTTTTATATTCGTCGATACTTTGAAAATTTTTCTGAGTCTGAACATATATCAAGATTTTTTATATTCGTCGATACTTTGAGAATTTTTCTGAGTCTGAGCGTATATCAAGATTTTTTATATTCGTCGATATTTTGAAAATTTTTCTGAGTCTGAACGTATATCAAGATTTTTTATATTCGTCGATACTTTGAAAATTTTTCTGAGTCTGAGCGTATATCAAGATTTTTTATATTCGTCGATATTTTGAAAATTTTTCTGAGTCTGAGCGTATATCAAGATTTTTTATATTCGTCGATACTTTGAAAATTTTTCTGAGTCTGAGCGTATATCAAGATTTATTATATTCGTCGATACTTTGAAAATTTTTCTGAGTCTGAGCGTATATCAAGATTTTTTATATTCGTCGATACTTTGAAAATTTTTCTGAGTCTGATTTTTCTGAGTCTGAAACAAATTTACATTGGAACAAAGCGGCTTTAACGATGAAAAAAAAAGAACTCAAATTTTCTGAGTCTGAACATATATCAAGAATTTTTAAATTCGTCGATACTTTGAAAATTTTTCTGAGTCTGAGCGTATATCAAGATTTTTTATATTCGTCGATACTTTGAAAATTTTTCTGAGTCTGAGCGTATATCAAGATTTTTTATATTCGTCGATACTTTGAAAATTTTTCTGAGTCTGAACGTATATCAAGATTTTTTATATTCGTCGATACTTTGAAAATTTTTCTGAGTCTGAGCGTATATCAAGATTTTTTATATTCGTCGATACTTTGAAAATTTTTCTGAGTCTGAACATATATCAAGATTTTTTATATTCGTCGATACTTTGAGAATTTTTCTGAGTCTGAGCGTATATCAAGATTTTTTATATTCGTCGATATTTTGAAAATTTTTCTGAGTCTGAACGTATATCAAGATTTTTTATATTCGTCGATACTTTGAAAATTTTTCTGAGTCTGAGCGTATATCAAGATTTTTTATATTCGTCGATATTTTGAAAATTTTTCTGAGTCTGAACGTATATCAAGATTTTTTATATTCGTCGATATTTTGAAAATTTTTCTGAGTCTGAGCGTATATCAAGATTTTTTATATTCGTCGATACTTTGAAAATTTTTCTGAGTCTGAACATATATCAAGATTTTTTATATTCGTCGATACTTTGAGAATTTTTCTGAGTCTGAGCGTATATCAAGATTTTTTATATTCGTCGATATTTTGAAAATTTTTCTGAGTCTGAACGTATATCAAGATTTTTTATATTCGTCGATACTTTGAAAATTTTTCTGAGTCTGAGCGTATATCAAGATTTTTTTATATTCGTCGATATTTTGAAAATTTTTCTGAGTCTGAGCGTATATCAAGATTTTTTATATTCGTCGATACTTTGAAAATTTTTCTGAGTCTGAGCGTATATCAAGATTTATTATATTCGTCGATACTTTGAAAATTTTTCTGAGTCTGAGCGTATATCAAGATTTTTTATATTCGTCGATATTTTGAAAATTTTTCTGAGTCTGAACGTATATCAAGATTTTTTATATTCGTCGATACTTTGAAAATTTTCTGAGTCTGAGCGTATATCAAGATTTTTTATATTCGTCGATACTTTGAAAATTTTTCTGAGTCTGAACATATATCAAGATTTTTTATATTCGTCGATACTTTGAGAATTTTTCTGAGTCTGAGCGTATATCAAGATTTTTTATATTCGTCGATATTTTGAAAATTTTTCTGAGTCTGAGCGTATATCAAGATTTTTTATATTCGTCGATACTTTGAAAATTTTTCTGAGTCTGAGCGTATATCAAGATTTTTTATATTCGTCGATATTTTGAAAATTTTTCTGAGTCTGAACGTATATCAAGATTTTTTATATTCGTCGATACTTTGAAAATTTTTCTGAGTCTGAGCGTATATCAAGATTTTTTATATTCGTCGATATTTTGAAAATTTTTCTGAGTCTGAGCGTATATCAAGATTTTTTATATTCGTCGATACTTTGAAAATTTTTCTGAGTCTGAGCGTATATCAAGATTTATTATATTCGTCGATACTTTGAAAATTTTTCTGAGTCTGAGCGTATATCAAGATTTTTTATATTCGTCGATACTTTGAAAATTTTTCTGAGTCTGAGCGTATATCAAGATTTTTTATATTCGTCGATATTTTGAAAATTTTTCTGAGTCTGAGCGTATATCAAGATTTTTTATATTCGTCGATACTTTGAAAATTTTTCTGAGTCTGAGCGTATATCAAGATTTTTTATATTCGTCGATATTTTGAAAATTTTTCTGAGTCTGAGCGTATATCAAGATTTTTTATATTCGTCGATACTTTGAAAATTTTTCTGAGTCTGATTTTTCTGAGTCTGAAACAAATTTACATTGGAACAAAGCGGCTTTAACGATGAAAAAAAAGAACTCAAATTTTCTGAGTCTGAACATATATCAAGAATTTTTAAATTCGTCGATACTTTGAAAATTTTTCTGAGTCTGAGCGTATATCAAGATTTTTTATATTCGTCGATACTTTGAAAATTTTTCTGAGTCTGAGCGTATATCAAGATTTTTTATATTCGTCGATACTTTGAAAATTTTTCTGAGTCTGATTTTTCTGAGTCTGAAACAAATTTACATTGGAACAAAGCGGCTTTAACGATGAAAAAAAAAGAACTCAAATTTTCTGAGTCTGAACATATATCAAGAATTTTTAAATTCGTCGATACTTTGAAAATTTTTCTGAGTCTGAGCGTATATCAAGATTTTTTATATTCGTCGATACTTTGAAAATTTTTCTGAGTCTGAGCGTATATCAAGATTTTTTATATTCGTCGATACTTTGAAAATTTTTCTGAGTCTGAACGTGTATCAAGATTTTTTATATTCGTCGATACTTTGAAAATTTTTCTGAGTCTGAGCGTATATCAAGATTTTTTATATTCGTCGATACTTTGAAAATTTTTCTGAGTCTGAACATATATCAAGATTTTTTATATTCGTCGATACTTTGAGAATTTTTCTGAGTCTGAGCGTATATCAAGATTTTTTATATTCGTCGATATTTTGAAAATTTTTCTGAGTCTGAACGTATATCAAGATTTTTTATATTCGTCGATACTTTGAAAATTTTTCTGAGTCTGAGCGTATATCAAGATTTTGTATATTCGTCGATACTTTGAAAATTTTTCTGAGTCTGAGCGTATATCAAGATTTTTTATATTCGTCGATACTTTGAAAATTTTTCTGAGTCTGAACGTATATCAAGATTTTTTATATTCGTCGATATTTTGAAAATTTTTCTGAGTCTGAGCGTATATCAAGATTTTTTATATTCGTCGATACTTTGAAAATTTTTCTGAGTCTGAGCGTATATCAAGATTTATCATATTCGTCGATACTTTGAAAATTTTTCTGAGTCTGAGCGTATATCAAGATTTTTTATATTCGTCGATACTTTGAAAATTTTTCTGAGTCTGAGCGTATATCAAGATTTTTTATATTCGTCGATATTTTGAAAATTTTTCTGAGTCTTTTTTTATATTCGTCGATATTTTGAAAATTTTTCTGAGTCTGAGCGTATATCAAGATTTTTTATATTCGTCGATACTTTGAAAATTTTTCTGAGTCTGAGCGTATATCAAGATTTTTTATATTCGTCGATACTTTGAAAATTTTTCTGAGTCTGAGCGTATATCAAGATTTTTTATATTCGTCGATATTTTGAAAATTTTTCTGAGTCTGAGCGTATATCAAGATTTTTTATATTCGTCGATACTTTGAAAATTTTTCTGAGTCTGAGCGTATATCAAGATTTTTTTATATTCGTCGTTATTTGAAAATTTTTCTGAGTCTGAGCGTATATCAAGATTTTTTATATTCGTCGATACTTTGAAAATTTTTCTGAGTCTGAGCGTATATCAAGATTTTTTATATTCGTCGATACTTTGAAAATTTTTCTGAGTCTGAGCGTATATCAAGATTTTTTATATTCGTCGATATTTGAAAATTTTTCTGAGTCTGAACGTATATCAGGATTTTTTATATTCGTCGATACTTTGAAATTTTTCTGAGTCTGAGCGTATATCAAGATTTTTTATATTCGTCGATACTTTGAAAATTTTTCTGAGTCTGAGCGTATATCAAGATTTTTTATATTCGTCGATATTTTGAAAATTTTTCTGAGTCTGAGCGTATATCAAGATTTTTTATATTCGTCGATACTTTGAAAATTTTTCTGAGTCTGAGCGTATATCAAGATTTTTTATATTCGTCGATATTTTGAAAATTTTTCTGAGTCTGAGCGTATATCAAGATTTTTTATATTCGTCGATACTTTGAAAATTTTTCTGAGTCTGATTTTTCTGAGTCTGAAACAAATTTACATTGGAACAAAGCGGCTTTAACGATTAAAAAAAAAGAACTCAAATTTTCTGAGTCTGAACATATATCAAGAATTTTTAAATTCGTCGATACTTTGAAAATTTTTCTGAGTCTGAGCGTATATCAAGATTTTTTATATTCGTCGATACTTTGAAAATTTTTTCTGAGTCTGAGCGTATATCAAGATTTTTTATATTCGTCGATACTTTGAAAATTTTTCTGAGTCTGATTTTTCTGAGTCTGAAACAAATTTACATTGGAACAAAGCGGCTTTAACGATGAAAAAAAAAGAACTCAAATTTTCTGAGTCTGAACATATATCAAGAATTTTTAAATTCGTCGATACTTTGAAAATTTTTCTGAGTCTGAGCGTATATCAAGATTTTTTATATTCGTCGATACTTTGAAAATTTTTCTGAGTCTGAGCGTATATCAAGATTTTTTATATTCGTCGATACTTTGAAAATTTTTCTGAGTCTGAACGTGTATCAAGATTTTTTATATTCGTCGATACTTTGAAAATTTTTCTGAGTCTGAGCGTATATCAAGATTTTTTATATTCGTCGATACTTTGAAAATTTTTCTGAGTCTGAACATATATCAAGATTTTTTATATTCGTCGATACTTTGAGAATTTTTCTGAGTCTGAGCGTATATCAAGATTTTTTATATTCGTCGATATTTTGAAAATTTTTCTGAGTCTGAACGTATATCAAGATTTTTTATATTCGTCGATACTTTGAAAATTTTTCTGAGTCTGAGCGTATATCAAGATTTTGTATATTCGTCGATACTTTGAAAATTTTTCTGAGTCTGAGCGTATATCAAGATTTTTTATATTCGTCGATACTTTGAAAATTTTTCTGAGTCTGAACGTATATCAAGATTTTTTATATTCGTCGATATTTTGAAAATTTTTCTGAGTCTGAGCGTATATCAAGATTTTTTATATTCGTCGATACTTTGAAAATTTTTCTGAGTCTGAGCGTATATCAAGATTTATCATATTCGTCGATACTTTGAAAATTTTTCTGAGTCTGAGCGTATATCAAGATTTTTTATATTCGTCGATACTTTGAAAATTTTTCTGAGTCTGAGCGTATATCAAGATTTTTTATATTCGTCGATATTTTGAAAATTTTTCTGAGTCTGAGCGTATATCAAGATTTTTTATATTCGTCGATATTTTGAAAATTTTTCTGAGTCTGAGCGTATATCAAGATTTTTTATATTCGTCGATACTTTGAAAATTTTTCTGAGTCTGAGCGTATATCAAGATTTTTTATATTCGTCGATACTTTGAAAATTTTTCTGAGTCTGAGCGTATATCAAGATTTTTTATATTCGTCGATATTTTGAAAATTTTTCTGAGTCTGAGCGTATATCAAGATTTTTTATATTCGTCGATACTTTGAAAATTTTTCTGAGTCTGAGCGTATATCAAAATTTTTTATATTCGTCGTTATTTTGAAAATTTTTCTGAGTCTGAGCGTATATCAAGATTTTTTATATTCGTCGATACTTTGAAAACTTTTCTGAGTCTGAGCGTATATCAAGATTTTTTATATTCGTCGATACTTTGAAAATTTTTCTGAGTCTGAGCGTATATCAAGATTTTTTATATTCGTCGATACTTTGAAAATTTTTCTGAGTCTGAGCGTATATCAAGATTTTTTATATTCGTCGATATTTTGAAAATTTTTCTGAGTCTGAGCGTATATCAAGATTTTTTATATTCGTCGATACTTTGAAAATTTTTCTGAGTCTGAACGTATATCAAGATTTTTTATATTCGTCGATACTTTGAAAATTTTTCTGAGTCTGAGCGTATATCAAGATTTTTTATATTCGTCGATACTTTGAAAATTTTTCTGAGTCTGAACGTATATCAAGATTTTTTATATTCGTCGATACTTTGAGAATTTTTCTGAGTCTGAGCGTATATCAAGATTTATTATATTCGTCGATACTTTGAAAATTTTTCTGAGTCTGAGCGTATATCAAGATTTTTTATATTCGTCGATATTTTGAAAATTTTTCTGAGTCTGAGCGTATATCAAGATTTTTTATATTCGTCGATACTTTGAAAATTTTTCTGAGTCTGAACGTATATCAAGATTTTTTATATTCGTCGATACTTTGAAAATTTTTCTGAGTCTGAGCGTATATCAAGATTTTTTATATTCGTCGATATTTTGAAAATTTTTCTGAGTCTGAGCGTATATCAAGATTTTTTATATTCGTCGATACTTTGAAAATTTTTCTGAGTCTGAGCGTATATCAAGATTTTTTATATTCGTCGATATTTTGAAAATTTTTCTGAGTCTGAGCGTATATCAAGATTTTTTATATTCGTCGATACTTTGAAAATTTTTCTGAGTCTGAACGTATATCAAGATTTTTTATATTCGTCGATACTTTGAAAATTTTTCTGAGTCTGCACGTATATCAAGATTTTTTATATATGTCGATACTTTGAAAATTTTTCTGAGTCTGAGCGTATATCAAGATTTTTTATATTCGTCGATACTTTGAAAATTTTTTGAGTCTGAGCGTATATCAAGATTTTGTATATTCGTCGATACTTTGAAAATTTTTCTGAGTCTGAACGTATATCAAGATTTTTTATATTCGTCGATACTTTGAAAATTTTTCTGAGTCTGAACGTATATCAAGATTTTTTATGTATGTCGATACTTTGAAAATTTTTCTGAGTCTGAGCGTATATCAAGATTTTGTATATTCGTCGATACTTTGAAAATTTTTCTGAGTCTGAGCGTATATCAAGATTTTTTATATTCGTCGATATTTTGAAAATTTTTCTGAGTCTGAGCGTATATCAAGATTTTTTATATTCATCGATACTTTGAAAATTTTTCTAAGTCTGAGCGTATATCAAGATTTTGTATATTCGTCGATACTTTGAAAATTTTTCTGAGTCTGAGCGTATATCAAGATTTTTTATATTCGTCGATATTTTGAAAATTTTTCTGAGTCTGAGCGTATATCAAGATTTTTTATATTCGTCGATATTTTGAAAATTTTTCTGAGTCTGAGCGTATATCAAGATTTTTTATATTCGTCGATACTTTGAAAATTTTTCTGAGTCTGAGCGTATATCAAGATTTTTTATATTCGTCGATATTTTGAAAATTTTTCTGAGTCTGAGCGTATATCAAGTTTTTTTATATTCGTCGATACTTTGAAAATTTTTCTGAGTCTGAACGTATATCAAGATTTTTTATATATGTCGATACTTTGAAAATTTTTCTGAGTCTGAGCGTATATCAAGATTTTTTATATTCGTCGATACTTTGAAAATTTTTCTGAGTCTGAGCGTATATCAAGATTTTTTATATTCGTCGATATTTTGAAAATTTTTCTGAGTCTGAGCGTATATCAAGATTTTTTATATTCGTCGATATTTTGAAAATTTTTCTGAGTCTGAGCGTATATCAAGATTTTTTATATTCGTCGATACTTTGAAAATTTTTCTGAGTCTGAGCGTATATCAAGATTTTTTATATTCGTCGATATTTTGAAAATTTTTCTGAGTCGGAGCGTATATCAAGATTTTTTATATTCGTCGATACTTTGAAAATTTTTCTGAGTCTGAGCGTATATCAAGATTTTTTATATTCGTCGATATTTTGAAAATTTTTCTGAGTCTGAGCGTATATCAAGATTTTTTATATTCGTCGATACTTTGAAAATTTTTCTGAGTCTGAGCGTATATCAAGATTTTTTATATTCGTCGATATTTTGAAAATTTTTCTGAGTCTGAGCGTATATCAAGATTTTTTATATTCGTCGATACTTTGAAAATTTTTCTGAGTCTGAGCGTATATCAAGATTTTTTATATTCGTCGATATTTTGAAAATTTTTCTGAGTCTGAGCGTATATCAAGATTTTTTATATTCGTCGATATTTTGAAAATTTTTCTGAGTCTGAGCGTATATCAAGATTTTTTATATTCGTCGATACTTTGAAAATTTTTCTGAGTCTGAGCGTATATCAAGATTTTTTATATTCGTCGATACTTTGAAAATTTTTCTGAGTCTGAGCGTATATCAAGATTTTGTATATTCGTCGATACTTTGAAAATTTTTCTGAGTCTGAGCGTATATCAAGATTTTTTATATATGTCGATACCTTGAAAATTTTTCTGAGTCTGAGCGTATATCAAGATTTTTTATATTCGTCGATACTTTGAAAATTTTTCTGAGTCTGAGCGTATATCAAGATTTATTATATTCGTCGATACTTTGAAAATTTTTCTGAGTCTGAGCGTATATCAAGATTTTGTATATTCGTCGATACTTTGAAAATTTTTCTGAGTCTGAGCGTATATCAAGATTTATTATATATGTCGATACTTTGAAAATTTTTCTGAGTCTGAGCGTATATCAAGATTTTTTATATTCGTCGATACTTTGAAAATTTTTCTGAGTCTGAGCGTATATCAAGATTTTTTATATTCGTCGATACTTTGAAAATTTTTCTGAGTCTGAGCGTATATCAAGATTTTTTATATTCGTCGATACTTTGAAAATTTTTCTGAGTCTGAGCGTATATCAAGATTTTTTATATTCGTCGATACTTTGAAAATTTTTCTGAGTCTGAGCGTATATCAAGATTTTTTATATTCGTCGATACTTTGAAAATTTTTCTGAGTCTGAACGTATATCAAGATTTTTTATATATGTCGATACTTTGAAAATTTTTCTGAGTCTGAGCGTATATCAAGATTTTTTATATTCGTCGATACTTTGAAAATTTTTCTGAGTCTGAACGTATATCAAGATTTTTTAATATATTCGTCGATACTTTGAAAATTTTTCTGAGTCTGAGCGTATATCAAGATTTTATATATGTCGATACTTTGAAAATTTTTCTGAGTCTGAGCGTATATCAAGATTTTTTATATTCGTCGATACTTTGAAAATTTTTCTGAGTCTGAGCGTATATCAAGATTTTTTATATTCGTCGATACTTTGAAAATTTTTCTGAGTCTGAGCGTATATCAAGATTTTTTATATTCGTCGATACTTTGAAAATTTTTCTGAGTCTGAACGTATATCAAGATTTTTTATATATGTCGATACTTTGAAAATTTTTCTGAGTCTGAGCGTATATCAAGATTTTTTATATTCGTCGATACTTTGAAAATTTTTCTGAGTCTGAGCGTATATCAAGATTTTTTATATTCGTCGATACTTTGAAAATTTTTCTGAGTCGGAGCGTATATCAAGATTTTTTATATTCGTCGATACTTTGAAAATTTTTCTGAGTCTGAGCGTATATCAAGATTTTTTATATTCGTCGATACTTTGAAAATTTATCTGAGTCTGAACGTATATCAAGATTTTATATATGTCGATACTTTGAAAATTTTTCTGAGTCTGAGCGTATATCAAGATTTTTCATATTCGTCGATACTTTGAAAATTTTTCTGAGTCTGAACGTATATCAAGATTTTTCATATTCGTCGATACTTTGAAAATTTTTCTGAGTCTGAAAGTATATCAAGATTTTTTATATTCGTCGATACTTTGAAAATTTTTCTGAGTCTGAGCGTATATCAAGATTTTTTATATTCGTCGATACTTTGAAAATTTTTCTGAGTCTGAGCGTATATCAAGATTTTTTATATTCGTCGATATTTTGAAAATTTTTCTGAGTCTGAGCGTATATCAAGATTTTTTATATTCGTCGATACTTTGAAAATTTTTCTGAGTCTGAAAGTATACCAAGATTTTTTATATTCGTCGATACTTTGAAAATTTTTCTGAGTCTGAGCGTATATCAAGATTTTTTATATTCGTCGATACTTTGAAAATTTTTCTGAGTCTGAGCGTATATCAAGATTTTGTATATTCGTCGATACTTTGAAAATTTTTCTGAGTCCGAGCGTATATCAAGATTTTTTATATTCGTCGATACTTTGAAAATTTTTCTGAGTCTGAGCGTATATCAAGATTTTTTATATTCGTCGATATTTTGAAAATTTTTCTGAGTCTGAGCGTATATTAAGATTTTTTATATTCGTCGATATTTTGAAAATTTTTCTGAGTCTGAGCGTATATCAAGATTTTTTATATTCGTCGATACTTTGAAAATTTTTCTGAGTCTGAGCGTATATCAAGATTTTTTATATTCGTCGATACTTTGAAAATTTTTTGAGTCTGAGCGTATATCAAGATTTTTTATATTCGTCGATACTTTGAAAATTTTTCTGAGTCTGAGCGTATATCAAGATTTTTTATATTCGTCGATACTTTGAAAATTTTTCTGAGTCCGAACGTATATCAAGATTTTTTATATATGTCTATACTTTGAAAATTTTTCTGAGTCTGAGCGTATATCAAGATTTTTTATATTCGTCGATACTTTGAAAATTTTTCTGAGTCTGAGCGTATATCAAGATTTTTTATATTCGTCGATATTTTGAAAATTTTTCTGAGTCTGAGCGTATATCAAGATTTTTTATATTCGTCGATATTTTGAAAATTTTTCTGAGTCTGAGCGTATATCAAGATTTTTTATATTCGTCGATACTTTGAAAATTTTTCTGAGTCTGAGCGTATATCAAGATTTTTTATATTCGTCGATATTTTGAAAATTTTTCTGAGTCTGAGCGTATATCAAGATTTTTTATATTCGTGGATGGATGGATGGATGGATGGATGGATGGATGGATGGATGGATGGATGGATGGATGGATGGATGGATGGATGGATGGATGGATGGATGGATGGATGGATGGATGGATGGATGGATGGATGGATGGATGGATGGATGGATGGATGGATGGATGGATGGATGGATGGATGGATGGATGGATGGATGGATGGATGGATGGATGGATGGATGGATGGATGGATGGATGGATGGATGGATGGATGGATGGATGGATGGATGGATGGATGGATGGATGGATGGATGGATGGATGGATGGATGGATGGATGGATGGATGGATGGATGGATGGATGGATGGATGGATGGATGGATGGATGGATGGATACAATTTGCAAATTGTCTATGTTTTAGTGTGTGATGAGCCGGCTCATTTGCTCATCACTATGTCTTTGTATGAGTACTGTGCTCAGTATTTTCTTCTTTAACGTTACATACCGATTCGTATTGTTTTGTTATTAACAAATTTACATTGGAACAAAGCGGCTTTAACGATGAAAAAAAAAGAACTCAAATTTTCTGAGTCTGAACATATATCAAGAATTTTTAAATTCGTCGATACTTTGAAAATTTTTCTGAGTCTGAGCGTATATCAAGATTTTTTATATTCGTCGATACTTTGAAAATTTTTCTGAGTCTGAACGTATATCAAGATTTTTTATATTCGTCGATACTTTGAAAATTTTTCTGAGTCTGAGCGTATATCAAGATTTTTTATATTCGTCGATACTTTGAAAATTTTTCTGAGTCTGAACATATATCAAGATTTATTTTTTATATTCGTCGATACTTTGAGAATTTTTCTGAGTCTGAGCGTATATCAAGATTTTTTATATTCGTCGATATTTTGAAAATTTTTCTGAGTCTGAACGTATATCAAGATTTTTTATATTCGTCGATACTTTGAAAATTTTTCTGAGTCTGAGCGTATATCAAGATTTTTTATATTCGTCGATACTTTGAAAATTTTTCTGAGTCTGAGCGTATATCAAGATTTTTTATATTCGTCGATATTTTGAAAATTTTTCTGAGTCTGAGCGTATATCAAGATTTTTTATATTCGTCGATACTTTGAAAATTTTTCTGAGTCTGAGCGTATATCAAGATTTATTATATTCGTCGATACTTTGAAAATTTTTCTGAGTCTGAGCGTATATCAAGATTTTTTATATTCGTCGATACTTTGAAAATTTTTTGAGTCTGAGCGTATATCAAGATTTTTAATATTCGTCGATATTTTGAAAATTTTTCTGAGTCTGAGCGTATATCAAGATTTTTTATATTCGTCGATACTTTGAAAATTTTTCTGAGTCTGAGCGTATATCAAGATTTTTTATATTCGTCGATATTTTGAAAATTTTTCTGAGTCTGAGCGTATATCAAGATTTTTTATATTCGTCGATACTTTGAAAATTTTTCTGAGTCTGAGCGTATATCAAGATTTTTTATATTCGTCGATACTTTGAAAATTTTTCTGAGTCTGAGCGTATATCAAGATTTTTTATATTCGTCGATACTTTGAAAATTTTTCTGAGTCTGAGCGTATATCAAGATTTTTTATATTCGTCGATATTTTGAAAATTTTTCTGAGTCTGAGCGTATATCAAGATTTTTTATATTCGTCGATATTTTGAAAATTTTTCTGAGTCTGAGCGTATATCAAGATTTTTTATATTCGTCGATACTTTGAAAATTTTTCTAAGTCTGAGCGTATATCAAGATTTTTTATATTCGTCGATACTTTGAAAATTTTTCTGAGTCTGAGCGTATATCAAGATTTTTTATATTCGTCGATATTTTGAAAATTTTTCTGAGTCTGAGCGTATATCAAGTTTTTTTATATTCGTCGATACTTTGAAAATTTTTCTGAGTCTGAACGTATATCAAGATTTTTTATGTATGTCGATACTTTGAAAATTTTTCTGAGTCTGAGCGTATATCAAGATTTTGTATATTCGTCGATACTTTGAAAATTTTTCTGAGTCTGAGCGTATATCAAGATTTTTTATATTCGTCGATATTTTGAAAATTTTTCTGAGTCTGAGCGTATATCAAGATTTTTTATATTCGTCGATACTTTGAAAATTTTTCTAAGTCTGAGCGTATATCAAGATTTTGTATATTCGTCGATACTTTGAAAATTTTTCTGAGTCTGAGCGTATATCAAGATTTTTTATATTCGTCGATATTTTGAAAATTTTTCTGAGTCTGAGCGTATATCAAGATTTTTTATATTCGTCGATATTTTGAAAATTTTTCTGAGTCTGAGCGTATATCAAGATTTTTTATATTCGTCGATACTTTGAAAATTTTTCTAAGTCTGAGCGTATATCAAGATTTTTTATATTCGTCGATACTTTGAAAATTTTTCTGAGTCTGAGCGTATATCAAGATTTTTTATATTCGTCGATATTTTGAAAAATTTTCTGAGTCTGAGCGTATATCAAGTTTTTTTATATTCGTCGATACTTTGAAAATTTTTCTGAGTCTGAACGTATATCAAGATTTTTTATGTATGTCGATACTTTGAAAATTTTTCTGAGTCTGAGCGTATATCAAGATTTTGTATATTCGTCGATACTTTGAAAATTTTTCTGAGTCTGAGCGTATATCAAGATTTTTTATATTCGTCGATATTTTGAAAATTTTTCTGAGTCTGAGCGTATATCAAGATTTTTTATATTCGTCGATACTTTGAAAATTTTTCTAAGTCCGAGCGTATATCAAGATTTTGTATATTCGTCGATACTTTGAAAATTTTTCTGAGTCTGAGCGTATATCAAGATTTTTTATATTCGTCGATACTTTGAAAATTTTTCTGAGTCTGAGCGTATATCAAGATTTTTTATATTCGTCGATATTTTGAAAATTTTTCTGAGTCTGAGCGTATATCAAGATTTATTATATTCGTCGATACTTTGAAAATTTTTCTGAGTCTGAGCGTATATCAAGATTTTTTATATTCGTCGATACTTTGAAAATTTTTCTGAGTCTGAGCGTATATCAAGATTTTTTATATTCGTCGATATTTTGAAAATTTTTCTGAGTCTGAGCGTATATCAAGATTTTTTATATTCGTCGATATTTTGAAAATTTTTCTGAGTCTGAGCGTATATCAAGATTTTTTATATTCGTCGATACTTTGAAAATTTTTCTAAGTCTGAGCGTATATCAAGATTTTTTATATTCGTCGATACTTTGAAAATTTTTCTGAGTCTGAGCGTATATCAAGATTTTTTATATTCGTCGATATTTTGAAAATTTTTCTGAGTCTGAGCGTATATCAAGATTTTTTATATTCGTCGATACTTTGAAAATTTTTCTGAGTCTGAGCGTATATCAAGATTTTTTATATTCGTCGATATTTTGAAAATTTTTCTGAGTCTGAGCGTATATCAAGATTTTTTATATTCGTCGATACTTCGAAAATTTTTCTGAGTCTGAGCGTATATCAAGATTTTTTATATTCGTCGATACTTTGAAAATTTTTCTGAGTCTGAGCGTATATCAAGATTTTTTATATTCGTCGATATTTTGAAAATTTTTCTGAGTCTGAGCGTATATCAAGATTTTTTATATTCGTCGATACTTTGAAAATTTTTCTGAGTCTGAGCGTATATCAAGATTTTTTATATTCGTCGATATTTTGAAAATTTTTCTGAGTCTGAGCGTATATCAAGATTTTTTATATTCGTCGATACTTTGAAAATTTTTCTGAGTCTGAGCGTATATCAAGATTTTTTATATTCGTCGATATTTTGAAAATTATTCTGAGTCTGAGCGTATATCAAGATTTTTTATATTCGTCGATACTTTGAAAATTTTTCTGAGTCTGAGCGTATATCAAGATTTTTTATATTCGTCGATATTTTGAAAATTTTTCTGAGTCTGAGCGTATATCAAGATTTTTTATATTCGTCGATATTTTGAAAAATTTTCTGAGTCTGAGCGTATATCAAGATTTTTTATATTCGTCGATACTTTGAAAATTTTTCTGAGTCTGAGCGTATATCAAGATTTTTTATATTCGTCGATACTTTGAAAATTTTTCTGAGTCTGAGCGTATATCAAGATTTTGTATATTCGTCGATACTTTGAAAATTTTTCTGAGTCTGAGCGTATATCAAGATTTTTTATATATGTCGATACCTTGAAAATTTTTCTGAGTCTGAGCGTATATCAAGATTTTTTATATTCGTCGATACTTTGAAAATTTTTCTGAGTCTGAGCGTATATCAAGATTTATTATATTCGTCGATACTTTGAAAATTTTTCTGAGTCTGAGCGTATATCAAGATTTTGTATATTCGTCGATACTTTGAAAATTTTTCTGAGTCTGAGCGTATATCAAGATTTATTATATATGTCGATACTTTGAAAATTTTTCTGAGTCTGAGCGTATATCAAGATTTTTTATATTCGTCGATACTTTGAAAATTTTTCTGAGTCTGAGCGTATATCAAGATTTTTTATATTCGTCGATACTTTGAAAATTTTTCTGAGTCTGAGCGTATATCAAGATTTTTTATATTCGTCGATACTTTGAAAATTTTTCTGAGTCTGAGCGTATATCAAGATTTTTTATATTCGTCGATACTTTGAAAATTTTTCTGAGTCTGAGCGTATATCAAGATTTTTTATATTCGTCGATACTTTGAAAATTTTTCTGAGTCTGAACGTATATCAAGATTTTTTATATATGTCGATACTTTGAAAATTTTTCTGAGTCTGAGCGTATATCAAGATTTTTTATATTCGTCGATACTTTGAAAATTTTTCTGAGTCTGAACGTATATCAAGATTTTTTAATATATTCGTCGATACTTTGAAAATTTTTCTGAGTCTGAGCGTATATCAAGATTTTATATATGTCGATACTTTGAAAATTTTTCTGAGTCTGAGCGTATATCAAGATTTTTTATATTCGTCGATACTTTGAAAATTTTTCTGAGTCTGAGCGTATATCAAGATTTTTTATATTCGTCGATACTTTGAAAATTTTTCTGAGTCTGAGCGTATATCAAGATTTTTTATATTCGTCGATACTTTGAAAATTTTTCTGAGTCTGAGCGTATATCAAGATTTTTTATATTCGTCGATACTTTGAAAATTTTTCTGAGTCTGAGCGTATATCAAGATTTTTTATATTCGTCGATACTTTGAAAATTTTTCTGAGTCTGAGCGTATATCAAGATTTTTTATATTCGTCGATACTTTGAAAATTTTTCTGAGTCTGAACGTATATCAAGATTTTTTATATATGTCGATACTTTGAAAATTTTTCTGAGTCTGAGCGTATATCAAGATTTTTTATATTCGTCGATACTTTGAAAATTTTTCTGAGTCTGAACGTATATCAAGATTTTTTAATATATTCGTCGATACTTTGAAAATTTTTCTGAGTCTGAGCGTATATCAAGATTTTATATATGTCGATACTTTGAAAATTTTTCTGAGTCTGAGCGTATATCAAGATTTTTTATATTCGTCGATACTTTGAAAATTTATCTGAGTCTGAACGTATATCAAGATTTTATATATGTCGATACTTTGAAAATTTTTCTGAGTCTGAGCGTATATCAAGATTTTTCATATTCGTCGATACTTTGAAAATTTTTCTGAGTCTGAACGTATATCAAGATTTTTTATATTCGTCGATACTTTGAAAATTTTTCTGAGTCTGAAAGTATATCAAGATTTTTTATATTCGTCGATACTTTGAAAATTTATCTGAGTCTGAACGTATATCAAGATTTTTTATATTCGTCGATACTTTGAAAATTTTTCTGAGTCTGAGCGTATATCAAGATTTTTTATATTCGTCGATACTTTGAAAATTTTTCTGAGTCTGAGCGTATATCAAGATTTTTTATATTCGTCGATACTTTGAAAATTTATCTGAGTCTGAACGTATATCAAGATTTTTTATATTCGTCGATACTTTGAAAATTTTTCTGAGTCTGAGCGTATATCAAGATTTTTTATATTCGTCGATACTTTGAAAATTTTTCTGAGTCTGAGCGTATATCAAGATTTTTTATATTCGTCGATATTTTGAAAATTTTTCTGAGTCTGAGCGTATATCAAGATTTTTTATATTCGTCGATACTTTGAAAATGTTTCTGAGTCTGAGCGTATATCAAGATTTTTTATATTCGTCGATATTTTGAAAATTATTCTGAGTCTGAGCGTATATCAAGATTTTTTATATTCGTCGATACTTTGAAAATTTTTCTGAGTCTGAGCGTATATCAAGATTTTTTATATTCGTCGATATTTTGAAAATTTTTCTGAGTCTGAGCGTATATCAAGATTTTTTATATTCGTCGATATTTTGAAAAATTTTCTGAGTCTGAGCGTATATCAAGATTTTTTATATTCGTCGATACTTTGAAAATTTTTCTGAGTCTGAGCGTATATCAAGATTTTTTATATTCGTCGATACTTTGAAAATTTTTCTGAGTCTGAGCGTATATCAAGATTTTGTATATTCGTCGATACTTTGAAAATTTTTCTGAGTCTGAGCGTATATCAAGATTTTTTATATATGTCGATACCTTGAAAATTTTTCTGAGTCTGAGCGTATATCAAGATTTTTTATATTCGTCGATACTTTGAAAATTTTTCTGAGTCTGAGCGTATATCAAGATTTATTATATTCGTCGATACTTTGAAAATTTTTCTGAGTCTGAGCGTATATCAAGATTTTGTATATTCGTCGATACTTTGAAAATTTTTCTGAGTCTGAGCGTATATCAAGATTTATTATATATGTCGATACTTTGAAAATTTTTCTGAGTCTGAGCGTATATCAAGATTTTTTATATTCGTCGATACTTTGAAAATTTTTCTGAGTCTGAGCGTATATCAAGATTTTTTATATTCGTCGATACTTTGAAAATTTTTCTGAGTCTGAGCGTATATCAAGATTTTTTATATTCGTCGATACTTTGAAAATTTTTCTGAGTCTGAGCGTATATCAAGATTTTTTATATTCGTCGATACTTTGAAAATTTTTCTGAGTCTGAGCGTATATCAAGATTTTTTATATTCGTCGATACTTTGAAAATTTTTCTGAGTCTGAACGTATATCAAGATTTTTTATATATGTCGATACTTTGAAAATTTTTCTGAGTCTGAGCGTATATCAAGATTTTTTATATTCGTCGATACTTTGAAAATTTTTCTGAGTCTGAACGTATATCAAGATTTTTTAATATATTCGTCGATACTTTGAAAATTTTTCTGAGTCTGAGCGTATATCAAGATTTTATATATGTCGATATTTTGAAAATTTTTCTGAGTCTGAGCGTATATCAAGATTTTTTATATTCGTCGATACTTTGAAAATTTTTCTGAGTCTGAGCGTATATCAAGATTTTTTATATTCGTCGATACTTTGAAAATTTTTCTGAGTCTGAGCGTATATCAAGATTTTTTATATTCGTCGATACTTTGAAAATTTTTCTGAGTCTGAGCGTATATCAAGATTTTTTATATTCGTCGATACTTTGAAAATTTTTCTGAGTCTGAGCGTATATCAAGATTTTTTATATTCGTCGATACTTTGAAAATTTTTCTGAGTCTGAGCGTATATCAAGATTTTTTATATTCGTCGATACTTTGAAAATTTTTCTGAGTCTGAGCGTATATCAAGATTTTTTATATTCGTCGATACTTTGAAAATTTTTCTGAGTCTGAACGTATATCAAGATTTTTTATATATGTCGATACTTTGAAAATTTTTCTGAGTCTGAGCGTATATCAAGATTTTTTATATTCGTCGATACTTTGAAAATTTTTCTGAGTCTGAACGTATATCAAGATTTTTTAATATATTCGTCGATACTTTGAAAATTTTTCTGAGTCTGAGCGTATATCAAGATTTTATATATGTCGATACTTTGAAAATTTTTCTGAGTCTGAGCGTATATCAAGATTTTTTATATTCGTCGATACTTTGAAAATTTATCTGAGTCTGAACGTATATCAAGATTTTATATATGTCGATACTTTGAAAATTTTTCTGAGTCTGAGCGTATATCAAGATTTTTCATATTCGTCGATACTTTGAAAATTTTTCTGAGTCTGAACGTATATCAAGATTTTTTATATTCGTCGATACTTTGAAAATTTTTCTGAGTCTGAAAGTATATCAAGATTTTTTATATTCGTCGATACTTTGAAAATTTATCTGAGTCTGAACGTATATCAAGATTTTTTATATTCGTCGATACTTTGAAAATTTTTCTGAGTCTGAGCGTATATCAAGATTTTTTATATTCGTCGATACTTTGAAAATTTTTCTGAGTCTGAGCGTATATCAAGATTTTTTATATTCGTCGATACTTTGAAAATTTATCTGAGTCTGAACGTATATCAAGATTTTTTATATTCGTCGATACTTTGAAAATTTTTCTGAGTCTGAGCGTATATCAAGATTTTTTATATTCGTCGATTCTTTGAAAATTTTTCTGAGTCTGAGCGTATATCAGGATTTTGTATATTCGTCGATACTTTGAAAATTCTTCTGAGTCTGAGCGTATATCAAGATTTTTTATATTCGTCGATATTTTGAAAATTTTTCTGAGTCTGAGCGTATATCAAGATTTTTTATATTCGTCGATACTTTGAAAATTTTTCTGAGTCTGAAAGTATATCAAGATTTTTTATATTCGTCGATACTTTGAAAATTTTTCTGAGTCTGAGCGTATATCAAGATTTTTTATATTCGTCGATACTTTGAAAATTTTTCTGAGTCTGAGCGTATATCAAGATTTTGTATATTCGTCGATACTTTGAAAATTTTTCTGAGTCCGAGCGTATATCAAGATTTTTTATATTCGTCGATACTTTGAAAATTTTTCTGAGTCTGAGCGTATATCAAGATTTTTTATATTCGTCGATATTTTGAAAATTTTTCTGAGTCTGAGCGTATATTAAGATTTTTTATATTCGTCGATACTTTGAAAATTTTTCTGAGTCTGAGCGTATATCAAGATTTTTTATATTCGTCGATACTTTGAAAATTTTTCTGAGTCTGAGCGTATATCAAGATTTTTTATATTCGTCGATACTTTGAAAATTTTTTGAGTCTGAGCGTATATCAAGATTTTTTATATTCGTCGATACTTTGAAAATTTTTCTGAGTCTGAGCGTATATCAAGATTTTTTATATTCGTCGATACTTTGAAAATTTTTCTGAGTCCGAACGTATATCAAGATTTTTTATATATGTCTATACTTTGAAAATTTTTCTGAGTCTGAGCGTATATCAAGATTTTTTATATTCGTCGATACTTTGAAAATTTTTCTGAGTCTGAGCGTATATCAAGATTTTTTATATTCGTCGATATTTTGAAAATTTTTCTGAGTCTGAGCGTATATCAAGATTTTTTATATTCGTCGATATTTTGAAAATTTTTCTGAGTCTGAGCGTATATCAAGATTTTTTATATTCGTCGATACTTTGAAAAATTTTCTGAGTCTGAGCGTATATCAAGATTTTTTATATTCGTCGATATTTTGAAAATTTTTCTGAGTCTGAGCGTATATCAAGATTTTTTATATTCGTCGATACTTTGAAAATTTTTCTGAGTCTGAGCGTATATCAAGATTTTTTATATTCGTCGATATTTTGAAAATTTTTCTGAGTCTGAGCGTATATCAAGATTTTTTATATTCGTCGATACTTTGAAAATTTTTCTGAGTCTGAACGTATATCAAGATTTTTTATGTATGTCGATACTTTGAAAATTGTTCTGAGTCTGAGCGTATATCAAGATTTATTATATTCGTCGATACTTTGAAAATTTTTCTGAGTCTGAGCGTATATCAAGATTTATTATATTCGTCGATACTTTGAAAATTCTTCTGAGTCTGAGCGTATATCAAGATTTTTTATATTCGTCGATACTTTGAAAATTTTTCTGAGTCTGAGCGTATATCAAGATTTATTATATTCGTCGATACTTTGAAAATGTTTCTGAGTCTGAGCGTATATCAAGATTTATTATATTCGTCGATACTTTGAAAATTTTTCTGAGTCTGAGCGTATATCAAGATTTTTTATATTCGTCGATACTTTGAAAATTTTTCTGAGTCTGAACGTATATACAGATTTTTTATATTCGTCGATACTTTGAAAATTTTTCTGAGTCTGAGCGTATATCAAGATTTTTTATATTCGTCGATATTTTGAAAATTCTTCTGAGTCTGAACGTATATCAAGATTTTTTATATTCGTCGATACTTTGAAAATTTTTCTGAGTCTGAACGTATATCAAGATTTTGTATATTCGTCGATACTTTGAAAATTTTTCTGAGTCTGAGCGTATATCAAGATTTTTTATATTCGTCGATATTTTGAAAATTTTTCTGAGTCTGAGCGTTATCAAGATTTTTTATATTCGTCGATACTTTGAAAATTTTTCTGAGTCTGAGCGTATATCAAGATTTATTATATTCGTCGATACTTTGAAAATTTTTCTGAGTCTGAGCGTATATCAAGATTTTTTATATTCGTCGATACTTTGAAATTTTTTTGAGTCTGAGCGTATATCAAGATTTTGTATATTCGTCGATACTTTGAAAATTTTTCTGAGTCTGAGCGTATATCAAGATCTATTATATTCGTCGATACTTTGAAAATTTTTCTGAGTCTGAGCGTATATCAAGATTTTGTATATTCGTCGATACTTTGAAAATTTTTCTGAGTCTGAGCGTATATCAAGATTTTTTATATTCGTCGATATTTTGAAAATTTTTCTAAGTCTGAGCGTATATCAAGATTTTTTATATTCGTCGATACTTTGAAAATTTTTCTAAGTCCGAGCGTATATCAAGATTTTGTATATTCGTCGATACTTTGAAAATTTTTCTGAGTCTGAGCGTATATCAAGATTTTTTATATTCGTCGATACTTTGAAAATTTTTCTGAGTCTGAGCGTATATCAAGATTTTGTATATTCGTCGATACTTTGAAAATTTTTCTGAGTCTGAGCGTATATCAAGATTTTTTATATTCGTCGATATTTTGAAAATTTTTCTGAGTCTGAGCGTATATCAAGATTTTTTATATTCGTCGATACTTTGAAAATTTTTCTAAGTCTGAGCGTATATCAAGATTTTGTATATTCGTCGATACTTTGAAAATTTTTCTGAGTCTGAGCGTATATCAAGATTTTTTATATTCTTCGATATTTTGAAAATTTTTCTGAGTCTGAGCGTATATCAAGATTTTTTATATTCGTCGATATTTTGAAAATTTTTCTGAGTCTGAGCGTATATCAAGATTTTTTATATTCGTCGATACTTTGAAAATTTTTCTAAGTCTGAGCGTATATCAAGATTTTTTATATTCGTCGATACTTTGAAAATTTTTCTGAGTCTGAGCGTATATCAAGATTTTTTATATTCGTCGATACTTTGAAAATTTTTCTGAGTCTGAGCGTATATCAAGATTTTTTATATTCGTCGATATTTTGAAAATTTTTCTGAGTCTGAGCGTATATCAAGATTTTTTATATTCGTCGATACTTTGAAAATTTTTCTGAGTCTGAGCGTATATCAAGATTTTTTATATTCGTCGATATTTTGAAAATTTTTCTGAGTCTGAGCGTATATCAAGATTTTTTATATTCGTCGATACTTTGAAAATTTTTTGAGTCTGAGCGTATATCAAGATTTTGTATATTCGTCGATACTTTGAAAATTTTTCTGAGTCTGAGCGTATATCAAGATTTATTATATTCGTCGATATTTTGAAAATTTTTCTGAGTCTGAGCGTATATCAAGATTTTTTATATTCGTCGATACTTTGAAAATTTTTCTGAGTCTGAGCGTATATCAAGATTTTTTATATTCGTCGATATTTTGAAAATTTTTCTGAGTCTGAGCGTATATCAAGATTTTTTATATTCGTCGATACTTTGAAAATTTTTCTGAGTCTGAACGTATATCAAGATTTTTTATGTATGTCGATACTTTGAAAATTGTTCTGAGTCTGAGCGTATATCAAGATTTATTATATTCGTCGATACTTTGAAAATTTTTCTGAGTCTGAGCGTATATCAAGATTTATTATATTCGTCGATACTTTGAAAATTCTTCTGAGTCTGAGCGTATATCAAGATTTTTTATATTCGTCGATACTTTGAAAATTTTTCTGAGTCTGAGCGTATATCAAGATTTATTATATTCGTCGATACTTTGAAAATGTTTCTGAGTCTGAGCGTATATCAAGATTTATTATATTCGTCGATACTTTGAAAATTTTTCTGAGTCTGAGCGTATATCAAGATTTTTTATATTCGTCGATACTTTGAAAATTTTCTGAGTCTGAACGTATATCAAGATTTTTTATATTCGTGGATACTTTGAGAATTTTTTGAGTCTGAGCGTAAATCAAGATTTTTTATATTCGTCGATACTTTGAAAATTTTTCTGAGTCTGAACATATATCAAGATTTTTTATATTCGTCGATACTTTGAGAATTTTTCTGAGTCTGAGCGTATATCAAGATTTTTTATATTCGTCGATACTTTGAAAATTTTTCTGAGTCTGAGCGTATATCAAGATTTTTTATATTCGTCGATACTTTGAAAATTTTTCTGAGTCTGAGCGTATATCAAGATTTTTTATATTCGTCGATACTTTGAAAATTTTTCTGAGTCTGAACGTATATCAAGATTTTTTATATTCGTCGATACTTTGAAAATTTTTCTGAGTCTGAGCGTATATCAAGATTTTTTATATTCGTCGATACTTTGAAAATTTTTCTGAGTCTGAACATATATCAAGATTTTTTATATTCGTCGATACTTTGAGAATTTTTCTGAGTCTGAGCGTATATCAAGATTTTTTATATTCGTCGATATTTTGAAAATTCTTCTGAGTCTGAACGTATATCAAGATTTTTTATATTCGTCGATACTTTGAAAATTTTTCTGAGTCTGAGCGTATATCAAGATTTTGTATATTCGTCGATACTTTGAAAATTTTTCTGAGTCTGAGCGTATATCAAGATTTTTTATATTCGTCGATATTTTGAAAATTTTTCTGAGTCTGAGCGTTATCAAGATTTTTTATATTCGTCGATACTTTGAAAATTTTTCTGAGTCTGAGCGTATATCAAGATTTATTATATTCGTCGATACTTTGAAAATTTTTCTGAGTCTGAGCGTATATCAAGATTTTTTATATTCGTCGATACTTTGAAATTTTTTTGAGTCTGAGCGTATATCAAGATTTTGTATATTCGTCGATACTTTGAAAATTTTTCTGAGTCTGAGCGTATATCAAGATCTATTATATTCGTCGATACTTTGAAAATTTTTCTGAGTCTGAGCGTATATCAAGATTTTGTATATTCGTCGATACTTTGAAAATTTTTCTGAGTCTGAGCGTATATCAAGATTTTTTATATTCGTCGATATTTTGAAAATTTTTCTAAGTCTGAGCGTATATCAAGATTTTTTATATTCGTCGATACTTTGAAAATTTTTCTAAGTCCGAGCGTATATCAAGATTTTGTATATTCGTCGATACTTTGAAAATTTTTCTGAGTCTGAGCGTATATCAAGATTTTTTATATTCGTCGATACTTTGAAAATTTTTCTGAGTCTGAGCGTATATCAAGATTTTGTATATTCGTCGATACTTTGAAAATTTTTCTGAGTCTGAGCGTATATCAAGATTTTTTATATTCGTCGATATTTTGAAAATTTTTCTGAGTCTGAGCGTATATCAAGATTTTTTATATTCGTCGATACTTTGAAAATTTTTCTGAGTCTGAGCGTATATCAAGATTTTGTATATTCGTCGATACTTTGAAAATTTTTCTGAGTCTGAGCGTATATCAAGATTTTTTATATTCTTCGATATTTTGAAAATTTTTCTGAGTCTGAGCGTATATCAAGATTTTTTATATTCGTCGATATTTTGAAAATTTTTCTGAGTCTGAGCGTATATCAAGATTTTTTATATTCGTCGATACTTTGAAAATTTTTCTAAGTCTGAGCGTATATCAAGATTTTTTATATTCGTCGATACTTTGAAAATTTTTCTGAGTCTGAGCGTATATCAAGATTTTTTATATTCGTCGATACTTTGAAAATTTTTCTGAGTCTGAGCGTATATCAAGATTTTTTATATTCGTCGATATTTTGAAAATTTTTCTGAGTCTGAGCGTATATCAAGATTTTTTATATTCGTCGATACTTTGAAAATTTTTCTGAGTCTGAGCGTATATCAAGATTTTTTATATTCGTCGATATTTTGAAAATTTTTCTGAGTCTGAGCGTATATCAAGATTTTTTATATTCGTCGATACTTTGAAAATTTTTCTAAGTCTGAGCGTATATCAAGATTTTGTATATTCGTCGATACTTTGAAAATTTTTCTGAGTCTGAGCGTATATCAAGATTTATTATATTCGTCGATATTTTGAAAATTTTTCTGAGTCTGAGCGTATATCAAGTTTTTTTATATTCGTCGATACTTTGAAAATTTTTCTGAGTCTGAGCGTATATCAAGATTTTGTATATTCGTCGATACTTTGAAAATTTTTCTGAGTCTGAGCGTATATCAAGATTTTTTATATTCGTCGATATTTTGAAAATTTTTCTGAGTCTGAGCGTATATCAAGATTTTTTATATTCGTCGATACTTTGAAAATTTTTCTAAGTCCGAGCGTATATCAAGATTTTGTATATTCGTCGATACTTTGAAAATTTTTCTGAGTCTGAGCGTATATCAAGATTTTTTATATTCGTCGATATTTTGAAAATTTTTCTGAGTCTGAGCGTATATCAAGATTTTTTATATTCGTCGATATTTTGAAAATTTTTCTGAGTCTGAGCGTATATCAAGATTTTTTAT
The DNA here is from genome assembly GCA_028476595.1 of Obolodiplosis robiniae. Taxonomy (NCBI): domain Eukaryota; kingdom Metazoa; phylum Arthropoda; class Insecta; order Diptera; family Cecidomyiidae; genus Obolodiplosis; species Obolodiplosis robiniae. The sequence continues at coordinate 32,000,360 of CM052014.1, read as the reverse complement.
ATTCGTCGATACTTTGAAAATTTTTCTAAGTCTGAGCGTATATCAAGATTTTTTATATTCGTCGATACTTTGAAAATTTTTCTGAGTCTGAGCGTATATCAAGATTTTTTATATTCGTCGATATTTTGAAAATTTTTCTGAGTCTGAGCGTATATCAAGATTTTTTATATTCGTCGATACTTTGAAAATTTTTCTGAGTCTGAGCGTATATCAAGATTTTTTATATTCGTCGATATTTTGAAAATTTTTCTGAGTCTGAGCGTATATCAAGATTTTTTATATTCGTCGATACTTTGAAAATTTTTCTGAGTCTGAGCGTATATCAAGATTTTTTATATTCGTCGATATTTTGAAAATTTTTCTGAGTCTGAGCGTATATCAAGATTTTTTATATTCGTCGATACTTTGAAAATTTTTCTGAGTCCGAGCGTATATCAAGATTTTTTATATTCGTCGATATTTTGAAAATTTTTCTGAGTCTGAGCGTATATCGAGATTTTTTATATTCGTCGATATTTTGAAAAATTTTCTGAGTCTGAGCGTATATCAAGATTTTTTATATTCGTCGATACTTTGAAAATTTTTCTGAGTCTGAGCGTATATCAAGATTTTTTATATTCGTCGATACTTTGAAAATTTTTCTGAGTCTGAGCGTATATCAAGATTTTTTATATTCGTCGATACTTTGAAAATTTTTCTGAGTCTGAGCGTATATCAAGATTTTTTATATATGTCGATACCTTGAAAATTTTTCTGAGTCTGAGCGTATATCAAGATTTTTTATATTCGTCGATACTTTGAAATTTTTTCTGAGTCTGAGCGTATATCAAGATTTATTATATTCGTCGATACTTTGAAAATTTTTCTGAGTCTGAGCGTATATCAAGATTTTGTATATTCGTCGATACTTTGAAAATTTTTCTGAGTCTGAGCGTATATCAAGATTTATTATATATGTCGATACTTTGAAAATTTTTCTGAGTCTGAGCGTATATCAAGATTTTTTATATTCGTCGATACTTTGAAAATTTTTCTGAGTCTGAGCGTATATCAAGATTTTTTATATTCGTCGATACTTTGAAAATTTTTCTGAGTCTGAGCGTATATCAAGATTTTTTATATTCGTCGATACTTTGAAAATTTTTCTGAGTCTGAGCGTATATCAAGATTTTTTATATTCGTCGATACTTTGAAAATTTTTCTGAGTCTGAGCGTATATCAAGATTTTTTATATTCGTCGATACTTTGAAAATTTTTCTGAGTCTGAACGTATATCAAGATTTTTTATATATGTCGATACTTTGAAAATTTTTCTGAGTCTGAGCGTATATCAAGATTTTTTATATTCGTCGATACTTTGAACATTTTTCTGAGTCTGAACGTATATCAAGATTTTTTAATATATTCGTCGATACTTTGAAAATTTTTCTGAGTCTGAGCGTATATCAAGATTTTATAAATGTCGATACTTTGAAAATTTTTCTGAGTCTGAGCGTATATCAAGATTTTTTATATTCGTCGATACTTTGAAAATTTTTCTGAGTCTGAGCGTATATCAAGATTTTTTATATTCGTCGATACTTTGAAAATTTTTCTGAGTCTGAGCGTATATCAAGATTTTTTATATTCGTCGATACTTTGAAAATTTTTCTGAGTCTGAGCGTATATCAAGATTTTTTATATTCGTCGATACTTTGAAAATTTTTCTGAGTCTGAGCGTATATCAAGATTTTTTATATTCGTCGATACTTTGAAAATTTTTCTGAGTCTGAGCGTATATCAAGATTTTTTATATTCGTCGATACTTTGAAAATTTTTCTAAGTCTGAGCGTATATCAAGATTTTTTATATTCGTCGATACTTTGAAAATTTTTCTGAGTCTGAACGTATATCAAGATTTTTTATATATGTCGATACTTTGAAAATTTTTCTGAGTCTGAGCGTATATCAAGATTTTTTATATTCGTCGATACTTTGAAAATTTTTCTGAGTCTGAACGTATATCAAGATTTTTTAATATATTCGTCGATACTTTGAAAATTTTTCTGAGTCTGAGCGTATATCAAGATTTTATATATGTCGATACTTTGAAAATTTTTCTGAGTCTGAGCGTATATCAAGATTTTTTATATTCGTCGATACTTTGAAAATTTTTCTGAGTCTGAGCGTATATCAAGATTTTTTATATTCGTCGATACTTTGAAAATTTTTCTAAGTCTGAGCGTATATCAAGATTTTTTATATTCGTCGATACTTTGAAAATTTTTCTGAGTCTGAACGTATATCAAGATTTTTTATATATGTCGATACTTTGAAAATTTTTCTGAGTCTGAGCGTATATCAAGATTTTTTATATTCGTCGATACTTTGAAAATTTTTCTGAGTCTGAACGTATATCAAGATTTTTTAATATATTCGTCGATACTTTGAAAATTTTTCTGAGTCTGAGCGTATATCAAGATTTTATATATGTCGATACTTTGAAAATTTTTCTGAGTCTGAGCGTATATCAAGATTTTTTATATTCGTCGATACTTTGAAAATTTTTCTGAGTCTGAGCGTATATCAAGATTTTTTATATTCGTCGATACTTTGAAAATTTTTCTAAGTCTGAGCGTATATCAAGATTTTTTATATTCGTCGATACTTTGAAAATTTTTCTGAGTCTGAACGTATATCAAGATTTTTTATATATGTCGATACTTTGAAAATTTTTCTGAGTCTGAGCGTATATCAAGATTTTATATATGTCGATACTTTGAAAATTTTTCTGAGTCTGAGCGTATATCAAGATTTATTATATTCGTCGATATTTTGAAAATTTTTCTGAGTCTGAGCGTATATCAAGATTTTGTATATTCGTCGATACTTTGAAAATTTATCTGAGTCTGAACGTATATCAAGATTTTTTATATTCGTCGATACTTTGAAAATTTTTCTGAGTCTGAGCGTATATCAAGATTTTTTATATTCGTCGATACTTTGAAAATTTTTCTGAGTCTGAGCGTATATCAAGATTTTGTATATTCGTCGATACTTTGAAAATTTTTCTGAGTCTGAGCGTATATCAAGATTTTTTATATTCGTCGATATTTTGAAAATTTTTCTGAGTCTGAGCGTATATCAAGATTTTGTATATTCGTCGATACTTTGAAAATTTTTCTGAGTCTGAGCGTATATCAAGATTTTTTATATTCGTCGATACTTTGAAAATTTTTCTAAGTCTGAGCGTATATCAAGATTTTGTATATTCGTCGATACTTTGAAAATTTTTCTGAGTCCGAGCGTATATCAAGATTTTTTATATTCGTCGATACTTTGAAAATTTTTCTGAGTCTGAGCGTATATCAAGATTTTTTATATTCGTCGATATTTTGAAAATTTTTCTGAGTCTGAGCGTATATTAAGATTTTTTATATTCGTCGATGCTTTGAAAATTTTTCTGAGTCTGAACATATATCAAGATTTTTTATATTCGTCGATACTTTGAGAATTTTTCTGAGTCTGAGCGTATATCAAGATTTTTTATATTCGTCGATATTTTGAAAATTCTTCTGAGTCTGAACGTATATCAAGATTTTTTATATTCGTCGATACTTTGAAAATTTTTCTGAGTCTGAGCGTATATCAAGATTTTGTATATTCGTCGATACTTTGAAAATTTTTCTGAGTCTGAGCGTATATCAAGATTTTTTATATTCGTCGATATTTTGAAAATTTTTCTGAGTCTGAGCGTTATCAAGATTTTTTATATTCGTCGATACTTTGAAAATTTTTCTGAGTCTGAGCGTATATCAAGATTTTTTATATTCGTCGATATTTTGAAAAATTTTCTGAGTCTGAGCGTATATCAAGATTTTTTATATTCGTCGATACTTTGAAAATTTATCTGAGTCTGAACGTATATCAAGATTTTTTATATTCGTCGATACTTTGAAAATTTTTCTGAGTCTGAGCGTATATCAAGATTTATTATATTCGTCGATACTTTGAAAATTTTTCTGAGTCTGAGCGTATATCAAGATTTTTTATATTCGTCGATACTTTGAAAATTTTTCTGAGTCTGAACGTATATCAAGATTTTTTATATTCGTCGATACTTTGAAAATTTTTCTGAGTCTGAGCGTATATCAAGATTTATTATATTCGTCGATACTTTGAAAATTTTTCTGAGTCTGAGCGTATATCAAGATTTTGTATATTCGTCGATACTTTGAAAATTTATCTGAGTCTGAACGTATATCAAGATTTTTTATATTCGTCGATACTTTGAAAATTTTTCTGAGTCTGAGCGTATATCAAGATTTTTTATATTCGTCGATACTTTGAAAATTTTTCTGAGTCTGAGCGTATATCAAGATTTTGTATATTCGTCGATACTTTGAAAATTTTTCTGAGTCTGAGCGTATATCAAGATTTTTTATATTCGTCGATATTTTGAAAATTTTTCTGAGTCTGAGCGTATATCAAGATTTTGTATATTCGTCGATACTTTGAAAATTTTTCTGAGTCTGAGCGTATATCAAGATTTTTTATATTCGTCGATACTTTGAAAATTTTTCTGAGTCTGAGCGTATATCAAGATTTTTTATATTCGTCGATATTTTGAAAATTTTTCTGAGTCTGAGCGTATATCAAGATTTTTTATATTCGTCGATACTTTGAAAATTTTTCTGAGTCTGAGCGTATATCAAGATTTTTTATATTCGTCGATATTTTGAAAATTTTTCTGAGTCTGAGCGTATATCAAGATTTTTTATATTCGTCGATACTTTGAAAATTTTTCTGAGTGTGAACGTATATCAAGATTTTTTATGTATGTCGATACTTTGAAAATTGTTCTGAGTCTGAGCGTATATCAAGATTTATTATATTCGTCGATACTTCGAAAATTTTTCTGAGTCTGAGCGTATATCAAGATTTATTATATTCGTCGATACTTTGAAAATTCTTCTGAGTCTGAGCGTATATCAAGATTTTTTATATTCGTCGATACTTTGAAAATTTTTCTGAGTCTGAGCGTATATCAAGATTTATTATATTCGTCGATACTTTGAAAATTTTTCTGAGTCTGAGCGTATATCAAGATTTTTTATATTCGTCGATACTTTAAAAATTGTTCTGAGTCTGAGCGTATATCAAGATTTATTATATTCGTCGATACTTTGAAAATTTTTCTGAGTCTGAGCGTATATCAAGATTTATTATATTCGTCGATACTTTGAAAATTTTTCTGAGTCTGAGCGTATATCAAGATTTTTTATATTCGTCGATACTTTGAAAATTTTCTGAGTCTGAACGTATATCAAGATTTTTTATATTCGTCGATACTTTGAGAATTTTTTGAGTCTGAGCGTATATCAAGATTTTTTATATTCGTCGATACTTTGAAAATTTTTCTGAGTCTGAACATATATCAAGATTTATTATATTCGTCGATACTTTGAGAATTTTTCTGAGTCTGAGCGTATATCAAGATTTTTTATATTCGTCGATACTTTGAAAATTTTTCTGAGTCTGAGCGTATATCAAGATTTTTTATATTCGTCGATACTTTGAAAATTTTTCTGAGTCTGAGCGTATATCAAGATTTTTTATATTCGTCGATACTTTGAAAATTTTTCTGAGTCTGAACGTATATCAAGATTTTTTATATTCGTCGATACTTTGAAAATTTTTCTGAGTCTGAGCGTATATCAAGATTTTTTATATTCGTCGATACTTTGAAAATTTTTCTGAGTCTGAACATATATCAAGATTTTTTATATTCGTCGATATTTTGAAAATTCTTCTGAGTCTGAACGTATATCAAGATTTTGTATATTCGTCGATACTTTGAAAATTTTTCTGAGTCTGAGCGTATATCAAGATTTTTTATATTCGTCGATATTTTGAAAATTTTTCTGAGTCTGAGCGTTATCAAGATTTTTTATATTCGTCGATACTTTGAAAATTTTTCTGAGTCTGAGCGTATATCAAGATTTTGTATATTCGTCGATACTTTGAAAATTTTTCTGAGTCTGAGCGTATATCAAGATTTTTTATATTCGTCGATATTTTGAAAATTTTTCTGAGTCTGAGCGTTATCAAGATTTTTTATATTCGTCGATACTTTGAAAATTTTTCTGAGTCTGAGCGTATATCAAGATTTTTTATATTCGTCGATATTTTGAAAAATTTTCTGAGTCTGAGCGTATATCAAGATTTTTTATATTCGTCGATATTTTGAAAATTTTTCTGAGTCTGAGCGTATATCAAGATTTTTTATATTCGTCGATACTTTGAAAATTTTTCTGAGTCTGAGCGTATATCAAGATTTTTTATATTCGTCGATATTTTGAAAATTTTTCTGAGTCTGAGCGTATATCAAGATTTTTTATATTCGTCGATACTTTGAAAATTTTTCTGAGTCTGAGCGTATATCAAGATTTTTTATATTCGTCGATACTTTGAAAATTTTTCTAAGTCTGAGCGTATATCAAGATTTTGTATATTCGTCGATACTTTGAAAATTTTTCTGAGTCTGAGCGTATATCAAGATTTATTATATTCGTCGATATTTTGAAAATTTTTCTGAGTCTGAGCGTATATCAAGTTTTTTTATATTCGTCGATACTTTGAAAATTTTTCTGAGTCTGAGCGTATATCAAGATTTTGTATATTCGTCGATACTTTGAAAATTTTTCTGAGTCTGAGCGTATATCAAGATTTTTTATATTCGTCGATATTTTGAAAATTTTTCTGAGTCTGAGCGTATATCAAGATTTTTTATATTCGTCGATACTTTGAAAATTTTTCTAAGTCCGAGCGTATATCAAGATTTTGTATATTCGTCGATACTTTGAAAATTTTTCTGAGTCTGAGCGTATATCAAGATTTTTTATATTCGTCGATATTTTGAAAATTTTTCTGAGTCTGAGCGTATATCAAGATTTTTTATATTCGTCGATATTTTGAAAATTTTTCTGAGTCTGAGCGTATATCAAGATTTTTTATATTCGTCGATACTTTGATAATTTTTCTAAGTCTGAGCGTATATCAAGATTTTTTATATTCGTCGATATTTTGAAAATTTTTCTGAGTCTGAGCGTATATCAAGATTTTTTATATTCGTCGATACTTTGAAAATTTTTCTGAGTCCGAGCGTATATCAAGATTTTTTATATTCGTCGATATTTTGAAAATTTTTCTGAGTCTGAGCGTATATCAAGATTTTTTATATTCGTCGATACTTTGAAAATTTTTCTGAGTCTGAGCGTATATCAAGATTTTTTATATTCGTCGATATTTTGAAAATTTTTCTGAGTCTGAGCGTATATCAAGATTTTTTATATTCGTCGATATTTTGAAAATTCTTCTGAGTCTGAACGTATATCAAGATTTTGTATATTCGTCGATACTTTGAAAATTTTTCTGAGTCTGAGCGTATATCAAGATTTTTTATATTCGTCGATATTTTGAAAATTTTTCTGAGTCTGAGCGTATATCAAGATTTTTTATATTCGTCGATACTTTGAAAATTTTTCTGAGTCCGAGCGTATATCAAGATTTTTTATATTCGTCGATATTTTGAAAATTTTTCTGAGTCTGAGCGTATATCAAGATTTTTTATATTCGTCGATATTTTGAAAATTTTTCTGAGTCTGAGCGTATATCAAGATTTTTTATATTCGTCGATACTTTGAAAATTTTTCTGAGTCTGAGCGTATATCAAGATTTTTTATATTCGTCGATATTTTGAAAATTTTTCTGAGTCTGAGCGTATATCAAGATTTTTTATATTCGTCGATACTTTGAAAATTTTTCTGAGTCCGAGCGTATATCAAGATTTTTTATATTCGTCGATATTTTGAAAATTTTTCTGAGTCTGAGCGTATATCAAGATTTTTTATATTCGTCGATATTTTGAAAAATTTTCTGAGTCTGAGCGTATATCAAGATTTTTTATATTCGTCGATACTTTGAAAATTTTTCTGAGTCTGAGCGTATATCAAGATTTTTTATATTCGTCGATACTTTGATAATTTTTCTGAGTCTGAGCGTATATCAAGATTTTTTATATTCGTCGATACTTTGAAAATTTTTCTGAGTCTGAGCGTATATCAAGATTTTTTATATATGTCGATACCTTGAAAATTTTTCTGAGTCTGAGCGTATATCAAGATTTTTTATATTCGTCGATACTTTGAAAATTTTTCTGAGTCTGAGCGTATATCAAGATTTATTATATTCGTCGATACTTTGAAAATTTTTCTGAGTCTGAGCGTATATCAAGATTTTGTATATTCGTCGATACTTTGAAAATTTTTCTGAGTCTGAGCGTATATCAAGATTTATTATATATGTCGATACTTTGAAACTTTTTCTGAGTCTGAGCGTATATCAAGATTTTTTATATTCGTCGATACTTTGAAAATTTTTCTGAGTCTGAGCGTATATCAAGATTTTTTATATTCGTCGATACTTTGAAAATTTTTCTGAGTCTGAGCGTATATCAAGATTTTTTATATTCGTCGATACTTTGAAAATTTTTCTGAGTCTGAGCGTATATCAAGATTTTTTATATTCGTCGATACTTTGAAAATTTTTCTGAGTCTGAGCGTATATCAAGATTTTTTATATTCGTCGATACTTTGAAAATTTTTCTGAGTCTGAACGTATATCAAGATTTTTTATATATGTCGATACTTTGAAAATTTTTCTGAGTCTGAGCGTATATCAAGATTTTTTATATTCGTCGATACTTTGAAAATTTTTCTGAGTCTGAACGTATATCAAGATTTTTTATTATATTCGTCGATACTTTGAAAATTTTTCTGAGTCTGAGCGTATATCAAGATTTTATAAATGTCGATACTTTGAAAATTTTTCTGAGTCTGAGCGTATATCAAGATTTTTTATATTCGTCGATACTTTGAAAATTTTTCTGAGTCTGAGCGTATATCAAGATTTTTTATATTCGTCGATACTTTGAAAATTTTTCTGAGTCTGAGCGTATATCAAGATTTTTTATATTCGTCGATACTTTGAAAATTTTTCTGAGTCTGAGCGTATATCAAGATTTTTTATATTCGTCGATACTTTGAAAATTTTTCTGAGTCTGAGCGTATATCAAGATTTTTTATATTCGTCGATACTTTGAAAATTTTTCTGAGTCTGAGCGTATATCAAGATTTTTTATATTCGTCGATACTTTGAAAATTTTTCTAAGTCTGAGCGTATATCAAGATTTTTTATATTCGTCGATACTTTGAAAATTTTTCTGAGTCTGAACGTATATCAAGATTTTTTATATATGTCGATACTTTGAAAATTTTTCTGAGTCTGAGCGTATATCAAGATTTTTTATATTCGTCGATACTTTGAAAATTTTTCTGAGTCTGAACGTATATCAAGATTTTTTAATATATTCGTCGATACTTTGAAAATTTTTCTGAGTCTGAGCGTATATCAAGATTTTATATATGTCGATACTTTGAAAATTTTTCTGAGTCTGAGCGTATATCAAGATTTTTTATATTCGTCGATACTTTGAAAATTTATCTGAGTCTGAACGTATATCAAGATTTTTTATATTCGTCGATACTTTGAAAATTTTTCTGAGTCTGAGCGTATATCAAGATTTATTATATTCGTCGATACTTTGAAAATTTTTCTGAGTCTGAGCGTATATCAAGATTTTGTATATTCGTCGATACTTTGAAAATTTATCTGAGTCTGAACGTATATCAAGATTTTTTATATTCGTCGATACTTTGAAAATTTTTCTGAGTCTGAGCGTATATCAAGATTTTTTATATTCGTCGATACTTTGAAAATTTTTCTGAGTCTGAGCGTATATCAAGATTTTGTATATTCGTCGATACTTTGAAAATTTTTCTGAGTCTGAGCGTATATCAAGATTTTTTATATTCGTCGATATTTTGAAAATTTTTCTGAGTCTGAGCGTATATCAAGATTTTGTATATTCGTCGATACTTTGAAAATTTTTCTGAGTCTGAGCGTATATCAAGATTTTTTATATTCGTCGATACTTTGAAAATTTTTCTAAGTCTGAGCGTATATCAAGATTTTGTATATTCGTCGATACTTTGAAAATTTTTCTGAGTCCGAGCGTATATCAAGATTTTTTATATTCGTCGATACTTTGAAAATTTTTCTGAGTCTGAGCGTATATCAAGATTTTTTATATTCGTCGATATTTTGAAAATTTTTCTGAGTCTGAGCGTATATTAAGATTTTTTATATTCGTCGATACTTTGAAAATTTTTCTGAGTCTGAACATATATCAAGATTTTTTATATTCGTCGATACTTTGAGAATTTTTCTGAGTCTGAGCGTATATCAAGATTTTTTATATTCGTCGATATTTTGAAAATTCTTCTGAGTCTGAACGTATATCAAGATTTTTTATATTCGTCGATACTTTGAAAATTTTTCTGAGTCTGAGCGTATATCAAGATTTTGTATATTCGTCGATACTTTGAAAATTTTTCTGAGTCTGAGCGTATATCAAGATTTTTTATATTCGTCGATATTTTGAAAATTTTTCTGAGTCTGAGCGTTATCAAGATTTTTTATATTCGTCGATACTTTGAAAATTTTTCTGAGTCTGAGCGTATATCAAGATTTTTTATATTCGTCGATATTTTGAAAAATTTTCTGAGTCTGAGCGTATATCAAGATTTTTTATATTCGTCGATATTTTGAAAATTTTTCTGAGTCTGAGCGTATATCAAGATTTTTTATATTCGTCGATACTTTGAAAATTTTTCTGAGTCTGAGCGTATATCAAGATTTTTTATATTCGTCGATATTTTGAAAATTTTTCTGAGTCTGAGCGTATATCAAGATTTTTTATATTCGTCGATACTTTGAAAATTTTTCTGAGTCTGCACGTATATCAAGATTTTTTATATTCGTCGATATTTTGAAAATTTTTCTGAGTCTGAGCGTATATCAAGATTTTTTATATTCGTCGATACTTTGAAAATTTTTCTGAGTCTGAACGTATATCAAGATTTTTTATGTATGTCGATACTTTGAAAATTGTTCTGAGTCTGAGCGTATATCAAGATTTATTATATTCGTCGATACTTCGAAAATTTTTCTGAGTCTGAGCGTATATCAAGATTTATTATATTCGTCGATACTTTGAAAATTCTTCTGAGTCTGAGCGTATATCAAGATTTTTTATATTCGTCGATACTTTGAAAATTTTTCTGAGTCTGAGCGTATATCAAGATTTATTATATTCGTCGATACTTTGAAAATTTTTCTGAGTCTGAGCGTATATCAAGATTTTTTATATTCGTCGATACTTTAAAAATTGTTCTGAGTCTGAGCGTATATCAAGATTTATTATATTCGTCGATACTTTGAAAATTTTTCTGAGTCTGAGCGTATATCAAGATTTATTATATTCGTCGATACTTTGAAAATTTTTCTGAGTCTGAGCGTATATCAAGATTTTTTATATTCGTCGATACTTTGAAAATTTTCTGAGTCTGAACGTATATCAAGATTTTTTATATTCGTCGATACTTTGAGAATTTTTTGAGTCTGAGCGTATATCAAGATTTTTTATATTCGTCGATACTTTGAAAATTTTTCTGAGTCTGAACATATATCAAGATTTTTTATATTCGTCGATACTTTGAGAATTTTTCTGAGTCTGAGCGTATATCAAGATTTTTTATATTCGTCGATACTTTGAAAATTTTTCTGAGTCTGAGCGTATATCAAGATTTTTTATATTCGTCGATACTTTGAAAATTTTTCTGAGTCTGAGCGTATATCAAGATTTTTTATATTCGTCGATACTTTGAAAATTTTTCTGAGTCTGAACGTATATCAAGATTTTTTATATTCGTCGATACTTTGAAAATTTTTCTGAGTCTGAGCGTATATCAAGATTTTTTATATTGGTCGATACTTTGAAAATTTTTCTGAGTCTGAACATATATCAAGATTTTTTATATTCGTCGATACTTTGAGAATTTTTCTGAGTCTGAGCGTATATCAAGATTTTTTATATTCGTCGATATTTTGAAAATTCTTCTGAGTCTGAACGTATATCAAGATTTTGTATATTCGTCGATACTTTGAAAATTTTTCTGAGTCTGAGCGTATATCAAGATTTTTTATATTCGTCGATATTTTGAAAATTTTTCTGAGTCTGAGCGTTATCAAGATTTTTTATATTCGTCGATACTTTGAAAATTTTTCTGAGTCTGAGCGTATATCAAGATTTATTATATTCGTCGATACTTTGAAAATTTTTCTGAGTCTGAGCGTATATCAAGATTTTTTATATTCGTCGATACTTTGAAAATTTTTTGAGTCTGAGCGTATATCAAGATTTTGTATATTCGTCGATACTTTGAAAATTTTTCTGAGTCTGAGCGTATATCAAGATTTTTTATATTCGTCGATACTTTGAAAATTTTTCTGAGTCTGAGCGTATATCAAGATTTTTTATATTCGTCGATACTTTGAAAATTTTTCTGAGTCTGAGCGTATATCAAGATTTTTTATATTCGTCGATACTTTGAAAATTTTTCTGAGTCTGAACGTATATCAAGATTTTTTATATTCGTCGATACTTTGAAAATTTTTCTGAGTCTGAGCGTATATCAAGATTTTTTATATTCGTCGATATTTTGAAAATTTTTCTGAGTCTGAGCGTATATCAAGATTTTTTATATTCGTCGATACTTTGAAAATTTTTCTGAGTCTGAACGTATATCAAGATTTTTTATATTCGTCGATACTTTGAAAATTTTTCTGAGTCTGAACGTATATCAAGATTTTTTATATATGTCGATACTTTGAAAAATTTTCTGAGTCTGAGCGTATATCAAGATTTTTTATATTCGTCGATACTTTGAAAATTTTTCTGAGTCTGAGCGTATATCAAGATTTATTATATTCGTCGATACTTTGAAAATTTTTCTGAGTCTGAGCGTATATCAAGATTTTTTATATTCGTCGATACTTTGAAAATTTTTTGAGTCTGAGCGTATATCAAGATTTTTTATATTCGTCGATACTTGGAAAATTTTTCTGAGTCTGAACGTATATCAAGATTTTTTATGTATGTCGATACTTTGAAAATTTTTCTGAGTCTGAGCGTATATCAAGATTTTGTATATTCGTCGATACTTTGAAAATTTTTCTGAGTCTGAGCGTATATCAAGATTTTTTATATTCGTCGATATTTTGAAAATTTTTCTGAGTCTGAGCGTATATCAAGATTTTTTATATTCGTCGATACTTTGAAAATTTTTCTAAGTCTGAGCGTATATCAAGATTTTGTATATTCGTCGATACTTTGAAAATTTTTCTGAGTCTGAGCGTATATCAAGATTTTTTATATTCGTCGATATTTTGAAAATTTTTCTGAGTCTGAGCGTATATCAAGATTTTTTATATTCGTCGATATTTTGAAAATTTTTCTGAGTCTGAGCGTATATCAAGATTTTTTATATTCGTCGATACTTTGAAAATTTTTCTAAGTCTGAGCGTATATCAAGATTTTTTATATTCGTCGATACTTTGAAAATTTTTCTGAGTCTGAGCGTATATCAAGATTTTTTATATTCGTCGATATTTTGAAAATTTTTCTGAGTCTGAGCGTATATCAAGATTTTTTATATTCGTCGATACTTTGAAAATTGTTCTGAGTCTGAACGTATATCAAGATTTTTTATGTATGTCGATACTTTGAAAATTTTTCTGAGTCTGAGCGTATATCAAGATTTTTTATATTCGTCGATACTTTGAAAATTTTTCTGAGTCTGAACGTATATCAAGATTTTGTATATTCGTCGATACTTTGAAAATTTTTCTGAGTCTGAGCGTATATCAAGATTTTTTATATTCGTCGATATTTTGAAAATTTTTCTGAGTCTGAGCGTATATCAAGATTTTTTATATTCGTCGATACTTTGAAAATTTTTCTGAGTCTGAGCGTATATCAAGATTTTTTATATTCGTCGATATTTTGAAAATTTTTCTGAGTCTGAGCGTATATCAAGATTTTTTATATTCGTCGATACTTTGAAAATTTTTCTGAGTCTGAACGTATATCAAGATTTTGTATATTCGTCGATACTTTGAAAATTTTTCTGAGTCTGAGCGTATATCAAGATTTTTTATATTCGTCGATATTTTGAAAATTTTTCTGAGCTGAGCGTATATCAAGATTTTTTATATTCGTCGATACTTTGAAAATTTTTCTGAGTCTGAGCGTATATCAAGATTTTTTATATTCGTCGATACTTTGAAAATTTTTCTAAGTCTGAGCGTATATCAAGATTTTTTATATTCGTCGATACTTTGAAAATTTTTCTAAGTCTGAGCGTATATCAAGATTTTTTATATTCGTCGATATTTTGAAAATTTTTCTGAGTCTGAGCGTATATCAAGATTTTTTATATTCGTCGATACTTTGAAAATTTTTCTAAGTCTGAGCGTATATCAAGATTTTTTATATTCGTCGATATTTTGAAAATTTTTCTGAGTCTGAGCGTATATCAAGATTTTGTATATTCGTCGATACTTTGAAAATTTTTCTGAGTCCGAGCGTATATCAAGATTTATTATATTCGTCGATACTTTGAAAAATTTTCTGAGTCTGAGCGTATATCAAGATTTTTTATATTCGTCGATACTTTGAAAATTTTTCTGAGTCTGAGCGTATATCAAGATTTATTATATTCGTCGATACTTTGAAAATTTTTCTGAGTCTGAGCGTATATCAAGATTTTTTATATTCGTCGATACTTTGAAAATTTATCTGAGTCTGAACGTATATCAAGATTTTTTATATTCGTCGATACTTTGAAAATTTTTCTGAGTCTGAGCGTATATCAAGATTTATTATATTCGTCGATACTTTGAAAATTTTTCTGAGTCTGAGCGTATATCAAGATTTTTTATATTCGTCGATACTTTGAAAATTTATCTGAGTCTGAACGTATATCAAGATTTTTTATATATGTCGATACTTTGAAAATTTTTCTGAGTCTGAGCGTATATCAAGATTTTTTATATTCGTCGATACTTTGAAAATTTTTCTGAGTCTGAGCGTATATCAAGATTTATTATATTCGTCGATACTTTGAAAATTTTTCTGAGTCTGAGCGTATATCAAGATTTTTTATATTCGTCGATACTTTGAAAATTTTTCTGAGTCTGAGCGTATATCAAGATTTATTATATTCGTCGATACTTTGAAAATTTATCTGAGTCTGAGCGTATATCAAGATTTTTTATATTCGTCGATACTTTGAAAATTTTTCTGAGTCTGAACGTATATCAAGATTTTTTATATTCGTCGATACTTTGAAAATTTTTCTGAGTCTGAGCGTATATCAAGATTTATTATATTCGTCGATACTTTGAAAATTTTTCTGAGTCTGAGCGTATATCAAGATTTTTTATATATGTCGATACTTTGAAAATTTTTCTGAGTCTGAGCGTATATCAAGATTTTTTATATTCGTCGATACTTTGAAAATTTTTCTGAGTCTGAACGTATATCAAGATTTTTTATATTCGTCGATACTTTGAAAATTTTTCTGAGTCTGAGCGTATATCAAGATTTATTATATTCGTCGATACTTTGAAAATTTTTCTGAGTCTGAGCGTATATCAAGATTTTTTATATTCGTCGATACTTTGAAAATTTATCTGAGTCTGAACGTATATCAAGATTTTTTATATTCGTCGATACTTTGAAAATTTTTCTGAGTCTGAGCGTATATCAAGATTTTTTATATTCGTCGATATTTTGAAAATTTTTCTGAGTCTGAGCGTATATCAAGATTTTTTATATTCGTCGATACTTTGAAAATTTTTCTGAGTCTGAGCGTATATCAAGATTTTGTATATTCGTCGATACTTTGAAAATTTTTCTGAGTCTGAGCGTATATCAAGATTTTTTATATTCGTCGATACTTTGAAAATTTTTCTAAGTCTGAGCGTATATCAAGATTTTGTATATTCGTCGATACTTTGAAAATTTTTCTGAGTCTGAGCGTATATCAAGATTTTTTATATTCGTCGATACTTTGAAAATTTTTCTGAGTCTGAGCGTATATCAAGATATATTATATTCGTCGATACTTTGAAAATTTTTCTGAGTCTGAGCGTATATCAAGATTTTGTATATTCGTCGATACTTTGAAAATTTTTCTGAGTCTGAGCGTATATCAAGATTTATTATATATGTCGATACTTTGAAAATTTTTCTGAGTCTGAGCGTATATCAAGATTTTTTATATTCGTCGATACTTTGAAAATTTTTCTGAGTCTGAGCGTATATCAAGATTTTTTATATTCGTCGATACTTTGAAAATTTTTCTGAGTCTGAGCGTATATCAAGATTTTTTATATTCGTCGATACTTTGAAAATTTTTCTGAGTCTGAGCGTATATCAAGATTTTTTATATATGTCGATACCTTGAAAATTTTTCTGAGTCTGAGCGTATATCAAGATTTTTTATATTCGTCGATACTTTGAAAATTTTTCTGAGTCTGAGCGTATATCAAGATTTATTATATTCGTCGATACTTTGAAAATTTTTCTGAGTCTGAGCGTATATCAAGATTTTGTATATTCGTCGATACTTTGAAAATTTTTCTGAGTCTGAGCGTATATCAAGATTTATTATATTCGTCGATACTTTGAAAAATTTTCTGAGTCTGAGCGTATATCAAGATTTTTTATATTCGTCGATACTTTGAAAATTTTTCTGAGTCTGAGCGTATATCAAGATTTATTATATTCGTCGATACTTTGAAAATTTTTCTGAGTCTGAGCGTATATCAAGATTTTTTATATTCGTCGATACTTTGAAAATTTATCTGAGTCTGAACGTATATCAAGATTTTTTATATTCGTCGATACTTTGAAAATTTTTCTGAGTCTGAGCGTATATCAAGATTTATTATATTCGTCGATACTTTGAAAATTTTTCTGAGTCTGAGCGTATATCAAGATTTTTTATATTCGTCGATACTTTGAAAATTTATCTGAGTCTGAACGTATATCAAGATTTTTTATATATGTCGATACTTTGAAAATTTTTCTGAGTCTGAGCGTATATCAAGATTTTTTATATTCGTCGATACTTTGAAAATTTTTCTGAGTCTGAGCGTATATCAAGATTTTGTATATTCGTCGATACTTTGAAAATTTTTCTGAGTCTGAGCGTATATCAAGATTTTTTATATTCGTCGATACTTTGAAAATTTTTCTAAGTCTGAGCGTATATCAAGATTTTGTATATTCGTCGATACTTTGAAAATTTTTCTGAGTCTGAGCGTATATCAAGATTTTTTATATTCGTCGATACTTTGAAAATTTTTCTGAGTCTGAACGTATATCAAGATTTTTTATATTCGTCGATACTTTGAAAATTTTTCTGAGTCTGAGCGTATATCAAGATTTATTATATTCGTCGATACTTTGAAAATTTTTCTGAGTCTGAGCGTATATCAAGATTTTTTATATTCGTCGATACTTTGAAAATTTATCTGAGTCTGA
This sequence comes from Obolodiplosis robiniae, assembly GCA_028476595.1. NCBI lineage: Eukaryota > Metazoa > Arthropoda > Insecta > Diptera > Cecidomyiidae > Obolodiplosis > Obolodiplosis robiniae. Next base: position 31,982,806 of record CM052014.1, on the reverse strand, counting down.
ACGTATATCAAGATTTTTTATATTCGTCGATACTTTGAAAATTTTTCTGAGTCTGAGCGTATATCAAGATTTTTTATATTCGTCGATATTTTGAAAATTTTTCTGAGTCTGAGCGTATATCAAGATTTTTTATATTCGTCGATACTTTGAAAATTTTTCTGAGTCTGAGCGTATATCAAGATTTTGTATATTCGTCGATACTTTGAAAATTTTTCTGAGTCTGAGCGTATATCAAGATTTTGTATATTCGTCGATACTTTGAAAATTTTTCTAAGTCTGAGCGTATATCAAGATTTTGTATATTCGTCGATACTTTGAAAATTTTTCTGAGTCTGAGCGTATATCAAGATTTATTATATTCGTCGATACTTTGAAAATTTTTCTGAGTCTGAGCGTATATCAAGATATATTATATTCGTCGATACTTTGAAAATTTTTCTGAGTCTGAGCGTATATCAAGATTTTGTATATTCGTCGATACTTTGAAAATTTTTCTGAGTCTGAGCGTATATCAAGATTTATTATATATGTCGATACTTTGAAAATTTTTCTGAGTCTGAGCGTATATCAAGATTTTTTATATTCGTCGATACTTTGAAAATTTTTCTGAGTCTGAGCGTATATCAAGATTTTTTATATTCGTCGATACTTTGAAAATTTTTCTGAGTCTGAGCGTATATCAAGATTTTTTATATTCGTCGATACTTTGAAAATTTTTCTGAGTCTGAGCGTATATCAAGATTTTTTATATATGTCGATACCTTGAAAATTTTTCTGAGTCTGAGCGTATATCAAGATTTTTTATATTCGTCGATACTTTGAAAATTTTTCTGAGTCTGAGCGTATATCAAGATTTATTATATTCGTCGATACTTTGAAAATTTTTCTGAGTCTGAGCGTATATCAAGATTTTGTATATTCGTCGATACTTTGAAAATTTTTCTGAGTCTGAGCGTATATCAAGATTTATTATATTCGTCGATACTTTGAAAAATTTTCTGAGTCTGAGCGTATATCAAGATTTTTTATATTCGTCGATACTTTGAAAATTTTTCTGAGTCTGAGCGTATATCAAGATTTATTATATTCGTCGATACTTTGAAAATTTTTCTGAGTCTGAGCGTATATCAAGATTTTTTATATTCGTCGATACTTTGAAAATTTATCTGAGTCTGAACGTATATCAAGATTTTTTATATACGTCGATACTTTGAAAATTTTTCTGAGTCTGAGCGTATATCAAGATTTATTATATTCGTCGATACTTTGAAAATTTTTCTGAGTCTGAGCGTATATCAAGATTTTTTATATTCGTCGATACTTTGAAAATTTATCTGAGTCTGAACGTATATCAAGATTTTTTATATATGTCGATACTTTGAAAATTTTTCTGAGTCTGAGCGTATATCAAGATTTTTTATATTCGTCGATACTTTGAAAATTTTTCTGAGTCTGAGCGTATATCAAGATTTATTATATTCGTCGATACTTTGAAAATTTTTCTGAGTCTGAGCGTATATCAAGATTTTTTATATTCGTCGATACTTTGAAAATTTTTCTGAGTCTGAACGTATATCAAGATTTTTTATATATGTCGATACTTTGAAAATTTTTCTGAGTCTGAGCGTATATCAAGATTTTTTATATTCGTCGATACTTTGAAAATTTTTCTGAGTCTGAACGTATATCAAGATTTTTTATATTCGTCGATACTTTGAAAATTTTTCTGAGTCTGAGCGTATATCAAGATTTATTATATTCGTCGATACTTTGAAAATTTTTCTGAGTCTGAGCGTATATCAAGATTTTTTATATTCGTCGATACTTTGAAAATTTATCTGAGTCTGAACGTATATCAAGATTTTTTATATTCGTCGATACTTTGAAAATTTTTCTGAGTCTGAGCGTATATCAAGATTTTTTATATTCGTCGATATTTTGAAAATTTTTCTGAGTCTGAGCGTATATCAAGATTTTTTATATTCGTCGATACTTTGAAAATTTTTCTGAGTCTGAGCGTATATCAAGATTTTGTATATTCGTCGATACTTTGAAAATTTTTCTGAGTCTGAGCGTATATCAAGATTTTTTATATTCGTCGATACTTTGAAAATTTTTCTAAGTCTGAGCGTATATCAAGATTTTGTATATTCGTCGATACTTTGAAAATTTTTCTGAGTCTGAGCGTATATCAAGATTTATTATATATGTCGATACTTTGAAAATTTTTCTGAGTCTGAGCGTATATCAAGATTTTTTATATATGTCGATACTTTGAAAATTTTTCTGAGTCTGAGCGTATATCAAGATTTTGTATATTCGTCGATACTTTGAAAATTTTTCTGAGTCTGAGCGTATATCAAGATTTTTTATATTCGTCGATATTTTGAAAATTTTTCTGAGTCTGAGCGTATATCAAGATTTTTTATATTCGTCGATACTTTGAAAATTTTTCTGAGTCCGAGCGTATATCAAGATTTTGTATATTCGTCGATACTTTGAAAATTTTTCTGAGTCTGAGCGTATATCAAGATTTTTTATATTCGTCGATACTTTGAAAATTTTTCTAAGTCTGAGCGTATATCAAGATTTTGTATATTCGTCGATACTTTGAAAATTTTTCTGAGTCCGAGCGTATATCAAGATTTTTTATATTCGTCGATACTTTGAAAATTTTTCTGAGTCTGAGCGTATATCAAGATTTTTTATATTCGTCGATATTTTGAAAATTTTTCTGAGTCTGAGCGTATATTAAGATTTTGTATATTCGTCGATACTTTGAAAATTTTTCTGAGTCTGAGCGTATATCAAGATTTTTTATATTCGTCGATACTTTGAAAAATTTTCTGAGTCTGAGCGTATATCAAGATTTTTTATATTCGTCGATACTTTGAAAATTTTTTGAGTCTGAGCGTATATCAAGATTTTTTATATTCGTCGATACTTTGAAAATTTTTCTGAGTCTGAGCGTATATCAAGATTTTTTATATTCGTCGATACTTTGAAAATTTTTCTGAGTCTGAGCGTATATCAAGATTTTTTATATTCGTCGATATTTTGAAAATTTTTCTGAGTCTGAGCGTATATCAAGATTTTTTATATTCGTCGATACTTTGAAAATTTTTCTAAGTCTGAGCGTATATCAAGATTTTTTATATTCGTCGATACTTTGAAAATTTTTCTGAGTCTGAGCGTATATCAAGATTTTTTATATTCGTCGATACTTTGAAAATTTTTCTAAGTCTGAGCGTATATCAAGATTTTTTATATTCGTCGATACTTTGAAAATTTTTCTGAGTCTGAGCGTATATCAAGATTTTTTATATTCGTCGATACTTTGAAAATTTTTCTGAGTCTGAGCGTATATCAAGATTTTTTATATTCGTCGATACTTTGAAAATTTTTCTGAGTCTGAGCGTATATCAAGATTTTTTATATTCGTCGATATTTTGAAAATTTTTCTGAGTCTGAGCGTATATCAAGATTTTTTATATTCGTCGATATTTTGAAAATTTTTCTGAGTCTGAGCGTATATCAAGATTTTTTATATTCGTCGATACTTTGAAAATTTTTCTAAGTCTGAGCGTATATCAAGATTTTTTATATTCGTCGATACTTTGAAAATTTTTCTGAGTCTGAACGTATATCAAGATTTTTTATATATGTCGATACTTTGAAAATTTTTCTGAGTCTGAGCGTATATCAAGATTTTTTATATTCGTCGATACTTTGAAAATTTTTCTGAGTCTGAGCGTATATCAAGATTTATTATATTCGTCGATACTTTGAAAATTTTTCTGAGTCTGAGCGTATATCAAGATTTTTTATATTCGTCGATACTTTGAAAATTTTTTGAGTCTGAGCGTATATCAAGATTTTTTATATTCGTCGATACTTGGAAAATTTTTCTGAGTCTGAACGTATATCAAGATTTTTTATGTATGTCGATACTTTGAAAATTTTTCTGAGTCTGAGCGTATATCAAGATTTTGTATATTCGTCGATACTTTGAAAATTTTTCTGAGTCTGAGCGTATATCAAGATTTTTTATATTCGTCGATACTTTGAAAATTTTTCTGAGTCTGAGCGTATATCAAGATTTTTTATATTCGTCGATACTTTGAAAATTTTTCTGAGTCTGAACGTATATCAAGATTTTTTATATATGTCGATACTTTGAAAATTTTTCTGAGTCTGAGCGTATATCAAGATTTTTTATATTCGTCGATACTTTGAAAATTTTTCTGAGTCTGAACGTATATCAAGATTTATTATATTCGTCGATACTTTGAAAATTTTTCTGAGTCTGAGCGTATATCAAGATTTTTTATATTCGTCGATACTTTGAAAATTTATCTAAGTCTGAACGTATATCAAGATTTTGTATATTCGTCGATACTTTGAAAATTTATCTGAGTCTGAACGTATATCAAGATTTTTTATATTCGTCGATATTTTGAAAATTTTTCTGAGTCTGAGCGTATATCAAGATTTTTTATATTCGTCGATACTTTGAAAATTTTTCTGAGTCTGAGCGTATATCAAGATTTTTTATATTCGTCGATACTTTGAAAATTTTTCTGAGTCTGAGCGTATATCAAGATTTTTTATATTCGTCGATACTTTGAAAATTTTTCTGAGTCTGAACGTATATCAAGATTTTTTATATATGTCGATACTTTGAAAATTTTTCTGAGTCTGAGCGTATATCAAGATTTTTTATATTCGTCGATACTTTGAAAATTTTTCTGAGTCTGAACGTATATCAAGATTTTGTATATTCGTCGATACTTTGAAAATTTTTCTGAGTCTGAGCGTATATCAAGATTTTTTATATTCGTCGATACTTTGAAAATTTATCTGAGTCTGAACGTATATCAAGATTTTTTATATTCGTCGATACTTTGAAAATTTATCTGAGTCTGAACGTATATCAAGATTTTTTATATTCGTCGATATTTTGAAAATTTTTCTGAGTCTGAGCGTATATCAAGATTTTTTATATTCGTCGATACTTTGAAAATTTTTCTGAGTCTGAGCGTATATCAAGATTTTTTTATATTCGTCGATATTTTGAAAATTTTTCTGAGTCTGAGCGTATATCAAGATTTTTTATATTCGTCGATATTTTGAAAATTTTTCTGAGTCTGAGCGTATATCAAGATTTTTTATATTCGTCGATACTTTGAAAATTTTTCTAAGTCTGAGCGTATATCAAGATTTTGTATATTCGTCGATACTTTGAAAATTTTTCTGAGTCTGAGCGTATATCAAGATTTTGTATATTCGTCGATACTTTGAAAATTTTTCTGAGTCTGAGCGTATATCAAGATTTTTTATATTCGTCGATACTTTGAAAATTTTTCTAAGTCTGAGCGTATATCAAGATTTTGTATATTCGTCGATACTTTGAAAATTTTTCTGAGTCTGAGCGTATATCAAGATTTATTATATTCGTCGATACTTTGAAAATTTTTCTGAGTCTGAGCGTATATCAAGATTTTTTATATATGTCGATACTTTGAAAATTTTTCTGAGTCTGAGCGTATATCAAGATTTTGTATATTCTTCGATACTTTGAAAATTTTTCTGAGTCTGAGCGTATATCAAGATTTTTTATATTCGTCGATATTTTGAAAATTTTTCTGAGTCTGAGCGTATATCAAGATTTTTTATATTCGTCGATACTTTGAAAATTTTTCTGAGTCTGAGCGTATATCAAGATTTTGTATATTCGTCGATACTTTGAAAAATTTTCTGAGTCTGAGCGTATATCAAGATTTTTTATATTCGTCGATACTTTGAAAATTTTTCTGAGTCTGAGCGTATATCAAGATTTTGTATATTCGTCGATACTTTGAAAATTTTTTGAGTCTGAGCGTATATCAAGATTTTGTATATTCGTCGATACTTTGAAAATTTTTCTGAGTCCGAGCGTATATCAAGATTTTTTATATTCGTCGATACTTTGAAAATTTTTCTGAGTCTGAGCGTATATCAAGATTTTTTATATTCGTCGATATTTTGAAAATTTTTCTGAGTCTGAGCGTATATTAAGATTTTGTATATTCGTCGATACTTTGAAAATTTTTCTGAGTCTGAGCGTATATCAAGATTTTTTATATTCGTCGATACTTTGAAAATTTTTCTGAGTCTGAGCGTATATCAAGATTTTGTATATTCGTCGATACTTTGAAAATTTTTTGAGTCTGAGCGTATATCAAGATTTTTTATATTCGTCGATACTTTGAAAATTTTTCTGAGTCTGAGCGTATATCAAGATTTTTTTATTTCGTCGATACTTTGAAAATTTTTCTGAGTCTGAGCGTATATCAAGATTTTTTATATTCGTCGATATTTTGAAAATTTTTCTGAGTCTGAGCGTATATCAAGATTTTTTATATTCGTCGATACTTTGAAAATTTTCTGAGTCTGAGCGTATATCAAGATTTTTTATATTCGTCGATATTTTGAAAATTTTTCTGAGTCTGAGCGTATATCAAGATTTTTTATATTCGTCGATATTTTGAAAATTTTTCTGAGTCTGAGCGTATATCAAGATTTTTTATATTCGTCGATACTTTGAAAATTTTTCTGAGTCTGAGCGTATATCAAGATTTTTTATATTCGTCGATACTTTGAAAATTTTTCTGAGTCTGAGCGTATATCAAGATTTTTTATATTCGTCGATACTTTGAAAATTTTTCTGAGTCTGAACGTATATCAAGATTTTTTATATATGTCGATACTTTGAAAATTTTTCTGAGTCTGAGCGTATATCAAGATTTTTTATATTCGTCGATACTTTGAAAATTTTTCTGAGTCTGAACGTATATCAAGATTTATTATATTCGTCGATACTTTGAAAATTTTTCTGAGTCTGAGCGTATATCAAGATTTTTTATATTCGTCGATACTTTGAAAATTTATCTAAGTCTGAACGTATATCAAGATTTTGTATATTCGTCGATACTTTGAAAATTTTTCTGAGTCTGAACGTATATCAAGATTTTTTATATTCGTCGATATTTTGAAAATTTTTCTGAGTCTGAGCGTATATCAAGATTTTGTATATTCGTCGATACTTTGAAAATTTTTCTGAGTCTGAGCGTATATCAAGATTTTTTATATTCGTCGATACTTTGAAAATTTTTCTGAGTCTGAGCGTATATCAAGATTTTGTATATTCGTCGATACTTTGAAAATTTTTCTGAGTCTGAACGTATATCAAGATTTTTTATATATGTCGATACTTTGAAAATTTTTCTGAGTCTGAGCGTATATCAAGATTTTTTATATTCGTCGATACTTTGAAAATTTATCTGAGTCTGAACGTATATCAAGATTTTTTATATTCGTCGATACTTTGAAAATTTATCTGAGTCTGAACGTATATCAAGATTTTTTATATTCGTCGATATTTTGAAAATTTTTCTGAGTCTGAGCGTATATCAAGATTTTTTATATTCGTCGATACTTTGAAAATTTTTCTGAGTCTGAGCGTATATCAAGATTTTTTATATTCGTCGATATTTTGAAAATTTTTCTGAGTCTGAGCGTATATCAAGATTTTTTATATTCGTCGATATTTTGAAAATTTTTCTGAGTCTGAGCGTATATCAAGATTTTTTATATTCGTCGATACTTTGAAAATTTTTCTAAGTCTGAGCGTATATCAAGATTTTGTATATTCGTCGATACTTTGAAAATTTTTCTGAGTCTGAGCGTATATCAAGATTTTTTATATTCGTCGATATTTTGAAAATTTTTCTGAGTCTGAGCGTATATCAAGATTTTTTATATTCGTCGATACTTTGAAAATTTTTCTGAGTCTGAGCGTATATCAAGATTTTTTATATTCGTCGATACTTTGAAAATTTTTCTGAGTCTGAGCGTATATCAAGATTTTTTATATTCGTCGATACTTTGAAAATTTTTCTAAGTCTGAGCGTATATCAAGATTTTGTATATTCGTCGATACTTTGAAAATTTTTCTGAGTCCGAGCGTATATCAAGATTTTTTATATTCGTCGATACTTTGAAAATTTTTCTGAGTCTGAGCGTATATCAAGATTTTTTATATTCGTCGATATTTTGGAAAATTTTCTGAGTCTGAGCGTATATTAAGATTTTTTATATTCGTCGATACTTTGAAAATTTTTCTGAGTCTGAGCGTATATCAAGATTTTTTATATTCGTCGATACTTTGAAAATTTTTCTGAGTCTGAGCGTATATCAAGATTTTTTATATTCGTCGATACTTTGAAAATTTTTTGAGTCTGAGCGTATATCAAGATTTTTTATATTCGTCGATACTTTGAAAATTTTTCTGAGTCTGAGCGTATATCAAGATTTTTTATATTCGTCGATACTTTGAAAATTTTTCTGAGTCCGAACGTATATCAAGATTTTTTATATATGTCTATACTTTGAAAATTTTTCTGAGTCTGAGCGTATATCAAGATTTTTTATATTCGTCGATACTTTGAAAATTTTTCTGAGTCTGAGCGTATATCAAGATTTTTTATATTCGTCGATATTTTGAAAATTTTTCTGAGTCTGAGCGTATATCAAGATTTTTTATATTCGTCGATACTTTGAAAATTTTTCTGAGTCTGAGCGTATATCAAGATTTTTTATATTCGTCGATATTTTGAAAATTTTTCTGAGTCTGAGCGTATATCAAGATTTTTTATATTCGTCGATACTTTGAAAATTTTTCTGAGTCTGAGCGTATATCAAGATTTTTTATATTCGTCGATATTTTGAAAATTTTTCTGAGTCTGAGCGTATATCAAGATTTTTTATATTCGTCGATACTTTGAAAATTTTTCTGAGTCTGAACGTATATCAAGATTTTTTATGTATGTCGATACTTTGAAAATTGTTCTGAGTCTGAGCGTATATCAAGATTTATTATATTCGTCGATACTTCGAAAATTTTTCTGAGTCTGAGCGTATATCAAGATTTATTATATTCGTCGATACTTTGAAAATTCTTCTGAGTCTGAGCGTATATCAAGATTTTTTATATTCGTCGATACTTTGAAAATTTTTCTGAGTCTGAGCGTATATCAAGATTTATTATATTCGTCGATACTTTGAAAATTTTTCTGAGTCTGAGCGTATATCAAGATTTTTTATATTCGTCGATACTTTAAAAATTTTTCTGAGTCCGAGCGTATATCAAGATTTTTTATATTCGTCGATACTTTGAAAATTTTTCTGAGTCTGAGCGTATATCAAGATTTATTATATTCGTCGATACTTTGAAAATTTTCTGAGTCTGAGCGTATATCAAGATTTTTTATATTCGTCGATACTTTGAAAATTTTCTGAGTCTGAACGTATATCAAGATTTTTTATATTCGTCGATACTTTGAGAATTTTTTGAGTCTGAGCGTATATCAAGATTTTTTATATTCGTCGATACTTTGAAAATTTTTCTGAGTCTGAACATATATCAAGATTTTTTATATTCGTCGATACTTTGAGAATTTTTCTGAGTCTGAGCGTATATCAAGATTTTTTATATTCGTCGATACTTTGAGAATTTTTCTGAGTCTGAGCGTATATCAAGATTTTTTATATTCGTCGATACATTGAAAATTTTTCTGAGTCTGAGCGTATATCAAGATTTTTTATATTCGTCGATACTTTGAAAATTTTTCTGAGTCTGAGCATATATCAAGATTTTTTATATTCGTCGATACTTTGAGAATTTTTCTGAGTCTGAGCGTATATCAAGATTTTTTATATTCGTCGATACTTTGAAAATTTTTCTGAGTCTGAACATATATCAAGATTTTTTATATTCGTCGATACTTTGAGAATTTTTCTGAGTCTGAGCGTATATCAAGATTTTTTATATTCGTCGATACTTTGAAAATTTTTCTGAGTCTGAGCGTATATCAAGATTTTTTATATTCGTCGATACTTTGAAAATTTTTCTGAGTCTGAACATATATCAAGATTTTTTATATCGTCGATACTTTGAGAATTTTTCTGAGTCTGAGCGTATATCAAGATTTTTTATATTCGTCGATATTTTGAAAATTCTTCTGAGTCTGAACGTATATCAAGATTTTTTATATTCGTCGATACTTTGAAAATTTTTCTGAGTCTGAGCGTATATCAAGATTTATTATATTCGTCGATACTTTGAAAATTTTTCTGAGTCTGAGCGTATATCAAGATTTTTTATATTCGTCGATACATTGAAAATTTTTCTGAGTCTGAGCGTATATCAAGATTTTTTATATTCGTCGATACTTTGAAAATTTTTCTGAGTCTGAACATATATCAAGATTTTTTATATTCGTCGATACTTTGAGAATTTTTCTGAGTCTGAGCGTATATCAAGATTTTTTATATTCGTCGATACTTTGAAAATTTTTCTGAGTCTGAGCGTATATCAAGATTTTTTATATTCGTCGATACTTTGAAAATTTTTCTGAGTCTGAACATATATCAAGATTTTTTATATTCGTCGATACTTTGAGAATTTTTCTGAGTCTGAGCGTATATCAAGATTTTTTATATTCGTCGATATTTTGAAAATTCTTCTGAGTCTGAACGTATATCAAGATTTTTTATATTCGTCGATACTTTGAAAATTTTTCTGAGTCTGAGCGTATATCAAGATTTTTTATATTCGTCGATACTTAGAAAATTTTTCTGAGTCTGAACGTATATCAAGATTTTTTATATTCGTCGATACTTTGAAAATTTTTCTGAGTCTGAACGTATATCAAGATTTTTTATATTCGTCGATACTTTGAAAATTTTTTCTGAGTCTGAGCGTATATCAAGATTTTTTATATTCGTCGATACATTGAAAATTTTTCTGAGTCTGAGCGTATATCAAGATTTTTTATATTCGTCGATACTTTGAAAATTTTTCTGAGTCTGAACATATATCAAGATTTTTTATATTCGTCGATACTTTGAGAATTTTTCTGAGTCTGAGCGTATATCAAGATTTTTTATATTCGTCGATACTTTGAAAATTTTTCTGAGTCTGAGCGTATATCAAGATTTTTTATATTCGTCGATACATTGAAAATTTTTCTGAGTCTGAGCGTATATCAAGATTTTTTATATTCGTCGATACTTTGAAAATTTTTCTGAGTCTGAACATATATCAAGATTTTTTATATTCGTCGATACTTTGAGAATTTTTCTGAGTCTGACCGTATATCAAGATTTTTTATATTCGTCGATACTTTGAAAATTTTTCTGAGTCTGAGCGTATATCAAGATTTTTTATATTCGTCGATACTTTGAAAATTTTTCTGAGTCTGAACATATATCAAGATTTTTTATATTCGTCGATACTTTGAGAATTTTTCTGAGTCTGAGCGTATATCAAGATTTTTTATATTCGTCGATATTTTGAAAATTCTTCTGAGTCTGAACGTATATCAAGATTTTTTATATTCGTCGATACTTTGAAAATTTTTCTGAGTCTGAGCGTATATCAAGATTTTTTATATTCGTCGATATTTTGAAAATTTTTCTGAGTCTGAGCGTATATCAAGATTTTTTATATTCGTCGATACTTTGAAAATTTTTCTGAGTCTGAACGTATATCAAGATTTTTTATATTCGTCGATACTTTGAAAATTTTTCTGAGTCTGAGCGTATATCAAGATTTTTTATATTCGTCGATATTTTGAAAATTTTTCTGAGTCTGAGCGTATATCAAGATTTTTTATATTCGTCGATACTTTGAAAATTTTTCTGAGTCTGAACGTATATCAAGATTTTTTATATTCGTCGATACTTTGAAAATTTTTCTGAGTCTGAACGTATATCAAGATTTTTTATATATGTCGATACTTTGAGAATTTTTCTGAGTCTGAGCGTATATCAAGATTTTTTATATTCGTCGATACTTTGAAAATTTTTCTGAGTCTGAGCGTATATCAAGATTTTTTATATTCGTCGATACTTTGAAAATTTTTCTGAGTCTGAGCGTATATCAAGATTTTTTATATTCGTCGATACTTTGAAAATTTTTCTGAGTCTGAACATATATCAAGATTTTTTATATTCGTCGATACTTTGAGAATTTTTCTGAGTCTGAGCGTATATCAAGATTTTTTATATTTGTCGATATTTTGAAAATTTTTCTGAGTCTGAGCGTATATCAAGATTTTTTATATTCGTCGATACTTTGAAAATTTTTCTGAGTCTGAGCGTATATCAAGATTTTTTATATTCGTCGATATTTTGAAAATTTTTCTGAGTCTGAACGTATATCAAGATTTTTTATATTCGTCGATACTTTGAAAATTCTTCTGAGTCTGAACATATATCAAGATTTTTTATATTCGTCGATACTTTGAGAATTTTTCTGAGTCTGAGCGTATATCAAGATTTTTTATATTCGTCGATATTTTGAAAATTTTTCTGAGTCTGAACGTATATCAAGATTTTTTATATTCGTCGATACTTTGAAAATTTTTCTGAGTCTGAGCGTATATCAAGATTTTTTATATTCGTCGATATTTTGAAAATTTTTCTGAGTCTGAGCGTTATCAAGATTTTTTATATTCGTCGATACTTTGAAAATTTTTCTGAGTCTGAGCGTATATCAAGATTTATTATATTCGTCGATACTTTGAAAATTTTTCTGAGTCTGAGCGTATATCAAGATTTTTTATATTCGTCGATACTTTGAAATTTTTTTGAGTCTGAGCGTATATCAAGATTTTGTATATTCGTCGATACTTTGAAAATTTTTCTGAGTCTGAGCGTATATCAAGATTTTTTATATTCGTCGATACTTTGAAAATTTTTCTGAGTCTGAGCGTATATCAAGATTTTTTATATTCGTCGATATTTTGAAAATTTTTCTGAGTCTGAGCGTATATCAAGATTTTTTATATTCGTCGATACTTTGAAAATTTTTCTGAGTCTGAACGTATATCAAGATTTTTTATATTCGTCGATACTTTGAAAATTTTTCTGAGTCTGAGCGTATATCAAGATTTTTTATATTCGTCGATATTTTGAAAATTTTTCTGAGTCTGAGCGTATATCAAGATTTTTTATATTCGTCGATACTTTGAAAATTTTTTGAGTCTGAGCGTATATCAAGATTTTTTATATTCGTCGATACTTTGAAAATTTTTCTGAGTCTGAGCGTATATCAAGATTTTTTATATTCGTCGATACTTTGAAAATTTTTCTGAGTCCGAACGTATATCAAGATTTTTTATATATGTCTATACTTTGAAAATTTTTCTGAGTCTGAGCGTATATCAAGATTTTTTATATTCGTCGATACTTTGAAAATTTTTCTGAGTCTGAGCGTATATCAAGATTTTTTATATTCGTCGATATTTTGAAAATTTTTCTGAGTCTGAGCGTATATCAAGATTTTTTATATTCGTCGATACTTTGAAAATTTTTCTGAGTCTGAGCGTATATCAAGATTTTTTATATTCGTCGATATTTTGAAAATTTTTCTGAGTCTGAGCGTATATCAAGATTTTTTATATTCGTCGATACTTTGAAAATTTTTCTGAGTCTGAGCGTATATCAAGATTTTTTATATTCGTCGATATTTTGAAAATTTTTCTGAGTCTGAGCGTATATCAAGATTTTTTATATTCGTCGATACTTTGAAAATTTTTCTGAGTCTGAACGTATATCAAGATTTTTTATGTATGTCGATACTTTGAAAATTGTTCTGAGTCTGAGCGTATATCAAGATTTATTATATTCGTCGATACTTCGAAAATTTTTCTGAGTCTGAGCGTATATCAAGATTTATTATATTCGTCGATACTTTGAAAATTCTTCTGAGTCTGAGCGTATATCAAGATTTTTTATATTCGTCGATACTTTGAAAATTTTTCTGAGTCTGAGCGTATATCAAGATTTATTATATTCGTCGATACTTTGAAAATTTTTCTGAGTCTGAGCGTATATCAAGATTTTTTATATTCGTCGATACTTTAAAAATTTTTCTGAGTCCGAGCGTATATCAAGATTTTTTATATTCGTCGATACTTTGAAAATTTTTCTGAGTCTGAGCGTATATCAAGATTTATTATATTCGTCGATACTTTGAAAATTTTTCTGAGTCTGAGCGTATATCAAGATTTTTATATTCGTCGATACTTTGAAAATTTTCTGAGTCTGAACGTATATCAAGATTTTTTATATTCGTCGATACTTTGAGAATTTTTTGAGTCTGAGCGTATATCAAGATTTTTTATATTCGTCGATACTTTGAAAATTTTTCTGAGTCTGAACATATATCAAGATTTTTTATATTCGTCGATACTTTGAGAATTTTTCTGAGTCTGAGCGTATATCAAGATTTTTTATATTCGTCGATACTTTGAGAATTTTTCTGAGTCTGAGCGTATATCAAGATTTTTTATATTCGTCGATACATTGAAAATTTTTCTGAGTCTGAGCGTATATCAAGATTTTTTATATTCGTCGATACTTTGAAAATTTTTCTGAGTCTGAGCATATATCAAGATTTTTTATATTCGTCGATACTTTGAGAATTTTTCTGAGTCTGAGCGTATATCAAGATTTTTTATATTCGTCGATACTTTGAAAATTTTTCTGAGTCTGAACATATATCAAGATTTTTTATATTCGTCGATACTTTGAGAATTTTTCTGAGTCTGAGCGTATATCAAGATTTTTTATATTCGTCGATACTTTGAAAATTTTTCTGAGTCTGAGCGTATATCAAGATTTTTATATTCGTCGATACATTGAAAATTTTTCTGAGTCTGAGCGTATATCAAGATTTTTTATATTCGTCGATACTTTGAAAATTTTTCTGAGTCTGAACATATATCAAGATTTTTTATATTCGTCGATACTTTGAGAATTTTTCTGAGTCTGAGCGTATATCAAGATTTTTTATATTCGTCGATACTTTGAAAATTTTTCTGAGTCTGAGCGTATATCAAGATTTTTTATATTCGTCGATACTTTGAAAATTTTTCTGAGTCTGAACATATATCAAGATTTTTTATATTCGTCGATACTTTGAGAATTTTTCTGAGTCTGAGCGTATATCAAGATTTTTTATATTCGTCGATATTTTGAAAATTCTTCTGAGTCTGAACGTATATCAAGATTTTTTATATTCGTCGATACTTTGAAAATTTTTCTGAGTCTGAGCGTATATCAAGATTTATTATATTCGTCGATACTTTGAAAATTTTTCTGAGTCTGAGCGTATATCAAGATTTTTTATATTCGTCGATACTTTGAATATTTTTCTGAGTCTGAGCGTATATCAAGATTTTTTATATTCGTCGATATTTTGAAAATTTTTCTGAGTCTGAGCGTTATCAAGATTTTTTATATTCGTCGATACTTTGAAAATTTTTCTGAGTCTGAGCGTATATCAAGATTTATTATATTCGTCGATACTTTGAAAATTTTTCTGAGTCTGAGCGTATATCAAGATTTTTTATATTCGTCGATACTTTGAAAATTTTTTGAGTCTGAGCGTATATCAAGATTTTGTATATTCGTCGATACTTTGAAAATTTTTCTGAGTCTGAGCGTATATCAAGATTTTTTATATTCGTCGATACTTTGAAAATTTTTCTGAGTCTGAGCGTATATCAAGATTTTTTATATTCGTCGATATTTTGAAAATTTTTCTGAGTCTGAGCGTATATCAAGATTTTTTATATTCGTCGATACTTTGAAAATTTTTCTGAGTCTGAACGTATATCAAGATTTTTTATATTCGTCGATACTTTGAAAATTTTTCTGAGTCTGAGCGTATATCAAGATTTTTTATATTCGTCGATATTTTGAAAATTTTTCTGAGTCTGAGCGTATATCAAGATTTTTTATATTCGTCGATACTTTGAAAATTTTTCTGAGTCTGAACGTATATCAAGATTTTTTATATTCGTCGATACTTTGAGAATTTTTCTGAGTCTGAGCGTATATCAAGATTTTTTATATTCGTCGATACTTTGAAAATTTTTCTGAGTCTGAGCGTATATCAAGATTTTTTATATTCGTCGATACATTGAAAATTTTTCTGAGTCTGAGCGTATATCAAGATTTTTTATATTCGTCGATACTTTGAAAATTTTTCTGAGTCTGAACATATATCAAGATTTTTTATATTCGTCGATACTTTGAGAATTTTTCTGAGTCTGAGCGTATATCAAGATTTTTTATATTCGTCGATACTTTGAAAATTTTTCTGAGTCTGAGCGTATATCAAGATTTTTTATATTCGTCGATACTTTGAAAATTTTTCTGAGTCTGAACATATATCAAGATTTTTTATATTCGTCGATACTTTGAGAATTTTTCTGAGTCTGAGCGTATATCAAGATTTTTTATATTCGTCGATATTTTGAAAATTCTTCTGAGTCTGAACGTATATCAAGATTTTTTATATTCGTCGATACTTTGAAAATTTTTCTGAGTCTGAGCGTATATCAAGATTTATTATATTCGTCGATACTTTGAAAATTTTTCTGAGTCTGAGCGTATATCAAGATTTTTTATATTCGTCGATACTTTGAAAATTTTTCTGAGTCTGAACATATATCAAGATTTTTTATATTCGTCGATATTTTGAAAATTCTTCTGAGTCTGAACGTATATCAAGATTTTTTATATTCGTCGATACTTTGAAAATTTTTCTGAGTCTGAGCGTATATCAAGATTTTTTATATTCGTCGATACTTTGAAAATTTTTCTGAGTCTGAACATATATCAAGATTTTTTATATTCGTCGATACTTTGAGAATTTTTCTGAGTCTGAGCGTATATCAAGATTTTTTATATTCGTCGATATTTTGAAAATTCTTCTGAGTCTGAACGTATATCAAGATTTTTTATATTCGTCGATACTTTGAAAATTTTTCTGAGTCTGAGCGTATATCAAGATTTATTATATTCGTCGATACTTTGAAAATTTTTCTGAGTCTGAGCGTATATCAAGATTTTGTATATTCGTCGATACTTTGAAAATTTTTCTGAGTCTGAGCGTATATCAAGATTTTTTATATTCGTCGATACTTTGAAAATTTTTCTGAGTCTGAGCGTATATCAAGATTTATTATATTCGTCGATACTTTGAAAATTTTTCTGAGTCTGAGCGTATATCAAGATTTTTTATATTCGTCGATATTTTGAAAATTTTTCTGAGTCTGAGCGTATATCAAGATTTTTTATATTCGTCGATACTTTGAAAATTTTTCTGAGTCTGAACGTATATCAAGATTTTTTATGTATGTCGATACTTTGAAAATTGTTCTGAGTCTGAGCGTATATCAAGATTTATTATATTCGTCGATACTTCGAAAATTTTTCTGAGTCTGAGCGTATATCAAGATTTATTATATTCGTCGATACTTTGAAAATTCTTCTGAGTCTGAGCGTATATCAAGATTTTTTATATTCGTCGATACTTTGAAAATTTTTCTGAGTCTGAGCGTATATCAAGATTTATTATATTCGTCGATACTTTGAAAATTTTTCTGAGTCTGAGCGTATATCAAGATTTTTTATATTCGTCGATACTTTAAAAATTTTTCTGAGTCCGAGCGTATATCAAGATTTTTTATATTCGTCGATACTTTGAAAATTTTTCTGAGTCTGAGCGTATATCAAGATTTATTATATTCGTCGATACTTTGAAAATTTTTCTGAGTCTGAGCGTATATCAAGATTTTTTATATTCGTCGATACTTTGAAAATTTTCTGAGTCTGAACGTATATCAAGATTTTTTATATTCGTCGATACTTTGAGAATTTTTTGAGTCTGAGCGTATATCAAGATTTTTTATATTCGTCGATACTTTGAAAATTTTTCTGAGTCTGAACATATATCAAGATTTTTTATATTCGTCGATACTTTGAGAATTTTTCTGAGTCTGAGCGTATATCAAGATTTTTTATATTCGTCGATACTTTGAGAATTTTTCTGAGTCTGAGCGTATATCAAGATTTTTTATATTCGTCGATACATTGAAAATTTTTCTGAGTCTGAGCGTATATCAAGATTTTTTATATTCGTCGATACTTTGAAAATTTTTCTGAGTCTGAGCATATATCAAGATTTTTTATATTCGTCGATACTTTGAGAATTTTTCTGAGTCTGAGCGTATATCAAGATTTTTTATATTCGTCGATACTTTGAAAATTTTTCTGAGTCTGAACATATATCAAGATTTTTTATATTCGTCGATACTTTGAGAATTTTTCTGAGTCTGAGCGTATATCAAGATTTTTTATATTCGTCGATACTTTGAAAATTTTTCTGAGTCTGAGCGTATATCAAGATTTTTTATATTCGTCGATACTTTGAAAATTTTTCTGAGTCTGAACATATATCAAGATTTTTTATATTCGTCGATACTTTGAGAATTTTTCTGAGTCTGAGCGTATATCAAGATTTTTTATATTCGTCGATATTTTGAAAATTCTTCTGAGTCTGAACGTATATCAAGATTTTTTATATTCGTCGATACTTTGAAAATTTTTCTGAGTCTGAGCGTATATCAAGATTTATTATATTCGTCGATACTTTGAAAATTTTTCTGAGTCTGAGCGTATATCAAGATTTTTTATATTCGTCGATACATTGAAAATTTTTCTGAGTCTGAGCGTATATCAAGATTTTTTATATTCGTCGATACTTTGAAAATTTTTCTGAGTCTGAACATATATCAAGATTTTTTATATTCGTCGATACTTTGAGAATTTTTCTGAGTCTGAGCGTATATCAAGATTTTTTATATTCGTCGATACTTTGAAAATTTTTCTGAGTCTGAGCGTATATCAAGATTTTTTATATTCGTCGATACTTTGAAAATTTTTCTGAGTCTGAACATATATCAAGATTTTTTATATTCGTCGATACTTTGAGAATTTTTCTGAGTCTGAGCGTATATCAAGATTTTTTATATTCGTCGATATTTTGAAAATTCTTCTGAGTCTGAACGTATATCAAGATTTTTTATATTCGTCGATACTTTGAAAATTTTTCTGAGTCTGAGCGTATATCAAGATTTTTTATATTCGTCGATACTTAGAAAATTTTTCTGAGTCTGAACGTATATCAAGATTTTTTATATTCGTCGATACTTTGAAAATTTTTCTGAGTCTGAACGTATATCAAGATTTTTTATATTCGTCGATACTTTGAAAATTTTTCTGAGTCTGAGCGTATATCAAGATTTTTTATATTCGTCGATACATTGAAAATTTTTCTGAGTCTGAGCGTATATCAAGATTTTTTATATTCGTCGATACTTTGAAAATTTTTCTGAGTCTGAACATATATCAAGATTTTTTATATTCGTCGATACTTTGAGAATTTTTCTGAGTCTGAGCGTATATCAAGATTTTTTATATTCGTCGATACTTTGAAAATTTTTCTGAGTCTGAGCGTATATCAAGATTTTTTATATTCGTCGATACATTGAAAATTTTTCTGAGTCTGAGCGTATATCAAGATTTTTTATATTCGTCGATACTTTGAAAATTTTTCTGAGTCTGAACATATATCAAGATTTTTTATATTCGTCGATACTTTGAGAATTTTTCTGAGTCTGAGCGTATATCAAGATTTTTTATATTCGTCGATACTTTGAAAATTTTTCTGAGTCTGAGCGTATATCAAGATTTTTTATATTCGTCGATACTTTGAAAATTTTTCTGAGTCTGAACATATATCAAGATTTTTTATATTCGTCGATACTTTGAGAATTTTTCTGAGTCTGAGCGTATATCAAGATTTTTTATATTCGTCGATATTTTGAAAATTCTTCTGAGTCTGAACGTATATCAAGATTTTTTATATTCGTCGATACTTTGAAAATTTTTCTGAGTCTGAGCGTATATCAAGATTTTTTATATTCGTCGATATTTTGAAAATTTTTCTGAGTCTGAGCGTATATCAAGATTTTTTATATTCGTCGATACTTTGAAAATTTTTCTGAGTCTGAACGTATATCAAGATTTTTTATATTCGTCGATACTTTGAAAATTTTTCTGAGTCTGAGCGTATATCAAGATTTTTTATATTCGTCGATATTTTGAAAATTTTTCTGAGTCTGAGCGTATATCAAGATTTTTTATATTCGTCGATACTTTGAAAATTTTTCTGAGTCTGAACGTATATCAAGATTTTTTATATTCGTCGATACTTTGAAAATTTTTCTGAGTCTGAACGTATATCAAGATTTTTTATATATGTCGATACTTTGAGAATTTTTCTGAGTCTGAGCGTATATCAAGATTTTTTATATTCGTCGATACTTTGAAAATTTTTCTGAGTCTGAGCGTATATCAAGATTTTTTATATTCGTCGATACTTTGAAAATTTTTCTGAGTCTGAGCGTATATCAAGATTTTTTATATTCGTCGATACTTTGAAAATTTTTCTGAGTCTGAACATATATCAAGATTTTTTATATTCGTCGATACTTTGAGAATTTTTCTGAGTCTGAGCGTATATCAAGATTTTTTATATTTGTCGATATTTTGAAAATTTTTCTGAGTCTGAGCGTATATCAAGATTTTTTATATTCGTCGATACTTTGAAAATTTTTCTGAGTCTGAGCGTATATCAAGATTTTTTATATTCGTCGATATTTTGAAAATTTTTCTGAGTCTGAACGTATATCAAGATTTTTTATATTCGTCGATACTTTGAAAATTCTTCTGAGTCTGAACATATATCAAGATTTTTTATATTCGTCGATACTTTGAGAATTTTTCTGAGTCTGAGCGTATATCAAGATTTTTTATATTCGTCGATATTTTGAAAATTTTTCTGAGTCTGAACGTATATCAAGATTTTTTATATTCGTCGATACTTTGAAAATTTTTCTGAGTCTGAGCGTATATCAAGATTTTTTATATTCGTCGATATTTTGAAAATTTTTCTGAGTCTGAGCGTTATCAAGATTTTTTATATTCGTCGATACTTTGAAAATTTTTCTGAGTCTGAGCGTATATCAAGATTTATTATATTCGTCGATACTTTGAAAATTTTTCTGAGTCTGAGCGTATATCAAGATTTTTTATATTCGTCGATACTTTGAAAATTTTTTGAGTCTGAGCGTATATCAAGATTTTGTATATTCGTCGATACTTTGAAAATTTTTCTGAGTCTGAGCGTATATCAAGATTTTTTAATATTCGTCGATACTTTGAAAATTTTTCTGAGTCTGAGCGTATATCAAGATTTTTTATATTCGTCGATATTTTGAAAATTTTTCTGAGTCTGAGCGTATATCAAGATTTTTTATATTCGTCGATACTTTGAAAATTTTTCTGAGTCTGAACGTATATCAAGATTTTTTATATTCGTCGATACTTTGAAAATTTTTCTGAGTCTGAGCGTATATCAAGATTTTTTATATTCGTCGATATTTTGAAAATTTTTCTGAGTCTGAGCGTATATCAAGATTTTTTATATTCGTCGATACTTTGAAAATTTTTTGAGTCTGAGCGTATATCAAGATTTTTTATATTCGTCGATACTTTGAAAATTTTTCTGAGTCTGAGCGTATATCAAGATTTTTTATATTCGTCGATACTTTGAAAATTTTTCTGAGTCCGAACGTATATCAAGATTTTTTATATATGTCTATACTTTGAAAATTTTTCTGAGTCTGAGCGTATATCAAGATTTTTTATATTCGTCGATACTTTGAAAATTTTTCTGAGTCTGAGCGTATATCAAGATTTTTTATATTCGTCGATATTTTGAAAATTTTTCTGAGTCTGAGCGTATATCAAGATTTTTTATATTCGTCGATACTTTGAAAATTTTTCTGAGTCTGAGCGTATATCAAGATTTTTTATATTCGTCGATATTTTGAAAATTTTTCTGAGTCTGAGCGTATATCAAGATTTTTTATATTCGTCGATACTTTGAAAATTTTTCTGAGTCTGAGCGTATATCAAGATTTTTTATATTCGTCGATATTTTGAAAATTTTTCTGAGTCTGAGCGTATATCAAGATTTTTTATATTCGTCGATACTTTGAAAATTTTTCTGAGTCTGAACGTATATCAAGATTTTTTATGTATGTCGATACTTTGAAAATTGTTCTGAGTCTGAGCGTATATCAAGATTTATTATATTCGTCGATACTTCGAAAATTTTTCTGAGTCTGAGCGTATATCAAGATTTATTATATTCGTCGATACTTTGAAAATTCTTCTGAGTCTGAGCGTATATCAAGATTTTTTATATTCGTCGATACTTTGAAAATTTTTCTGAGTCTGAGCGTATATCAAGATTTATTATATTCGTCGATACTTTGAAAATTTTTCTGAGTCTGAGCGTATATCAAGATTTTTTATATTCGTCGATACTTTAAAAATTTTTCTGAGTCCGAGCGTATATCAAGATTTTTTATATTCGTCGATACTTTGAAAATTTTTCTGAGTCTGAGCGTATATCAAGATTTATTATATTCGTCGATACTTTGAAAATTTTTCTGAGTCTGAGCGTATATCAAGATTTTTTATATTCGTCGATACTTTGAAAATTTTCTGAGTCTGAACGTATATCAAGATTTTTTATATTCGTCGATACTTTGAGAATTTTTTGAGTCTGAGCGTATATCAAGATTTTTTATATTCGTCGATACTTTGAAAATTTTTCTGAGTCTGAACATATATCAAGATTTTTTATATTCGTCGATACTTTGAGAATTTTTCTGAGTCTGAGCGTATATCAAGATTTTTTATATTCGTCGATACTTTGAGAATTTTTCTGAGTCTGAGCGTATATCAAGATTTTTTATATTCGTCGATACATTGAAAATTTTTCTGAGTCTGAGCGTATATCAAGATTTTTTATATTCGTCGATACTTTGAAAATTTTTCTGAGTCTGAGCATATATCAAGATTTTTTATATTCGTCGATACTTTGAGAATTTTTCTGAGTCTGAGCGTATATCAAGATTTTTTATATTCGTCGATACTTTGAAAATTTTTCTGAGTCTGAACATATATCAAGATTTTTTATATTCGTCGATACTTTGAGAATTTTTCTGAGTCTGAGCGTATATCAAGATTTTTTATATTCGTCGATACTTTGAAAATTTTTCTGAGTCTGAGCGTATATCAAGATTTTTATATTCGTCGATACATTGAAAATTTTTCTGAGTCTGAGCGTATATCAAGATTTTTTATATTCGTCGATACTTTGAAAATTTTTCTGAGTCTGAACATATATCAAGATTTTTTATATTCGTCGATACTTTGAGAATTTTTCTGAGTCTGAGCGTATATCAAGATTTTTTATATTCGTCGATACTTTGAAAATTTTTCTGAGTCTGAGCGTATATCAAGATTTTTTATATTCGTCGATACTTTGAAAATTTTTCTGAGTCTGAACATATATCAAGATTTTTTATATTCGTCGATACTTTGAGAATTTTTCTGAGTCTGAGCGTATATCAAGATTTTTTATATTCGTCGATATTTTGAAAATTCTTCTGAGTCTGAACGTATATCAAGATTTTTTATATTCGTCGATACTTTGAAAATTTTTCTGAGTCTGAGCGTATATCAAGATTTATTATATTCGTCGATACTTTGAAAATTTTTCTGAGTCTGAGCGTATATCAAGATTTTTTATATTCGTCGATACTTTGAAAATTTTTCTGAGTCTGAGCGTATATCAAGATTTTTTATATTCGTCGATATTTTGAAAATTTTTCTGAGTCTGAGCGTTATCAAGATTTTTTATATTCGTCGATACTTTGAAAATTTTTCTGAGTCTGAGCGTATATCAAGATTTATTATATTCGTCGATACTTTGAAAATTTTTCTGAGTCTGAGCGTATATCAAGATTTTTTATATTCGTCGATACTTTGAAAATTTTTTGAGTCTGAGCGTATATCAAGATTTTGTATATTCGTCGATACTTTGAAAATTTTTCTGAGTCTGAGCGTATATCAAGATTTTTTATATTCGTCGATACTTTGAAAATTTTTCTGAATCTGAGCGTATATCAAGATTTTTTATATTCGTCGATATTTTGAAAATTTTTCTGAGTCTGAGCGTATATCAAGATTTTTTATATTCGTCGATACTTTGAAAATTTTTCTGAGTCTGAACGTATATCAAGATTTTTTATATTCGTCGATACTTTGAAAATTTTTCTGAGTCTGAGCGTATATCAAGATTTTTTATATTCGTCGATATTTTGAAAATTTTTCTGAGTCTGAGCGTATATCAAGATTTTTTATATTCGTCGATACTTTGAAAATTTTTCTGAGTCTGAACGTATATCAAGATTTTTTATATTCGTCGATACTTTGAGAATTTTTCTGAGTCTGAGCGTATATCAAGATTTTTTATATTCGTCGATACTTTGAAAATTTTTCTGAGTCTGAGCGTATATCAAGATTTTTTATATTCGTCGATACATTGAAAATTTTTCTGAGTCTGAGCGTATATCAAGATTTTTTATATTCGTCGATACTTTGAAAATTTTTCTGAGTCTGAACATATATCAAGATTTTTTATATTCGTCGATACTTTGAGAATTTTTCTGAGTCTGAGCGTATATCAAGATTTTTTATATTCGTCGATACTTTGAAAATTTTTCTGAGTCTGAGCGTATATCAAGATTTTTTATATTCGTCGATACTTTGAAAATTTTTCTGAGTCTGAACATATATCAAGATTTTTTATATTCGTCGATACTTTGAAAATTTTTCTGAGTCTGAGCGTATATCAAGATTTTTTATATTCGTCGATACTTTGAAAATTTTTCTGAGTCTGAACGTATATCAAGATTTTTTATATTCGTCGATACTTTGAGAATTTTTCTGAGTCTGAGCGTATATCAAGATTTTTTATATTCGTCGATACTTTGAAAATTTTTCTGAGTCTGAGCGTATATCAAGATTTTTTATATTCGTCGATACATTGAAAATTTTTCTGAGTCTGAGCGTATATCAAGATTTTTTATATTCGTCGATACTTTGAGAATTTTTCTGAGTCTGAACGTATATCAAGATTTTTTATATTCGTCGATACTTTGAAAATTTTTCTGAGTCTGAGCGTATATCAAGATTTATTATATTCGTCGATACTTTGAAAATTTTTCTGAGTCTGAGCGTATATCAAGATTTTGTATATTCGTCGATACTTTGAAAATTTTTCTGAGTCTGAGCGTATATCAAGATTTTTTATATTCGTCGATATTTTGAAAATTTTTCTGAGTCTGAGCGTTATCAAGATTTTTTATATTCGTCGATACTTTGAAAATTTTTCTGAGTCTGAGCGTATATCAAGATTTATTATATTCGTCGATACTTTGAAAATTTTTCTGAGTCTGAGCGTATATCAAGATTTTTTATATTCGTCGATACTTTGAAAATTTTTTGAGTCTGAGCGTATATCAAGATTTTGTATATTCGTCGATACTTTGAAAATTTTTCTGAGTCTGAGCGTATATCAAGATTTTTTATATTCGTCGATACTTTGAAAATTTTTCTGAGTCTGAGCGTATATCAAGATTTTTTATATTCGTCGATATTTTGAAAATTTTTCTGAGTCTGAGCGTATATCAAGATTTTTTATATTCGTCGATACTTTGAAAATTTTTCTGAGTCTGAACGTATATCAAGATTTTTTATATTCGTCGATACTTTGAAAATTTTTCTGAGTCTGAGCGTATATCAAGATTTTTTATATTCGTCGATATTTTGAAAATTTTTCTGAGTCTGAGCGTATATCAAGATTTTTTATATTCGTCGATACTTTGAAAATTTTTCTGAGTCTGAACGTATATCAAGATTTTTTATATTCGTCGATACTTTGAAAATTTTTCTGAGTCTGAACGTATATCAAGATTTTTTATATATGTCGATACTTTGAAAATTTTTCTGAGTCTGAGCGTATATCAAGATTTTTTATATTCGTCGATACTTTGAAAATTTTTCTGAGTCTGAGCGTATATCAAGATTTATTATATTCGTCGATACTTTGAAAATTTTTCTGAGTCTGAGCGTATATCAAGATTTTTTATATTCGTCGATACTTTGAAAATTTTTTGAGTCTGAGCGTATATCAAGATTTTTTATATTCGTCGATACTTGGAAAATTTTTCTGAGTCTGAACGTATATCAAGATTTTTTATGTATGTCGATACTTTGAAAATTTTTCTGAGTCTGAGCGTATATCAAGATTTTGTATATTCGTCGATACTTTGAAAATTTTTCTGAGTCTGAGCGTATATCAAGATTTTTTATATTCGTCGATACTTTGAAAATTTTTCTAAGTCTGAGCGTATATCAAGATTTTGTATATTCGTCGATACTTTGAAAATTTTTCTGAGTCTGAGCGTATATCAAGATTTTTTATATTCGTCGATATTTTGAAAATTTTTCTGAGTCTGAGCGTATATCAAGATTTTTTATATTCGTCGATATTTTGAAAATTTTTCTGAGTCTGAGCGTATATCAAGATTTTTTATATTCGTCGATACTTTGAAAATTTTTCTAAGCCTGAGCGTATATCAAGATTTTTTATATTCGTCGATACTTTGAAAATTTTTCTGAGTCTGAGCGTATATCAAGATTTTTTATATTCGTCGATATTTTGAAAATTTTTCTGAGTCTGAGCGTATATCAAGATTTTTTATATTCGTCGATACTTTGAAAATTTTTCTGAGTCTGAACGTATATCAAGATTTTTTATATTCGTCGATACTTTGAAAAATTTTCTGAGTCTGAGCGTATATCAAGATTTTGTATATTCGTCGATACTTTGAAAATTTTTCTGAGTCTGAGCGTATATCAAGATTTTTTATATTCGTCGATATTTTGAAAATTTTTCTGAGTCTGAGCGTATATCAAGATTTTTTATATTCGTCGATACTTTGAAAATTTTTCTAAGTCTGAGCGTATATCAAGATTTTGTATATTCGTCGATACTTTGAAAATTTTTCTGAGTCTGAGCGTATATCAAGATTTTTTATATTCGTCGATATTTTGAAAATTTTTCTGAGTCTGAGCGTATATCAAGATTTTTTATATTCGTCGATACTTTGAAAATTTTTCTGAGTCTGAGCGTATATCAAGATTTTTTATATTCGTCGATACTTTGAAAATTTTTCTAAGTCTGAGCGTATATCAAGATTTTTTATATTCGTCGATACTTTGAAAATTTTTCTGAGTCTGAGCGTATATCAAGATTTTTTATATTCGTCGATATTTTGAAAATTTTTCTGAGTCTGAGCGTATATCAAGATTTTTTATATTCGTCGATACTTTGAAAATTTTTCTGAGTCTGAGCGTATATCAAGATTTTTTATATTCGTCGATATTTTGAAAATTTTTCTGAGTCTGAGCGTATATCAAGATTTTTTATATTCGTCGATATTTTGAAAAATTTTCTGAGTCCGAGCGTATATCAAGATTTTTTATATTCGTCGATACTTTGAAAATTTTTCTGAGTCTGAGCGTATATCAAGATTTTTTATATTCGTCGATATTTTGAAAATTTTTCTGAGTCTGAGCGTATATTAAGATTTTGTATATTCGTCGATACTTTGAAAATTTTTCTGAGTCTGAGCGTATATCAAGATTTTTTATATTCGTCGATACTTTGAAAATTTTTCTGAGTCTGAGCGTATATCAAGATTTTGTATATTCGTCGATACTTTGAAAATTTTTTGAGTCTGAGCGTATATCAAGATTTTTTATATTCGTCGATACTTTGAAAATTTTTCTGAGTCTGAGCGTATATCAAGATTTTTTATATTCGTCGATACTTTGAAAATTTTTCTGAGTCTGAGCGTATATCAAGATTTTTTATATTCGTCGATATTTTGAAAATTTTTCTGAGTCTGAGCGTATATCAAGATTTTTTATATTCGTCGATACTTTGAAAATTTTTCTGAGTCCGAGCGTATATCAAGATTTTTTATATTCGTCGATATTTTGAAAATTTTTCTGAGTCTGAGCGTATATCAAGATTTTTTATATTCGTCGATATTTTGAAAATTTTTCTGAGTCTGAGCGTATATCAAGATTTTTTATATTCGTCGATACTTTGAAAATTTTTCTGAGTCTGAGCGTATATCAAGATTTTTTATATTCGTCGATACTTTGAAAATTTTTCTGAGTCTGAGCGTATATCAAGATTTTTTATATTCGTCGATACTTTGAAAATTTTTCTGAGTCTGAACGTATATCAAGATTTTTTATATATGTCGATACTTTGAAAATTTTTCTGAGTCTGAGCGTATATCAAGATTTTTTATATTCGTCGATACTTTGAAAATTTTTCTGAGTCTGAACGTATATCAAGATTTATTATATTCGTCGATACTTTGAAAATTTTTCTGAGTCTGAGCGTATATCAAGATTTTTTATATTCGTCGATACTTTGAAAATTTATCTAAGTCTGAACGTATATCAAGATTTTGTATATTCGTCGATACTTTGAAAATTTTTCTGAGTCTGAACGTATATCAAGATTTTTTATATTCGTCGATATTTTGAAAATTTTTCTGAGTCTGAGCGTATATCAAGATTTTGTATATTCGTCGATACTTTGAAAATTTTTCTGAGTCTGTGCGTATATCAAGATTTTTTATATTCGTCGATACTTTGAAAATTTTTCTGAGTCTGAGCGTATATCAAGATTTTGTATATTCGTCGATACTTTGAAAATTTTTCTGAGTCTGAACGTATATCAAGATTTTTTATATATGTCGATACTTTGAAAATTTTTCTGAGTCTGAGCGTATATCAAGATTTTTTATATTCGTCGATACTTTGAAAATTTTTCTGAGTCTGAACGTATATCAAGATTTTGTATATTCGTCGATACTTTGAAAATTTTTCTGAGTCTGAGCGTATATCAAGATTTTTTATATTCGTCGATACTTTGAAAATTTATCTGAGTCTGAACGTATATCAAGATTTTTTATATTCGTCGATACTTTGAAAATTTATCTGAGTCTGAACGTATATCAAGATTTTTTATATTCGTCGATATTTTGAAAATTTTTCTGAGTCTGAGCGTATATCAAGATTTTTTATATTCGTCGATACTTTGAAAATTTTTCTGAGTCTGAGCGTATATCAAGATTTTTTATATTCGTCGATATTTTGAAAATTTTTCTGAGTCTGAGCGTATATCAAGATTTTTTATATTCGTCGATATTTTGAAAATTTTTCTGAGTCTGAGCGTATATCAAGATTTTTTATATTCGTCGATACTTTGAAAATTTTTCTAAGTCTGAGCGTATATCAAGATTTTGTATATTCGTCGATACTTTGAAAATTTTTCTGAGTCTGAGCGTATATCAAGATTTTTTATATTCGTCGATATTTTGAAAATTTTTCTGAGTCTGAGCGTATATCAAGATTTTTTATATTCGTCGATACTTTGAAAATTTTTCTGAGTCTGAGCGTATATCAAGATTTTTTATATTCGTCGATACTTTGAAAATTTTTCTGAGTCTGAGCGTATATCAAGATTTTTTATATTCGTCGATACTTTGAAAATTTTTCTAAGTCTGAGCGTATATCAAGATTTTGTATATTCGTCGATACTTTGAAAATTTTTCTGAGTCCGAGCGTATATCAAGATTTTTTATATTCGTCGATACTTTGAAAATTTTTCTGAGTCTGAGCGTATATCAAGATTTTTTATATTCGTCGATATTTTGGAAAATTTTCTGAGTCTGAGCGTATATTAAGATTTTTTATATTCGTCGATACTTTGAAAATTTTTCTGAGTCTGAGCGTATATCAAGATTTTTTATATTCGTCGATACTTTGAAAATTTTTCTGAGTCTGAGCGTATATCAAGATTTTTTATATTCGTCGATACTTAGAAAATTTTTTGAGTCTGAGCGTATATCAAGATTTTTTATATTCGTCGATACTTTGAAAATTTTTCTGAGTCTGAGCGTATATCAAGATTTTTTATATTCGTCGATACTTTGAAAATTTTTCTGAGTCCGAACGTATATCAAGATTTTTTATATATGTCTATACTTTGAAAATTTTTCTGAGTCTGAGCGTATATCAAGATTTTTTATATTCGTCGATACTTTGAAAATTTTTCTGAGTCTGAGCGTATATCAAGATTTTTTATATTCGTCGATATTTTGAAAAATTTTCTGAGTCTGAGCGTATATCAAGATTTTTTATATTCGTCGATATTTTGAAAATTTTTCTGAGTCTGAGCGTATATCAAGATTTTTTATATTCGTCGATACTTTGAAAATTTTTCTGAGTCTGAGCGTATATCAAGATTTTTTATATTCGTCGATATTTTGAAAATTTTTCTGAGTCTGAGCGTATATCAAGATTTTTTATATTCGTCGATACTTTGAAAATTTTTCTGAGTCTGAACGTATATCAAGATTTTTTATGTATGTCGATACTTTGAAAATTGTTCTGAGTCTGAGCGTATATCAAGATTTATTATATTCGTCGATACTTCGAAAATTTTTCTGAGTCTGAGCGTATATCAAGATTTATTATATTCGTCGATACTTTGAAAATTCTTCTGAGTCTGAGCGTATATCAAGATTTTTTATATTCGTCGATACTTTGAAAATTTTTCTGAGTCTGAGCGTATATCAAGATTTATTATATTCGTCGATACTTTGAAAATTTTTCTGAGTCTGAGCGTATATCAAGATTTTTTATATTCGTCGATACTTTAAAAATTGTTCTGAGTCTGAGCGTATATCAAGATTTATTATATTCGTCGATACTTTGAAAATTTTTCTGAGTCTGAGCGTATATCAAGATTTATTATATTCGTCGATACTTTGAAAATTTTTCTGAGTCTGAGCGTATATCAAGATTTTTTATATTCGTCGATACTTTGAAAATTTTCTGAGTCTGAACGTATATCAAGATTTTTTATATTCGTCGATACTTTGAGAATTTTTTGAGTCTGAGCGTATATCAAGATTTTTTATATTCGTCGATACTTTGAAAATTTTTCTGAGTCTGAACATATATCAAGATTTTTTATATTCGTCGATACTTTGAGAATTTTTCTGAGTCTGAGCGTATATCAAGATTTTTTATATTCGTCGATACTTTGAGAATTTTTCTGAGTCTGAGCGTATATCAAGATTTTTTATATTCGTCGATATATTGAAAATTTTTCTGAGTCTGAGCGTATATCAAGATTTTTTATATTCGTCGATACTTTGAAAATTTTTCTGAGTCTGAGCATATATCAAGATTTTTTATATTCGTCGATACTTTGAGAATTTTTCTGAGTCTGAGCGTATATCAAGATTTTTTATATTCGTCGATACTTTGAAAATTTTTCTGAGTCTGAACATATATCAAGATTTTTTATATTCGTCGATACTTTGAGAATTTTTCTGAGTCTGAGCGTATATCAAGATTTTTTATATTCGTCGATACTTTGAAAATTTTTCTGAGTCTGAGCGTATATCAAGATTTTTATATTCGTCGATACATTGAAAATTTTTCTGAGTCTGAGCGTATATCAAGATTTTTTATATTCGTCGATACTTTGAAAATTTTTCTGAGTCTGAACATATATCAAGATTTTTTATATTCGTCGATACTTTGAGAATTTTTCTGAGTCTGAGCGTATATCAAGATTTTTTATATTCGTCGATACTTTGAAAATTTTTCTGAGTCTGAGCGTATATCAAGATTTTTTATATTCGTCGATACTTTGAAAATTTTTCTGAGTCTGAACATATATCAAGATTTTTTATATTCGTCGATACTTTGAGAATTTTTCTGAGTCTGAGCGTATATCAAGATTTTTTATATTCGTCGATATTTTGAAAATTCTTCTGAGTCTGAACGTATATCAAGATTTTTTATATTCGTCGATACTTTGAAAATTTTTCTGAGTCTGAGCGTATATCAAGATTTATTATATTCGTCGATACTTTGAAAATTTTTCTGAGTCTGAGCGTATATCAAGATTTTTTATATTCGTCGATACTTTGAAAATTTTTCTGAGTCTGAGCGTATATCAAGATTTTTTATATTCGTCGATATTTTGAAAATTTTTCTGAGTCTGAGCGTTATCAAGATTTTTTATATTCGTCGATACTTTGAAAATTTTTCTGAGTCTGAGCGTATATCAAGATTTATTATATTCGTCGATACTTTGAAAATTTTTCTGAGTCTGAGCGTATATCAAGATTTTTTATATTCGTCGATACTTTGAAAATTTTTTGAGTCTGAGCGTATATCAAGATTTTGTATATTCGTCGATACTTTGAAAATTTTTCTGAGTCTGAGCGTATATCAAGATTTTTTATATTCGTCGATACTTTGAAAATTTTTCTGAGTCTGAGCGTATATCAAGATTTTTTATATTCGTCGATATTTTGAAAATTTTTCTGAGTCTGAGCGTATATCAAGATTTTTTATATTCGTCGATACTTTGAAAATTTTTCTGAGTCTGAACGTATATCAAGATTTTTTATATTCGTCGATACTTTGAAAATTTTTCTGAGTCTGAGCGTATATCAAGATTTTTTATATTCGTCGATATTTTGAAAATTTTTCTGAGTCTGAGCGTATATCAAGATTTTTTATATTCGTCGATACTTTGAAAATTTTTCTGAGTCTGAACGTATATCAAGATTTTTTATATTCGTCGATACTTTGAGAATTTTTCTGAGTCTGAGCGTATATCAAGATTTTTTATATTCGTCGATACTTTGAAAATTTTTCTGAGTCTGAGCGTATATCAAGATTTTTTATATTCGTCGATACATTGAAAATTTTTCTGAGTCTGAGCGTATATCAAGATTTTTTATATTCGTCGATACTTTGAAAATTTTTCTGAGTCTGAACATATATCAAGATTTTTTATATTCGTCGATACTTTGAGAATTTTTCTGAGTCTGAGCGTATATCAAGATTTTTTATATTCGTCGATACTTTGAAAATTTTTCTGAGTCTGAGCGTATATCAAGATTTTTTATATTCGTCGATACTTTGAACATTTTTCTGAGTCTGAACATATATCAAGATTTTTTATATTCGTCGATACTTTGAGAATTTTTCTGAGTCTGAGCGTATATCAAGATTTTTTATATTCGTCGATATTTTGAAAATTCTTCTGAGTCTGAACGTATATCAAGATTTTTTATATTCGTCGATACTTTGAAAATTTTTCTGAGTCTGAGCGTATATCAAGATTTATTATATTCGTCGATACTTTGAAAATTTTTCTGAGTCTGAGCGTATATCAAGATTTTGTATATTCGTCGATACTTTGAAAATTTTTCTGAGTCTGAGCGTATATCAAGATTTTTTATATTCGTCGATATTTTGAAAATTTTTCTGAGTCTGAGCGTTATCAAGATTTTTTATATTCGTCGATACTTTGAAAATTTTTCTGAGTCTGAGCGTATATCAAGATTTATTATATTCGTCGATACTTTGAAAATTTTTCTGAGTCTGAGCGTATATCAAGATTTTTTATATTCGTCGATACTTTGAAAATTTTTTGAGTCTGAGCGTATATCAAGATTTTGTATATTCGTCGATACTTTGAAAATTTTTCTGAGTCTGAGCGTATATCAAGATTTTTTATATTCGTCGATACTTTGAAAATTTTTCTGAGTCTGAGCGTATATCAAGATTTTTTATATTCGTCGATATTTTGAAAATTTTTCTGAGTCTGAGCGTATATCAAGATTTTTTATATTCGTCGATACTTTGAAAATTTTTCTGAGTCTGAACGTATATCAAGATTTTTTATATTCGTCGATACTTTGAAAATTTTTCTGAGTCTGAGCGTATATCAAGATTTTTTATATTCGTCGATATTTTGAAAATTTTTCTGAGTCTGAGCGTATATCAAGATTTTTTATATTCGTCGATACTTTGAAAATTTTTCTGAGTCTGAACGTATATCAAGATTTTTTATATTCGTCGATACTTTGAAAATTTTTCTGAGTCTGAACGTATATCAAGATTTTTTATATATGTCGATACTTTGAAAATTTTTCTGAGTCTGAGCGTATATCAAGATTTTTTATATTCGTCGATACTTTGAAAATTTTTCTGAGTCTGAGCGTATATCAAGATTTATTATATTCGTCGATACTTTGAAAATTTTTCTGAGTCTGAGCGTATATCAAGATTTTTTATATTCGTCGATACTTTGAAAATTTTTTGAGTCTGAGCGTATATCAAGATTTTTTATATTCGTCGATACTTGGAAAATTTTTCTGAGTCTGAACGTATATCAAGATTTTTTATGTATGTCGATACTTTGAAAATTTTTCTGAGTCTGAGCGTATATCAAGATTTTGTATATTCGTCGATACTTTGAAAATTTTTCTGAGTCTGAGCGTATATCAAGATTTTTTATATTCGTCGATACTTTGAAAATTTTTCTAAGTCTGAGCGTATATCAAGATTTTGTATATTCGTCGATACTTTGAAAATTTTTCTGAGTCTGAGCGTATATCAAGATTTTTTATATTCGTCGATATTTTGAAAATTTTTCTGAGTCTGAGCGTATATCAAGATTTTTTATATTCGTCGATATTTTGAAAATTTTTCTGAGTCTGAGCGTATATCAAGATTTTTTATATTCGTCGATACTTTGAAAATTTTTCTAAGCCTGAGCGTATATCAAGATTTTTTATATTCGTCGATACTTTGAAAATTTTTCTGAGTCTGAGCGTATATCAAGATTTTTTATATTCGTCGATATTTTGAAAATTTTTCTGAGTCTGAGCGTATATCAAGATTTTTTATATTCGTCGATACTTTGAAAATTTTTCTGAGTCTGAACGTATATCAAGATTTTTTATATTCGTCGATACTTTGAAAAATTTTCTGAGTCTGAGCGTATATCAAGATTTTGTATATTCGTCGATACTTTGAAAATTTTTCTGAGTCTGAGCGTATATCAATATTTTTTATATTCGTCGATACTTTGAAAATTTTTCTGAGTCTGAGCGTATATCAAGATTTTTTATATTCGTCGATACTTTGAAAATTTTTCTAAGTCTGAGCGTATATCAAGATTTTGTATATTCGTCGATACTTTGAAAATTTTTCTGAGTCTGAGCGTATATCAAGATTTTTTATATTCGTCGATATTTTGAAAATTTTTCTGAGTCTGAGCGTATATCAAGATTTTTTATATTCGTCGATACTTTGAAAATTTTTCTGAGTCTGAGCGTATATCAAGATTTTTTATATTCGTCGATACTTTGAAAATTTTTCTAAGTCTGAGCGTATATCAAGATTTTTTATATTCGTCGATACTTTGAAAATTTTTCTGAGTCTGAGCGTATATCAAGATTTTTTATATTCGTCGATATTTTGAAAATTTTTCTGAGTCTGAGCGTATATCAAGATTTTTTATATTCGTCGATATTTTGAAAATTTTTCTGAGTCTGAGCGTATATCAAGATTTATTATATTCGTCGATACTTTGAAAATTTTTCTGAGTCTGAGCGTATATCAAGATTTTTTATATTCGTCGATATTTTGAAAATTTTTCTGAGTCTGAGCGTATATCAAGATTTTTTATATTCGTCGATACTTTGAAAATTTTTCTGAGTCTGAGCGTATATCAAGATTTTTTATATTCGTCGATATTTTGAAAATTTTTCTGAGTCTGAGCGTATATCAAGATTTTTTATATTCGTCGATACTTTGAAAATTTTTCTGAGTCTGAACGTATATCAAGATTTTTTATATTCGTCGATACTTTGAAAATTTTTCTGAGTCTGAGCGTATATCAAGATTTTTTATATTCGTCGATACTTTGAAAATTTTTCTGAGTCTGAGCGTATATCAAGATTTATTATATTCGTCGATACTTTGAAAATTTTTCTGAGTCTGAGCGTATATCAAGATTTTTTATATTCGTCGATACTTTGAAAATTTTTCTGAGTCTGAGCGTATATCAAGATTTTGTATATTCGTCGATACTTTGAAAATTTTTCTGAGTCTGAGCGTATATCAAGATTTTTTATATTCGTCGATACTTTGAAAATTTTTCTGAGTCTGAACGTATATCAAGATTATTTATGTATGTCGATACTTTGAAAATTTTTCTGAGTCTGAGCGTATATCAAGATTTTTTATATTCGTCGATACTTTGAAAATTTTTCTGAGTCTGAGCGTATATCAAGATTTATTATATTCGTCGATACTTTGAAAATTTTTCTGAGTCTGAGCGTATATCAAGATTTTGTATATTCGTCGATACTTTGAAAATTTTTCTGAGTCTGAGCGTATATCAAGATTTATTATATATGTCGATACTTTGAAAATTTTTCTGAGTCTGAGCGTATATCAAGATTTTTTATATTCGTCGATACTTTGAAAATTTTTCTGAGTCTGAGCGTATATCAAGATTTTTTATATTCGTCGATATTTTGAAAATTTTTCTGAGTCTGAGCGTATATCAAGATTTTTTATATTCGTCGATACTTTGAAAATTTTTCTAAGTCTGAGCGTATATCAAGATTTTTTATATTCGTCGATATTTTGAAAATTTTTCTGAGTCTGAGCGTATATCAAGATTTTTTATATTCGTCGATATTTTGAAAATTTTTCTGAGTCTGAGCGTATATCAAGATTTTTTATATTCGTCGATACTTTGAAAATTTTTCTGAGTCTGAGCGTATATCAAGATTTTTTATATTCGTCGATATTTTGAAAATTTTTCTGAGTCTGAGCGTATATCAAGATTTTTTATATTCGTCGATACTTTGAAAATTTTTCTGAGTCTGAGCGTATATCAAGATTTTTTATATTCGTCGATATTTTGAAAATTTTTCTGAGTCTGAGCGTATATCAAGATTTTTTATATTCGTCGATACTTTGAAAATTTTTCTGAGTCTGAACGTATATCAAGATTTTTTATGTATGTCGATACTTTGAAAATTTTTCTGAGTCTGAGCGTATATCAAGATTTTTTATATTCGTCGATACTTTGAAAATTTTTCTGAGTCTGAGCGTATATCAAGATTTATTATATTCGTCGATACTTTGAAAATTTTTCTGAGTCTGAGCGTATATCAAGATTTTTTATATTCGTCGATACTTTGAAAATTTTTCTGAGTCTGAGCGTATATCAAGATTTTGTATATTCGTCGATACTTTGAAAATTTTTCTGAGTCTGAGCGTATATCAAGATTTTTTATATTCGTCGATACTTTGAAAATTTTTCTGAGTCTGAACGTATATCAAGATTATTTATGTATGTCGATACTTTGAACATTTTTCTGAGTCTGAGCGTATATCAAGATTTTTTATATTCGTCGATACTTTGAAAATTTTTCTGAGTCTGAGCGTATATCAAGATTTATTATATTCGTCGATACTTTGAAAATTTTTCTGAGTCTGAGCGTATATCAAGATTTTGTATATTCGTCGATACTTTGAAAATTTTTCTGAGTCTGAGCGTATATCAAGATTTTTTATATTCGTCGATACTTTGAAAATTTTTCTGAGTCTGAGCGTATATCAAGATTTTTTATATTCGTCGATACTTTGAAAATTTTTCTGAGTCTGAGCGTATATCAAGATTTTTTATATTCGTCGATACTTTGAAAATTTTTCTGAGTCTGAGCGTATATCAAGATTTTTTATATTCGTCGATACTTTGAAAATTTTTCTGAGTCTGAGCGTATATCAAGATTTTTTATATATGTCGATACCTTGAAAATTTTTCTGAGTCTGAGCGTATATCAAGATTTTTTATATTCGTCGATACTTTGAAAATTTTTCTGAGTCTGAGCGTATATCAAGATTTATTATATTCGTCGATACTTTGAAAATTTTTCTGAGTCTGAGCGTATATCAAGATTTTGTATATTCGTCGATACTTTGAAAATTTTTCTGAGTCTGAGCGTATATCAAGATTTATTATATTCGTCGATACTTTGAAAAATTTTCTGAGTCTGAGCGTATATCAAGATTTTTTATATTCGTCGATACTTTGAAAATTTTTCTGAGTCTGAGCGTATATCAAGATTTATTATATTCGTCGATACTTTGAAAATTTTTCTGAGTCTGAGCGTATATCAAGATTTTTTATATTCGTCGATACTTTGAAAATTTATCTGAGTCTGAACGTATATCAAGATTTTTTATATTCGTCGATACTTTGAAAATTTTTCTGAGTCTGAGCGTATATCAAGATTTATTATATTCGTCGATACTTTGAAAATTTTTCTGAGTCTGAGCGTATATCAAGATTTTGTATATTCGTCGATACTTTGAAAATTTATCTGAGTCTGAACGTATATCAAGATTTTTTATATATGTCGATACTTTGAAAATTTTTCTGAGTCTGAGCGTATATCAAGATTTTTTATATTCGTCGATACTTTGAAAATTTTTCTGAGTCTGAGCGTATATCAAGATTTATTATATTCGTCGATACTTTGAAAATTTTTCTGAGTCTGAGCGTATATCAAGATTTTTTATATTCGTCGAT
The DNA here is from genome assembly GCA_028476595.1 of Obolodiplosis robiniae. Classification (NCBI taxonomy): domain Eukaryota; kingdom Metazoa; phylum Arthropoda; class Insecta; order Diptera; family Cecidomyiidae; genus Obolodiplosis; species Obolodiplosis robiniae. The sequence continues at coordinate 31,944,342 of CM052014.1, read as the reverse complement.
ACTTTGAAAATTTTTCTGAGTCTGAACGTATATCAAGATTTTTTATATTCGTCGATACTTTGAAAATTTTTCTGAGTCTGAGCGTATATCAAGATTTTTTATATTCGTCGATACTTTGAAAATTTTTCTGAGTCTGAGCGTATATCAAGATTTTTTATATTCGTCGATACTTTGAAAATTTTTCTGAGTCTGAGCGTATATCAAGATTTTTTATATATGTCGATACCTTGAAAATTTTTCTGAGTCTGAGCGTATATCAAGATTTTTTATATTCGTCGATACTTTGAAAATTTTTCTGAGTCTGAGCGTATATCAAGATTTATTATATTCGTCGATACTTTGAAAATTTTTCTGAGTCTGAGCGTATATCAAGATTTTGTATATTCGTCGATACTTTGAAAATTTTTCTGAGTCTGAGCGTATATCAAGATTTATTATATTCGTCGATACTTTGAAAAATTTTCTGAGTCTGAGCGTATATCAAGATTTTTTATATTCGTCGATACTTTGAAAATTTTTCTGAGTCTGAGCGTATATCAAGATTTATTATATTCGTCGATACTTTGAAAATTTTTCTGAGTCTGAGCGTATATCAAGATTTTTTATATTCGTCGATACTTTGAAAATTTATCTGAGTCTGAACGTATATCAAGATTTTTTATATTCGTCGATACTTTGAAAATTTTTCTGAGTCTGAGCGTATATCAAGATTTATTATATTCGTCGATACTTTGAAAATTTTTCTGAGTCTGAGCGTATATCAAGATTTTTTATATTCGTCGATACTTTGAAAATTTATCTGAGTCTGAACGTATATCAAGATTTTTTATATATGTCGATACTTTGAAAATTTTTCTGAGTCTGAGCGTATATCAAGATTTTTTATATTCGTCGATACTTTGAAAATTTTTCTGAGTCTGAGCGTATATCAAGATTTATTATATTCGTCGATACTTTGAAAATTTTTCTGAGTCTGAGCGTATATCAAGATTTTTTATATTCGTCGATACTTTGAAAATTTTTCTGAGTCTGAGCGTATATCAAGATTTATTATATTCGTCGATACTTTGAAAATTTTTCTGAGTCTGAGCGTATATCAAGATTTTTTATATTCGTCGATACTTTGAAAATTTTTCTGAGTCTGAACGTATATCAAGATTTTTTATATTCGTCGATACTTTGAAAATTTTTCTGAGTCTGAGCGTATATCAAGATTTATTATATTCGTCGATACTTTGAAAATTTTTCTGAGTCTGAGCGTATATCAAGATTTTTTATATATGTCGATACTTTGAAAATTTTTCTGAGTCTGAGCGTATATCAAGATTTTTTATATTCGTCGATACTTTGAAAATTTTTCTGAGTCTGAACGTATATCAAGATTTTTTATATTCGTCGATACTTTGAAAATTTTTCTGAGTCTGAGCGTATATCAAGATTTATTATATTCGTCGATACTTTGAAAATTTTTCTGAGTCTGAGCGTATATCAAGATTTTTTATATTCGTCGATACTTTGAAAATTTATCTGAGTCTGAACGTATATCAAGATTTTTTATATTCGTCGATACTTTGAAAATTTTTCTGAGTCTGAGCGTATATCAAGATTTTTTATATTCGTCGATATTTTGAACATTTTTCTGAGTCTGAGCGTATATCAAGATTTTTTATATTCGTCGATACTTTGAAAATTTATCTGAGTCTGAGCGTATATCAAGATTTTGTATATTCGTCGATACTTTGAAAATTTTTCTGAGTCTGAGCGTATATCAAGATTTTTTATATTCGTCGATACTTTGAAAATTTTTCTGAGTCTGAGCGTATATCAAGATTTTGTATATTCGTCGATACTTTGAAAATTTTTCTGAGTCTGAGCGTATATCAAGATTTATTATATATGTCGATACTTTGAAAATTTTTCTGAGTCTGAGCGTATATCAAGATTTTGTATATTCGTCGATACTTTGAAAATTTTTCTGAGTCTGAGCGTATATTAAGATTTTGTATATTCGTCGATACTTTGAAAATTTTTCTGAGTCTGAGCGTATATCAAGATTTTTTATATTCGTCGATACTTTGAAAATTTTTCTGAGTCTGAGCGTATATCAAGATTTTTTATATTCGTCGATACTTTGAAAATTTTTTGAGTCTGAGCGTATATCAAGATTTTTTATATTCGTCGATACTTTGAAAATTTTTCTGAGTCTGAGCGTATATCAAGATTTTTTATATTCGTCGATACTTTGAAAATTTTTCTGAGTCTGAGCGTATATCAAGATTTTTTATATTCGTCGATATTTTGAAAATTTTTCTGAGTCTGAGCGTATATCAAGATTTTTTATATTCGTCGATATTTTGAAAATTTTTCTGAGTCTGAGCGTATATCAAGATTTTTTATATTCGTCGATACTTTGAAAATTTTTCTGAGTCTGAGCGTATATCAAGATTTTTTATATTCGTCGATACTTTGAAAATTTTTCTGAGTCTGAGCGTATATCAAGATTTTTTATATTCGTCGATACTTTGAAAATTTTTCTGAGTCTGAACGTATATCAAGATTTTTTATATATGTCGATACTTTGAAAATTTTTCTGAGTCTGAGCGTATATCAAGATTTTTTATATTCGTCGATACTTTGAAAATTTTTCTGAGTCTGAACGTATATCAAGATTTATTATATTCGTCGATACTTTGAAAATTTTTCTGAGTCTGAGCGTATATCAAGATTTTTTATATTCGTCGATACTTTGAAAATTTATCTAAGTCTGAACGTATATCAAGATTTTGTATATTCGTCGATACTTTGAAAATTTTTCTGAGTCTGAACGTATATCAAGATTTTTTATATTCGTCGATATTTTGAAAATTTTTCTGAGTCTGAGCGTATATCAAGATTTTTTATATTCGTCGATACTTTGAAAATTTTTCTGAGTCTGAGCGTATATCAAGATTTTTTATATTCGTCGATACTTTGAAAATTTTTCTGAGTCTGAGCGTATATCAAGATTTTTTATATTCGTCGATACTTTGAAAATTTTTCTGAGTCTGAACGTATATCAAGATTTTTTATATATGTCGATACTTTGAAAATTTTTCTGAGTCTGAGCGTATATCAAGATTTTTTATATTCGTCGATACTTTGAAAATTTTTCTGAGTCTGAACGTATATCAAGATTTTGTATATTCGTCGATACTTTGAAAATTTTTCTGAGTCTGAGCGTATATCAAGATTTTTTATATTCGTCGATACTTTGAAAATTTATCTGAGTCTGAACGTATATCAAGATTTTTTATATTCGTCGATACTTTGAAAATTTATCTGAGTCTGAACGTATATCAAGATTTTTTATATTCGTCGATATTTTGAACATTTTTCTGAGTCTGAGCGTATATCAAGATTTTTTATATTCGTCGATATTTTGAAAATTTTTCTGAGTCTGAGCGTATATCAAGATTTTTTATATTCGTCGATACTTTGAAAATTTTTCTGAGTCTGAGCGTATATCAAGATTTTTTATATTCGTCGATACTTTGAAAATTTTTCTGAGTCTGAGCGTATATCAAGATTTTTTATATTCGTCGATACTTTGAAAATTTTTCTAAGTCTGAGCGTATATCAAGATTTTGTATATTCGTCGATACTTTGAAAATTTTTCTGAGTCCGAGCGTATATCAAGATTTTTTATATTCGTCGATACTTTGAAAATTTTTCTGAGTCTGAGCGTATATCAAGATTTTTTATATTCGTCGATATTTTGAAAATTTTTCTGAGTCTGAGCGTATATTAAGATTTTTTATATTCGTCGATACTTTGAAAATTTTTCTGAGTCTGAGCGTATATCAAGATTTTTTATATTCGTCGATACTTTGAAAATTTTTCTGAGTCTGAGCGTATATCAAGATTTTTTATATTCGTCGATACTTTGAAAATTTTTTGAGTCTGAGCGTATATCAAGATTTTTTATATTCGTCGATACTTTGAAAATTTTTCTGAGTCTGAGCGTATATCAAGATTTTTTATATTCGTCGATACTTTGAAAATTTTTCTGAGTCCGAACGTATATCAAGATTTTTTATATATGTCTATACTTTGAAAATTTTTCTGAGTCTGAGCGTATATCAAGATTTTTTATATTCGTCGATACTTTGAAAATTTTTCTGAGTCTGAGCGTATATCAAGATTTTTTATATTCGTCGATATTTTGAAAAATTTTCTGAGTCTGAGCGTATATCAAGATTTTTTATATTCGTCGATACATTGAAAATTTTTCTGAGTCTGAGCGTATATCAAGATTTTTTATATTCGTCGATACTTTGAAAATTTTTCTGAGTCTGAACGTATATCAAGATTTTTTATATTCGTCGATACTTTGAAAATTTTTCTGAGTCTGAGCGTATATCAAGATTTTTTTTATTCGTCGATACTTTGAAAATTTTTCTGAGTCTGAACATATATCAAGATTTTTTATATTCGTCGATACTTTGAGAATTTTTCTGAGTCTGAGCGTATATCAAGATTTTTTATATTCGTCGATATTTTGAAAATTCTTCTGAGTCTGAACGTATATCAAGATTTTTTATATTCGTCGATACTTTGAAAATTTTTCTGAGTCTGAGCGTATATCAAGATTTTGTATATTCGTCGATACTTTGAAAATTTTTCTGAGTCTGAGCGTATATCAAGATTTTTTATATTCGTCGATACTTTGAAAATTTTTCTGAGTCTGAGCGTATATCAAGATTTTTTATATTCGTCGATACTTTGAAAATTTTTCTGAGTCTGAGCGTATATCAAGATTTATTATATTCGTCGATACTTTGAAAATTTTTCTGAGTCTGAGCGTATATCAAGATTTTTTATATTCGTCGATACTTTGAAAATTTTTCTGAGTCTGAGCGTATATCAAGATTTTTTATATTCGTCGATATTTTGAAAATTTTTCTGAGTCTGAGCGTATATCAAGATTTATTATATTCGTCGATACTTTGAAAATTTTTCTGAGTCTGAACGTATATCAAGATTTTTTATATTCGTCGATACTTTGAAAATTTTTCTGAGTCTGAGCGTATATCAAGATTTTTTATATTCGTCGATATTTTGAAAATTTTTCTGAGTCTGAGCGTATATCAAGATTTTTTATATTCGTCGATACTTTGAAAATTTTTCTGAGTCTGAGCGTATATCAAGATTTTTTATATTCGTCGATATTTTGAAAAATTTTCTGAGTCTGAGCGTATATCAAGATTTTTTATATTCGTCGATACTTTGAAAATTTTTCTGAGTCTGAGCGTATATCAAGATTTTTTATATTCGTCGATACTTTGAAAATTTTTCTGAGTCTGAGCGTATATCAAGATTTATTATATTCGTCGATACTTTGAAAATTTTTCTGAGTCTGAGCGTATATCAAGATTTTTTATATTCGTCGATACTTTGAAAATTTTTTGAGTCTGAGCGTATATCAAGATTTTTTATATTCGTCGATACTTGGAAAATTTTTCTGAGTCTGAACGTATATCAAGATTTTTTATGTATGTCGATACTTTGAAAATTTTTCTGAGTCTGAGCGTATATCAAGATTTTGTATATTCGTCGATACTTTGAAAATTTTTCTGAGTCTGAGCGTATATCAAGATTTTTTATATTCGTCGATACTTTGAAAATTTTTCCAAGTCTGAGCGTATATCAAGATTTTGTATATTCGTCGATACTTTGAAAATTTTTCTGAGTCTGAGCGTATATCAAGATTTTTTATATTCGTCGATATTTTGAAAATTTTTCTGAGTCTGAGCGTATATCAAGATTTTTTATATTCGTCGATATTTTGAAAATTTTTCTGAGTCTGAGCGTATATCAAGATTTTTTATATTCGTCGATACTTTGAAAATTTTTCTAAGCCTGAGCGTATATCAAGATTTTTTATATTCGTCGATACTTTGAAAATTTTTCTGAGTCTGAGCGTATATCAAGATTTTTTATATTCGTCGATATTTTGAAAATTTTTCTGAGTCTGAGCGTATATCAAGATTTTTTATATTCGTCGATACTTTGAAAATTTTTCTGAGTCTGAACGTATATCAAGATTTTTTATGTATGTCGATACTTTGAAAATTTTTCTGAGTCTGAGCGTATATCAAGATTTTGTATATTCGTCGATACTTTGAAAATTTTTCTGAGTCTGAGCGTATATCAAGATTTTTTATATTCGTCGATATTTTGAAAATTTTTCTGAGTCTGAGCGTATATCAAGATTTTTTATATTCGTCGATACTTTGAAAATTTTTCTAAGTCTGAGCGTATATCAAGATTTTGTATATTCGTCGATACTTTGAAAATTTTTCTGAGTCTGAGCGTATATCAAGATTTTTTATATTCGTCGATACTTTGAAAATTTTTCTGAGTCTGAACGTATATCAAGATTTTTTATGTATGTCGATACTTTGAAAATTTTTCTGAGTCTGAGCGTATATCAAGATTTTGTATATTCGTCGATACTTTGAAAATTTTTCTGAGTCTGAGCGTATATCAAGATTTTTTATATTCGTCGATATTTTGAAAATTTTTCTGAGTCTGAGCGTATATCAAGATTTATTATATTCGTCGATACTTTGAAAATTTTTCTGAGTCTGAACGTATATCAAGATTTTTTATATTCGTCGATACTTTGAAAATTTTTCTGAGTCTGAGCGTATATCAAGATTTTTTATATTCGTCGATATTTTGAAAATTTTTCTGAGTCTGAGCGTATATCAAGATTTTTTATATTCGTCGATACTTTGAAAATTTTTCTGAGTCTGAGCGTATATCAAGATTTTTTATATTCGTCGATATTTTGAAAAATTTTCTGAGTCTGAGCGTATATCAAGATTTTTTATATTCGTCGATACTTTGAAAATTTTTCTGAGTCTGAGCGTATATCAAGATTTTTTATATTCGTCGATACTTTGAAAATTTTTCTGAGTCTGAGCGTATATCAAGATTTATTATATTCGTCGATACTTTGAAAATTTTTCTGAGTCTGAGCGTATATCAAGATTTTTTATATTCGTCGATACTTTGAAAATTTTTTGAGTCTGAGCGTATATCAAGATTTTTTATATTCGTCGATACTTGGAAAATTTTTCTGAGTCTGAACGTATATCAAGATTTTTTATGTATGTCGATACTTTGAAAATTTTTCTGAGTCTGAGCGTATATCAAGATTTTGTATATTCGTCGATACTTTGAAAATTTTTCTGAGTCTGAGCGTATATCAAGATTTTTTATATTCGTCGATACTTTGAAAATTTTTCCAAGTCTGAGCGTATATCAAGATTTTGTATATTCGTCGATACTTTGAAAATTTTTCTGAGTCTGAGCGTATATCAAGATTTTTTATATTCGTCGATATTTTGAAAATTTTTCTGAGTCTGAGCGTATATCAAGATTTTTTATATTCGTCGATATTTTGAAAATTTTTCTGAGTCTGAGCGTATATCAAGATTTTTTATATTCGTCGATACTTTGAAAATTTTTCTAAGCCTGAGCGTATATCAAGATTTTTTATATTCGTCGATACTTTGAAAATTTTTCTGAGTCTGAGCGTATATCAAGATTTTTTATATTCGTCGATATTTTGAAAATTTTTCTGAGTCTGAGCGTATATCAAGATTTTTTATATTCGTCGATACTTTGAAAATTTTTCTGAGTCTGAACGTATATCAAGATTTTTTATGTATGTCGATACTTTGAAAATTTTTCTGAGTCTGAGCGTATATCAAGATTTTGTATATTCGTCGATACTTTGAAAATTTTTCTGAGTCTGAGCGTATATCAAGATTTTTTATATTCGTCGATATTTTGAAAATTTTTCTGAGTCTGAGCGTATATCAAGATTTTTTATATTCGTCGATACTTTGAAAATTTTTCTAAGTCTGAGCGTATATCAAGATTTTGTATATTCGTCGATACTTTGAAAATTTTTCTGAGTCTGAGCGTATATCAAGATTTTTTATATTCGTCGATATTTTGAAAATTTTTCTGAGTCTGAGCGTATATCAAGATTTTTTATATTCGTCGATACTTTGAAAATTTTTCTGAGTCTGAGCGTATATCAAGATTTTTTATATTCGTCGATACTTTGAAAATTTTTCTAAGTCTGAGCGTATATCAAGATTTTTTATATTCGTCGATACTTTGAAAATTTTTCTGAGTCTGAGCGTATATCAAGATTTTTTATATTCGTCGATATTTTGAAAATTTTTCTGAGTCTGAGCGTATATCAAGATTTTTTATATTCGTCGATATTTTGAAAATTTTTCTGAGTCTGAGCGTATATCAAGATTTTTTATATTCGTCGATACTTTGAAAATTTTTCTGAGTCTGAGCGTATATCAAGATTTTTTATATTCGTCGATATTTTGAAAATTTTTCTGAGTCTGAGCGTATATCAAGATTTTTTATATTCGTCGATACTTTGAAAATTTTTCTGAGTCTGAGCGTATATCAAGATTTTTTATATTCGTCGATATTTTGAAAATTTTTCTGAGTCTGAGCGTATATCAAGATTTTTTATATTCGTCGATACTTTGAAAATTTTTCTGAGTCTGAACGTATATCAAGATTTTTTATATTCGTCGATACTTTGAAAATTTTTCTGAGTCTGAGCGTATATCAAGATTTTTTATATTCGTCGATACTTTGAAAATTTTTCTGAGTCTGAGCGTATATCAAGATTTATTATATTCGTCGATACTTTGAAAATTTTTCTGAGTCTGAGCGTATATCAAGATTTTTTATATTCGTCGATACTTTGAAAATTTTTCTGAGTCTGAGCGTATATCAAGATTTTTTATATTCGTCGATACTTTGAAAATTTTTCTGAGTCTGAGCGTATATCAAGATTTATTATATTCGTCGATACTTTGAAAATTTTTCTGAGTCTGAGCGTATATCAAGATTTTTTATATTCGTCGATACTTTGAAAATTTTTCTGAGTCTGAGCGTATATCAAGATTTTGTATATTCGTCGATACTTTGAAAATTTTTCTGAGTCTGAGCGTATATCAAGATTTTTTATATTCGTCGATACTTTGAAAATTTTTCTGAGTCTGAACGTATATCAAGATTATTTATGTATGTCGATACTTTGAAAATTTTTCTGAGTCTGAGCGTATATCAAGATTTTTTATATTCGTCGATACTTTGAAAATTTTTCTGAGTCTGAGCGTATATCAAGATTTATTATATTCGTCGATACTTTGAAAATTTTTCTGAGTCTGAGCGTATATCAAGATTTTGTATATTCGTCGATACTTTGAAAATTTTTCTGAGTCTGAGCGTATATCAAGATTTTGTATATTCGTCGATACTTTGAAAATTTTTCTGAGTCTGAGCGTATATCAAGATTTTTTATATTCGTCGATACTTTGAAAATTTTTCTAAGTCTGAGCGTATATCAAGATTTTGTATATTCGTCGATACTTTGAAAATTTTTCTGAGTCTGAGCGTATATCAAGATTTTTTATATTCGTCGATATTTTGAAAATTTTTCTGAGTCTGAGCGTATATCAAGATTTTTTATATTCGTCGATATTTTGAAAATTTTTCTGAGTCTGAGCGTATATCAAGATTTTTTATATTCGTCGATACTTTGAAAATTTTTCTAAGCCTGAGCGTATATCAAGATTTTTTATATTCGTCGATACTTTGAAAATTTTTCTGAGTCTGAGCGTATATCAAGATTTTTTATATTCGTCGATATTTTGAAAATTTTTCTGAGTCTGAGCGTATATCAAGATTTTTTATATTCGTCGATACTTTGAAAATTTTTCTGAGTCTGAACGTATATCAAGATTTTTTATGTATGTCGATACTTTGAAAATTTTTCTGAGTCTGAGCGTATATCAAGATTTTTTATATTCGTCGATACTTTGAAAATTTTTTGAGTCTGAGCGTATATCAAGATTTTTTATATTCGTCGATACTTGGAAAATTTTTCTGAGTCTGAACGTATATCAAGATTTTTTATGTATGTCGATACTTTGAAAATTTTTCTGAGTCTGAGCGTATATCAAGATTTTGTATATTCGTCGATACTTTGAAAATTTTTCTGAGTCTGAGCGTATATCAAGATTTTTTATATTCGTCGATACTTTGAAAATTTTTCTAAGTCTGAGCGTATATCAAGATTTTGTATATTCGTCGATACTTTGAAAATTTTTCTGAGTCTGAGCGTATATCAAGATTTTTTATATTCGTCGATATTTTGAAAATTTTTCTGAGTCTGAGCGTATATCAAGATTTTTTATATTCGTCGATATTTTGAAAAATTTTCTGAGTCTGAGCGTATATCAAGATTTTTTATATTCGTCGATACTTTGAAAATTTTTCTAAGCCTGAGCGTATATCAAGATTTTTTATATTCGTCGATACTTTGAAAATTTTTCTGAGTCTGAGCGTATATCAAGATTTTTTATATTCGTCGATATTTTGAAAATTTTTCTGAGTCTGAGCGTATATCAAGATTTTTTATATTCGTCGATACTTTGAAAATTTTTCTGAGTCTGAACGTATATCAAGATTTTTTATGTATGTCGATACTTTGAAAATTTTTCTGAGTCTGAGCGTATATCAAGATTTTGTATATTCGTCGATACTTTGAAAATTTTTCTGAGTCTGAGCGTATATCAAGATTTTTTATATTCGTCGATATTTTGAAAATTTTTCTGAGTCTGAGCGTATATCAAGATTTTTTATATTCGTCGATACTTTGAAAATTTTTCTAAGTCTGAGCGTATATCAAGATTTTGTATATTCGTCGATACTTTGAAAATTTTTCTGAGTCTGAGCGTATATCAAGATTTTTTATATTCGTCGATATTTTGAAAATTTTTCTGAGTCTGAGCGTATATCAAGATTTTTTATATTCGTCGATACTTTGAAAATTTTTCTGAGTCTGAGCGTATATCAAGATTTTTTATATTCGTCGATACTTTGAAAATTTTTCTAAGTCTGAGCGTATATCAAGATTTTTTATATTCGTCGATACTTTGAAAATTTTTCTGAGTCTGAGCGTATATCAAGATTTTGTATATTCGTCGATATTTTGAAAATTTTTCTGAGTCTGAGCGTATATCAAGATTTTTTATATTCGTCGATATTTTGAAAATTTTTCTGAGTCTGAGCGTATATCAAGATTTTTTATATTCGTCGATACTTTGAAAATTTTTCTGAGTCTGAGCGTATATCAAGATTTTTTATATTCGTCGATATTTTGAAAATTTTTCTGAGTCTGAGCGTATATCAAGATTTTTTATATTCGTCGATACTTTGAAAATTTTTCTGAGTCTGAGCGTATATCAAGATTTTTTATATTCGTCGATATTTTGAAAATTTTTCTGAGTCTGAGCGTATATCAAGATTTTTTATATTCGTCGATACTTTGAAAATTTTTCTGAGTCTGAGCGTATATCAAGATTTTTTATATTCGTCGATACTTTGAAAATTTTTCTGAGTCTGAGCGTATATCAAGATTTTTTATATTCGTCGATACTTTGAAAATTTTTCTGAGTCTGAGCGTATATCAAGATTTATTATATTCGTCGATACTTTGAAAATTTTTCTGAGTCTGAGCGTATATCAAGATTTTTTATATTCGTCGATACTTTGAAAATTTTTCTGAGTCTGAGCGTATATCAAGATTTTTTATATTCGTCGATACTTTGAAAATTTTTCTGAGTCTGAGCGTATATCAAGATTTATTATATTCGTCGATACTTTGAAAATTTTTCTGAGTCTGAGCGTATATCAAGATTTTTTATATTCGTCGATACTTTGAAAATTTTTCTGAGTCTGAGCGTATATCAAGATTTTGTATATTCGTCGATACTTTGAAAATTTTTCTGAGTCTGAGCGTATATCAAGATTTTTTATATTCGTCGATACTTTGAAAATTTTTCTGAGTCTGAACGTATATCAAGATTATTTATGTATGTCGATACTTTGAAAATTTTTCTGAGTCTGAGCGTATATCAAGATTTTTTATATTCGTCGATACTTTGAAAATTTTTCTGAGTCTGAGCGTATATCAAGATTTTGTATATTCGTCGATACTTTGAAAATTTTTCTGAGTCTGAGCGTATATCAAGATTTTGTATATTCGTCGATACTTTGAAAATTTTTCTGAGTCTGAGCGTATATCAAGATTTATTATATATGTCGATACTTTGAAAATTTTTCTGAGTCTGAGCGTATATCAAGATTTTTTATATTCGTCGATACTTTGAAAATTTTTCTGAGTCTGAGCGTATATCAAGATTTTTTATATTCGTCGATACTTTGAAAATTTTTCTGAGTCTGAGCGTATATCAAGATTTTTTATATTCGTCGATACTTTGAAAATTTTTCTGAGTCTGAGCGTATATCAAGATTTTTTATATATGTCGATACCTTGAAAATTTTTCTGAGTCTGAGCGTATATCAAGATTTTTTATATTCGTCGATACTTTGAAAATTTTTCTGAGTCTGAGCGTATATCAAGATTTATTATATTCGTCGATACTTTGAAAATTTTTCTGAGTCTGAGCGTATATCAAGATTTTGTATATTCGTCGATACTTTGAAAATTTTTCTGAGTCTGAGCGTATATCAAGATTTATTATATTCGTCGATACTTTGAAAAATTTTCTGAGTCTGAGCGTATATCAAGATTTTTTATATTCGTCGATACTTTGAAAATTTTTCTGAGTCTGAGCGTATATCAAGATTTATTATATTCGTCGATACTTTGAAAATTTTTCTGAGTCTGAGCGTATATCAAGATTTTTTATATTCGTCGATACTTTGAAAATTTATCTGAGTCTGAACGTATATCAAGATTTTTTATATTCGTCGATACTTTGAAAATTTTTCTGAGTCTGAGCGTATATCAAGATTTATTATATTCGTCGATACTTTGAAAATTTTTCTGAGTCTGAGCGTATATCAAGATTTTTTATATTCGTCGATACTTTGAAAATTTATCTGAGTCTGAACGTATATCAAGATTTTTTATATATGTCGATACTTTGAAAATTTTTCTGAGTCTGAGCGTATATCAAGATTTATTATATTCGTCGATACTTTGAAAATTTTTCTGAGTCTGAGCGTATATCAAGATTTTTTATATTCGTCGATACTTTGAAAATTTTTCTGAGTCTGAACGTATATCAAGATTTTTTATATATGTCGATACTTTGAAAATTTTTCTGAGTCTGAGCGTATATCAAGATTTTTTATATTCGTCGATACTTTGAAAATTTTTCTGAGTCTGAACGTATATCAAGATTTTTTATATTCGTCGATACTTTGAAAATTTTTCTGAGTCTGAGCGTATATCAAGATTTTTTATATTCGTCGATACTTTGAAAATTTATCTGAGTCTGAACGTATATCAAGATTTTTTATATTCGTCGATACTTTGAAAATTTTTCTGAGTCTGAGCGTATATCAAGATTTTTTATATTCGTCGATACTTTGAAAATTTATCTGAGTCTGAACGTATATCAAGATTTTTTATATTCGTCGATACTTTGAAAATTTATCTGAGTCTGAACGTATATCAAGATTTTTTATATTCGTCGATACTTTGAAAATTTTTTGAGTCTGAGCGTATATCAAGATTTTTTATATTCGTCGATATTTTGAAAATTTTTCTGAGTCTGAGCGTATATCAAGATTTTTTATATTCGTCGATACTTTGAAAATTTTTCTGAGTCTGAGCGTATATCAAGATTTTGTATATTCGTCGATACTTTGAAAATTTTTCTGAGTCTGAGCGTATATCAAGATTTTTTATATTCGTCGATACTTTAAAAATTTTTCTAAGTCTGAGCGTATATCAAGATTTTGTATATTCGTCGATACTTTGAAAATTTTTCTGAGTCTGAGCGTATATCAAGATTTATTATATTCGTCGATACTTTGAAAATTTTTCTGAGTCTGAGCGTATATCAAGATTTTTTATATATGTCGATACTTTGAAAATTTTTCTGAGTCTGAGCGTATATCAAGATTTTGTATATTCGTCGATACTTTGAAAATTTTTCTGAGTCTGAGCGTATATCAAGATTTTTTATATTCGTCGATATTTTGAAAATTTTTCTGAGTCTGAGCGTATATCAAGATTTTTTATATTCGTCGATACTTTGAAAATTTTTCTGAGTCTGAGCGTATATCAAGATTTTGTATATTCGTCGATACTTTGAAAATTTTTCTGAGTCTGAGCGTATATCAAGATTTTTTATATTCGTCGATACTTTGAAAATTTTTCTAAGTCTGAGCGTATATCAAGATTTTGTATATTCGTCGATACTTTGAAAATTTTTCTGAGTACGAGCGTATATCAAGATTTTTTATATTCGTCGATACTTTGAAAATTTTTCTGAGTCTGAGCGTATATCAAGATTTTTTATATTCGTCGATATTTTGAAAATTTTTCTGAGTCTGAGCGTATATTAAGATTTTGTATATTCGTCGATACTTTGAAAATTTTTCTGAGTCTGAGCGTATATCAAGATTTTTTATATTCGTCGATACTTTGAAAATTTTTCTGAGTCTGAGCGTATATCAAGATTTTTTATATTCGTCGATACTTTGAAAATTTTTTGAGTCTGAGCGTATATCAAGATTTTTTATATTCGTCGATACTTTGAAAAATTTTCTGAGTCTGAGCGTATATCAAGATTTTTTATATTCGTCGATACTTTGAAAATTTTTCTGAGTCTGAGCGTATATCAAGATTTTTTATATTCGTCGATATTTTGAAAATTTTTCTGAGTCTGAGCGTATATCAAGATTTTTTATATTCGTCGATACTTTGAAAATTTTTCTGAGTCTGAGCATATATCAAGATTTTTTATATTCGTCGATATTTTGAAAATTTTTCTGAGTCTGAGCGTATATCAAGATTTTTTATATTCGTCGATATTTTAAAAATTTTTCTGAGTCTGAGCGTATATCAAGATTTTTTATATTCGTCGATACTTTGAAAATTTTTCTGAGTCTGAGCGTATATCAAGATTTTTTATATTCGTCGATACTTTGAAAATTTTTCTGAGTCTGAGCGTATATCAAGATTTTTTATATTCGTCGATACTTTGAAAAATTTTCTGAGTCTGAACGTATATCAAGATTTTTTATATATGTCGATACTTTGAAAATTTTTCTGAGTCTGAGCGTATATCAAGATTTTTTATATTCGTCGATACTTTGAAAATTTTTCTGAGTCTGAGCGTATATCAAGATTTATTATATTCGTCGATACTTTGAAAATTTTTCTGAGTCGGAGCGTATATCAAGATTTTTTATATTCGTCGATACTTTGAAAATTTATCTAAGTCTGAACGTATATCAAGATTTTGTATATTCGTCGATACTTTGAAAATTTTTCTGAGTCTGAACGTATATCAAGATTTTTTATATTCGTCGATATTTTGAAAATTTTTCTGAGTCTGAGCGTATATCAAGATTTTTTATATTCGTCGATACTTTGAAAATTTTTCTGAGTCTGAGCGTATATCAAGATTTTTTATATTCGTCGATACTTTGAAAATTTTTCTGAGTCTGAGCGTATATCAAGATTTTTTATATTCGTCGATACTTTGAAAATTTTTCTGAGTCTGAACGTATATCAAGATTTTTTATATATGTCGATACTTTGAAAATTTTTCTGAGTCTGAGCGTATATCAAGATTTTTTATATTCGTCGATACTTTGAAAATTTTTCTGAGTCTGAACGTATATCAAGATTTTGTATATTCGTCGATACTTTGAAAATTTTTCTGAGTCTGAGCGTATATCAAGATTTTTTATATTCGTCGATACTTTGAAAATTTATCTGAGTCTGAACGTATATCAAGATTTTTTATATTCGTCGATACTTTGAAAATTTATCTGAGTCTGAACGTATATCAAGATTTTTTATATTCGTCGATATTTTGAAAATTTTTCTGAGTCTGAGCGTATATCAAGATTTTTTATATTCGTCGATACTTTGAAAATTTTTCTGAGTCTGAGCGTATATCAAGATTTTTTATATTCGTCGATATTTTGAAAATTTTTCTGAGTCTGAGCGTATATCAAGATTTTTTATATTCGTCGATATTTTGAAAATTTTTCTGAGTCTGAGCGTATATCAAGATTTTTTATATTCGTCGATACTTTGAAAATTTTTCTGAGTCTGAGCGTATATCAAGATTTTTTATATTCGTCGATATTTTGAAAATTTTTCTGAGTCTGAGCGTATATCAAGATTTTTTATATTCGTCGATACTTTGAAAATTTTTCTGAGTCTGAGCGTATATCAAGATTTTTTATGTATGTCGATACTTTGAAAATTTTTCTGAGTCTGAGCGTATATCAAGATTTTTTATATTCGTCGATACTTTGAAAATTTTTCTGAGTCTGAGCGTATATCAAGATTTATTATATTCGTCGATTCTTTGAAAATTTTTCTGAGTCTGAGCGTATATCAAGATTTTTTATATTCGTCGATACTTTGAAAATTTTTCTGAGTCTAAACGTATATCAAGATTTTTTATATTCGTCGATACTTTGAAAATTTTTCTGAGTCTGAGCGTATATCAAGATTTATTATATTCGTCGATTCTTTGAAAATTTTTCTGAGTCTGAGCGTATATCAAGATTTTTTATATTCGTCGATACTTTGAAAATTTTTCTGAGTCTGAACGTATATCAAGATTTTTTATATTCGTCGATACTTTGAAAATTTTTCTGAGTCTGAGCGTATATCAAGATTTTTTATATTCGTCGATACTTTGAAAATTTTTCTGAGTCTGAGCGTATATCAAGATTTATTATATTCGTCGATACTTTGAAAATTTTTCTGAGTCTGAGCGTATATCAAGATTTTTTATATTCGTCGATACTTTGAAAATTTTTCTGAGTCTGAGCGTATATCAAGATTTTTTATATTCGTCGATACTTTGAAAAATTTTCTGAGTCTGAGCGTATATCAAGATTTTTTATATTCGTCGATACTTTGAAAATTTTTCTGAGTCTGAGCGTATATCAAGATTTTTTATATTCGTCGATATTTTGAAAATTTTTCTGAGTCTGAGCGTATATCAAGATTTTTTATATTCGTCGATACTTTGAAAATTATTCTGAGTCTGAGCATATATCAAGATTTTTTATATTCGTCGATATTTTGAAAATTTTTCTGAGTCTGAGCGTATATCAAGATTTTTTATATTCGTCGATATTTTAAAAATTTTTCTGAGTCTGAGCGTATATCAAGATTTTTTATATTCGTCGATACTTTGAAAATTTTTCTGAGTCTGAGCGTATATCAAGATTTTTTATATTCGTCGATACTTTGAAAATTTTTCTGAGTCTGAGCGTATATCAAGATTTTTTATATTCGTCGATACTTTGAAAAATTTTCTGAGTCTGAACGTATATCAAGATTTTTTATATATGTCGATACTTTGAAAATTTTTCTGAGTCTGAGCGTATATCAAGATTTTTTATATTCGTCGATACTTTGAAAATTTTTCTGAGTCTGAGCGTATATCAAGATTTATTATATTCGTCGATACTTTGAAAATTTTTCTGAGTCGGAGCGTATATCAAGATTTTTTATATTCGTCGATACTTTGAAAATTTATCTAAGTCTGAACGTATATCAAGATTTTGTATATTCGTCGATACTTTGAAAATTTTTCTGAGTCTGAACGTATATCAAGATTTTTTATATTCGTCGATATTTTGAAAATTTTTCTGAGTCTGAGCGTATATCAAGATTTTTTATATTCGTCGATACTTTGAAAATTTTTCTGAGTCTGAGCGTATATCAAGATTTTTTATATTCGTCGATACTTTGAAAATTTTTCTGAGTCTGAGCGTATATCAAGATTTTTTATATTCGTCGATACTTTGAAAATTTTTCTGAGTCTGAACGTATATCAAGATTTTTTATATATGTCGATACTTTGAAAATTTTTCTGAGTCTGAGCGTATATCAAGATTTTTTATATTCGTCGATACTTTGAAAATTTTTCTGAGTCTGAACGTATATCAAGATTTTGTATATTCGTCGATACTTTGAAAATTTTTCTGAGTCTGAGCGTATATCAAGATTTTTTATATTCGTCGATACTTTGAAAATTTATCTGAGTCTGAACGTATATCAAGATTTTTTATATTCGTCGATACTTTGAAAATTTATCTGAGTCTGAACGTATATCAAGATTTTTTATATTCGTCGATATTTTGAAAATTTTTCTGAGTCTGAGCGTATATCAAGATTTTTTATATTCGTCGATACTTTGAAAATTTTTCTGAGTCTGAGCGTATATCAAGATTTTTTATATTCGTCGATATTTTGAAAATTTTTCTGAGTCTGAGCGTATATCAAGATTTTTTATATTCGTCGATATTTTGAAAATTTTTCTGAGTCTGAGCGTATATCAAGATTTTTTATATTCGTCGATACTTTGAAAATTTTTCTGAGTCTGAGCGTATATCAAGATTTTTTATATTCGTCGATATTTTGAAAATTTTTCTGAGTCTGAGCGTATATCAAGATTTTTTATATTCGTCGATACTTTGAAAATTTTTCTGAGTCTGAGCGTATATCAAGATTTTTTATGTATGTCGATACTTTGAAAATTTTTCTGAGTCTGAGCGTATATCAAGATTTTTTATATTCGTCGATACTTTGAAAATTTTTCTGAGTCTGAGCGTATATCAAGATTTATTATATTCGTCGATTCTTTGAAAATTTTTCTGAGTCTGAGCGTATATCAAGATTTTTTATATTCGTCGATACTTTGAAAATTTTTCTGAGTCTAAACGTATATCAAGATTTTTTATATTCGTCGATACTTTGAAAATTTTTCTGAGTCTGAGCGTATATCAAGATTTATTATATTCGTCGATTCTTTGAAAATTTTTCTGAGTCTGAGCGTATATCAAGATTTTTTATATTCGTCGATACTTTGAAAATTTTTCTGAGTCTGAGCGTATATCAAGATTTTTTATATTCGTCGATACTTTGAAAATTTTTCTGAGTCTGAGCGTATATCAAGATTTATTATATTCGTCGATACTTTGAAAATTTTTCTGAGTCTGAGCGTATATCAAGATTTTGTATATTCGTCGATACTTTGAAAATTTTTCTGAGTCTGAGCGTATATCAAGATTTTTTATATTCGTCGATACTTTGAAAATTTTTCTGAGTCTGAGCGTATATCAAGATTTTTTATATTCGTCGATACTTCGAAAATTTTTCTGAGTCTGAGCGTATATCAAGATTTTTTATATTCGTCGATACTTTGAAAATTTTTCTGAGTCTGAGCGTATATCAAGATTTATTATATTCGTCGATACTTTGAAAATTTTTCTGAGTCTGAGCGTATATCAAGATTTTGTATATTCGTCGATACTTTGAAAATTTTTCTGAGTCTGAGCGTATATCAAGATTTATTATATTCGTCGATACTTCGAAAATTTTTCTGAGTCTGAGCGTATATCAAGATTTTTTATATTCGTCGATACTTTGAAAATTTTTCTGAGTCTGAACGTATATCAAGATTTTTTATATATGTCGATACTTTGAAAATTTTTCTGAGTCTGAGCGTATATCAAGATTTTTTATATTCGTCGATACTTTGAAAATTTTTCTGAGTCTGAACGTATATCAAGATTTTTTATATATGTCGATACTTTGAAAATTTTTCTGAGTCTGAGCGTATATCAAGATTTTTTATATTCGTCGATACTTTGAAAATTTTTCTGAGTCTGAGCGTATATCAAGATTTTTTATATTCGTCGATACTTTGAAAATTTTTCTGAGTCTGAACGTATATCAAGATTTATTATATTCGTCGATACTTTGAAAATTTTTCTGAGTCTGAGCGTATATCAAGATTTATTATATTCGTCGATACTTTGAAAATTTTTCTGAGTCTGAGCGTATATCAAGATTTATTATATTCGTCGATACTTTGAAAATTTTTCTGAGTCTGAGCGTATATCAAGATTTATTATATTCGTCGATACTTTGAAAATTTTTCTGAGTCTGAGCGTATATCAAGATTTTTTATATTCGTCGATACTTTGAAAATTTTTCTGAGTCCGAGCGTATATCAAGATTTTTTATATTCGTCGATACTTTGAAAATTTTTCTGAGTCTGAGCGTATATCAAGATTTTTTATATTCGTCGATATTTTGGAAAATTTTCTGAGTCTGAGCGTATATTAAGATTTTTTATATTCGTCGATACTTTGAAAATTTTTCTGAGTCTGAGCGTATATCAAGATTTTTTATATTCGTCGATATTTTGAAAATTTTTCTGAGTCTGAGCGTTATCAAGATTTTTTATATTCGTCGATACTTTGAAAATTTTTCTGAGTCTGAGCGTATATCAAGATTTATTATATTCGTCGATACTTTGAAAATTTTTCTGAGTCTGAGCGTATATCAAGATTTTTTATATTCGTCGATATTTTGAAAATTTTTCTGAGTCTGAGCGTATTTCAAGATTTTTTATATTCGTCGATACTTTGAAAATTTTTCTGAGTCTGAACGTATATCAAGATTTTTTATATTCGTCGATACTTTGAAAATTTTTCTGAGTCTGAGCGTATATCAAGATTTTTTATATTCGTCGATACTTTGAAAATTTTTCTGAGTCTGAGCGTATATCAAGATTTTTTATATTCGTCGATACTTTGAAAATTTTTCTGAGTCTGAGCGTATATCAAGATTTTTTATATTCGTCGATATTTTGAAAATTTTTCTGAGTCTGAGCGTATATCAAGATTTTTTATATTCGTCGATACTTTGAAAATTTTTCTGAGTCTGAACGTATATCAAGATTTTTTATGTATGTCGATACTTTGAAAATTTTTCTGAGTCTGAGCGTATATCAAGATTTTTTATATTCGTCGATACTTTGAAAATTTTTTGAGTCTGAGCGTATATCAAGATTTTTTATATTCGTCGATACTTGGAAAATTTTTCTGAGTCTGAACGTATATCAAGATTTTTTATGTATGTCGATACTTTGAAAATTTTTCTGAGTCTGAGCGTATATCAAGATTTTGTATATTCGTCGATACTTTGAAAATTTTTCTGAGTCTGAGCGTATATCAAGATTTTTTATATTCGTCGATACTTTGAAAATTTTTCTAAGTCTGAGCGTATATCAAGATTTTGTATATTCGTCGATACTTTGAAAATTTTTCTGAGTCTGAGCGTATATCAAGATTTTTTATATTCGTCGATATTTTGAAAATTTTTCTGAGTCTGAGCGTATATCAAGATTTTTTATATTCGTCGATATTTTGAAAAATTTTCTGAGTCTGAGCGTATATCAAGATTTTTTATATTCGTCGATACTTTGAAAATTTTTCTAAGCCTGAGCGTATATCAAGATTTTTTATATTCGTCGATACTTTGAAAATTTTTCTGAGTCTGAGCGTATATCAAGATTTTTTATATTCGTCGATATTTTGAAAATTTTTCTGAGTCTGAGCGTATATCAAGATTTTTTATATTCGTCGATACTTTGAAAATTTTTCTGAGTCTGAACGTATATCAAGATTTTTTATGTATGTCGATACTTTGAAAATTTTTCTGAGTCTGAGCGTATATCAAGATTTTGTATATTCGTCGATACTTTGAAAATTTTTCTGAGTCTGAGCGTATATCAAGATTTTTTATATTCGTCGATATTTTGAAAATTTTTCTGAGTCTGAGCGTATATCAAGATTTTTTATATTCGTCGATACTTTGAAAATTTTTCTAAGTCTGAGCGTATATCAAGATTTTGTATATTCGTCGATACTTTGAAAATTTTTCTGAGTCTGAGCGTATATCAAGATTTTTTATATTCGTCGATATTTTGAAAATTTTTCTGAGTCTGAGCGTATATCAAGATTTTTTATATTCGTCGATACTTTGAAAATTTTTCTGAGTCTGAGCGTATATCAAGATTTATTATATTCGTCGATACTTTGAAAATTTTTCTAAGTCTGAGCGTATATCAAGATTTTTTATATTCGTCGATACTTTGAAAATTTTTCTGAGTCTGAGCGTATATCAAGATTTTTTATATTCGTCGATATTTTGAAAATTTTTCTGAGTCTGAACGTATATCAAGATTTTTTATATTCGTCGATATTTTGAAAATTTTTCTGAGTCTGAGCGTATATCAAGATTTTTTATATTCGTCGATACTTTGAAAATTTTTCTGAGTCTGAGCGTATATCAAGATTTTTTATATTCGTCGATATTTTGAAAATTTTTCTGAGTCTGAGCGTATATCAAGATTTTTTATATTCGTCGATACTTTGAAAATTTTTCTGAGTCTGAGCGTATATCAAGATTTTTTATATTCGTCGATACTTTGAAAATTTTTCTGAGTCTGAACGTATATCAAGATTTTTTATATTCGTCGATACTTTGAAAATTTTTCTGAGTCTGAGCGTATATCAAGATTTTTTATATTCGTCGATACTTTGAAAATTTTTCTGAGTCTGAGCGTATATCAAGATTTATTATATTCGTCGATACTTTGAAAATTTTTCTGAGTCTGAGCGTATATCAAGATTTTTTATATTCGTCGATACTTTGAAAATTTTTCTGAGTCTGAGCGTATATCAAGATTTTTTATATTCGTCGATACTTTGAAAATTTTTCTGAGTCTGAGCGTATATCAAGATTTATTATATTCGTCGATACTTTGAAAATTTTTCTGAGTCTGAGCGTATATCAAGATTTTTTATATTCGTCGATACTTTGAAAATTTTTCTGAGTCTGAGCGTATATCAAGATTTTGTATATTCGTCGATACTTTGAAAATTTTTCTGAGTCTGAGCGTATATCAAGATTTTTTATATTCGTCGATACTTTGAAAATTTTTCTGAGTCTGAACGTATATCAAGATTATTTATGTATGTCGATACTTTGAAAATTTTTCTGAGTCTGAGCGTATATCAAGATTTTTTATATTCGTCGATACTTTGAAAATTTTTCTGAGTCTGAGCGTATATCAAGATTTATTATATTCGTCGATACTTTGAAAATTTTTCTGAGTCTGAGCGTATATCAAGATTTTGTATATTCGTCGATACTTTGAAAATTTTTCTGAGTCTGAGCGTATATCAAGATTTATTATATATGTCGATACTTTGAAAATTTTTCTGAGTCTGAGCGTATATCAAGATTTTTTATATTCGTCGATACTTTGAAAATTTTTCTGAGTCTGAGCGTATATCAAGATTTTTTATATTCGTCGATACTTTGAAAATTTTTCTGAGTCTGAGCGTATATCAAGATTTTTTATATTCGTCGATACTTTGAAAATTTTTCTGAGTCTGAGCGTATATCAAGATTTTTTATATATGTCGATACCTTGAAAATTTTTCTGAGTCTGAGCGTATATCAAGATTTTTTATATTCGTCGATACTTTGAAAATTTTTCTGAGTCTGAGCGTATATCAAGATTTATTATATTCGTCGATACTTTGAAAATTTTTCTGAGTCTGAGCGTATATCAAGATTTTGTATATTCGTCGATACTTTGAAAATTTTTCTGAGTCTGAGCGTATATCAAGATTTATTATATTCGTCGATACTTTGAAAAATTTTCTGAGTCTGAGCGTATATCAAGATTTTTTATATTCGTCGATACTTTGAAAATTTTTCTGAGTCTGAGCGTATATCAAGATTTTTTATATTCGTCGATACTTTGAAAATTTTTCTGAGTCTGAGCGTATATCAAGATTTTGTATATTCGTCGATACTTTGAAAATTTATCTGAGTCTGAGCGTATATCAAGATTTTTTATATTCGTCGATACTTTGAAAATTTTTCTGAGTCTGAGCGTATATCAAGATTTTTTATATTCGTCGATACTTTGAAAATTTTTCTGAGTCTGAGCGTATATCAAGATTTATTATATTCGTCGATACTTTGAAAATTTTTCTGAGTCTGAGCGTATATCAAGATTTTTTATATTCGTCGATACTTTGAAAATTTTTTGAGTCTGAGCGTATATCAAGATTTTGTATATTCGTCGATACTTTGAAAATTTTTCTGAGTCTGAGCGTATATCAAGATTTTTTATATTCGTCGATACTTTGAAAATTTTTCTGAGTCTGAGCGTATATCAAGATTTTTTATATTCGTCGATATTTTGAAAATTTTTCTGAGTCTGAGCGTATATCAAGATTTATTATATTCGTCGATACTTTGAAAATTTTTCTGAGTCTGAACGTATATCAAGATTTTTTATATTCGTCGGTACTTTGAAAATTTTTCTGAGTCTGAGCGTATATCAAGATTTTTTATATTCGTCGATATTTTGAAAATTTTTCTGAGTCTGAGCGTATATCAAGATTTTTTATATTCGTCGATACTTTGAAAATTTTTCTGAGTCTGAGCGTATATCAAGATTTTTTATATTCGTCGATATTTTGAAAAATTTTCTGAGTCTGAGCGTATATCAAGATTTTTTATATTCGTCGATACTTTGAAAATTTTTCTGAGTCTGAGCGTATATCAAGATTTTTTATATTCGTCGATACTTTGAAAATTTTTTGAGTCTGAGCGTATATCAAGATTTTTTATATTCGTCGATACTTGGAAAATTTTTCTGAGTCTGAACGTATATCAAGATTTTTTATGTATGTCGATACTTTGAAAATTTTTCTGAGTCTGAGCGTATATCAAGATTTTGTATATTCGTCGATACTTTGAAAATTTTTCTGAGTCTGAGCGTATATCAAGATTTTTTATATTCGTCGATACTTTGAAAATTTTTCCAAGTCTGAGCGTATATCAAGATTTTGTATATTCGTCGATACTTTGAAAATTTTTCTGAGTCTGAGCGTATATCAAGATTTTTTATATTCGTCGATATTTTGAAAATTTTTCTGAGTCTGAGCGTATATCAAGATTTTTTATATTCGTCGATATTTTGAAAATTTTTCTGAGTCTGAGCGTATATCAAGATTTTTTATATTCGTCGATACTTTGAAAATTTTTCTAAGCCTGAGCGTATATCAAGATTTTTTATATTCGTTGATACTTTGAAAATTTTTCTGAGTCTGAGCGTATATCAAGATTTTTTATATTCGTCGATATTTTGAAAATTTTTCTGAGTCTGAGCGTATATCAAGATTTTTTATATTCGTCGATACTTTGAAAATTTTTCTGAGTCTGAACGTATATCAAGATTTTTTATGTATGTCGATACTTTGAAAATTTTTCTGAGTCTGAGCGTATATCAAGATTTTGTATATTCGTCGATACTTTGAAAATTTTTCTGAGTCTGAGCGTATATCAAGATTTTTTATATTCGTCGATATTTTGAAAATTTTTCTGAGTCTGAGCGTATATCAAGATTTTTTATATTCGTCGATACTTTGAAAATTTTTCTAAGTCTGAGCGTATATCAAGATTTTGTATATTCGTCGATACTTTGAAAATTTTTCTGAGTCTGAGCGTATATCAAGATTTTTTATATTCGTCGATATTTTGAAAATTTTTCTGAGTCTGAGCGTATATCAAGATTTTTTATATTCGTCGATACTTTGAAAATTTTTCTGAGTCTGAGCGTATATCAAGATTTTTTATATTCGTCGATACTTTGAAAATTTTTCTAAGTCTGAGCGTATATCAAGATTTTTTATATTCGTCGATACTTTGAAAATTTTTCTGAGTCTGAGCGTATATCAAGATTTTTTATATTCGTCGATATTTTGAAAATTTTTCTGAGTCTGAGCGTATATCAAGATTTTTTATATTCGTCGATATTTTGAAAATTTTTCTGAGTCTGAGCGTATATCAAGATTTTTTATATTCGTCGATATTTTGAAAATTTTTCTGAGTCTGAGCGTATATCAAGATTTTTTATATTCGTCGATATTTTGAAAATTTTTCTGAGTCTGAGCGTATATCAAGATTTTTTATATTCGTCGATACTTTGAAAATTTTTCTGAGTCTGAACGTATATCAAGATTTTTTATATTCGTCGATACTTTGAAAATTTTTCTAAGCCTGAGCGTATATCAAGATTTTTTATATTCGTCGATACTTTGAAAATTTTTCTGAGTCTGAGCGTATATCAAGATTTTTTATATTCGTCGATATTTTGAAAATTTTTCTGAGTCTGAGCGTATATCAAGATTTTTTATATTCGTCGATATTTTGAAAATTTTTCTGAGTCTGAGCGTATATCAAGATTTTTTATATTCGTCGATACTTTGAAAATTTTTCTGAGTCTGAGCGTATATCAAGATTTTTTATATTCGTCGATATTTTGAAAATTTTTCTGAGTCTGAGCGTATATCAAGATTTTTTATATTCGTCGATACTTTGAAAATTTTTCTGAGTCTGAGCGTATATCAAGATTTTTTATATTCGTCGATATTTTGAAAATTTTTCTGAGTCTGAGCGTATATCAAGATTTTTTATATTCGTCGATACTTTGAAAATTTTTCTGAGTCTGAACGTATATCAAGATTTTTTATATTCGTCGATACTTTGAAAATTTTTCTGAGTCTGAGCGTATATCAAGATTTTTTATATTCGTCGATACTTTGAAAATTTTTCTGAGTCTGAGCGTATATCAAGATTTATTATATTCGTCGATACTTTGAAAATTTTTCTGAGTCTGAGCGTATATCAAGATTTTTTATATTCGTCGATACTTCGAAAATTTTTCTGAGTCTGAGCGTATATCAAGATTTTTTATATTCGTCGATACTTTGAAAATTTTTCTGAGTCTGAGCGTATATCAAGATTTATTATATTCGTCGATACTTTGAAAATTTTTCTGAGTCTGAGCGTATATCAAGATTTTTTATATTCGTCGATACTTTGAAAATTTTTCTGAGTCTGAGCGTATATCAAGATTTTGTATATTCGTCGATACTTTGAAAATTTTTCTGAGTCTGAGCGTATATCAAGATTTTTTATATTCGTCGATACTTTGAAAATTTTTCTGAGTCTGAACGTATATCAAGATTATTTATGTATGTCGATACTTTGAAAATTTTTCTGAGTCTGAGCGTATATCAAGATTTTTTATATTCGTCGATACTTTGAAAATTTTTCTGAGTCTGAGCGTATATCAAGATTTATTATATTCGTCGATACTTTGAAAATTTTTCTGAGTCTGAGCGTATATCAAGATTTTGTATATTCGTCGATACTTTGAAAATTTTTCTGAGTCTGAGCGTATATCAAGATTTTGTATATTCGTCGATACTTTGAAAATTTTTCTGAGTCTGAGCGTATATCAAGATTTTTTATATTCGTCGATACTTTGAAAATTTTTCTAAGTCTGAGCGTATATCAAGATTTTGTATATTCGTCGATACTTTGAAAATTTTTCTGAGTCTGAGCGTATATCAAGATTTTTTATATTCGTCGATATTTTGAAAATTTTTCTGAGTCTGAGCGTATATCAAGATTTTTTATATTCGTCGATATTTTGAAAATTTTTCTGAGTCTGAGCGTATATCAAGATTTTTTATATTCGTCGATACTTTGAAAATTTTTCTAAGCCTGAGCGTATATCAAGATTTTTTATATTCGTCGATACTTTGAAAATTTTTCTGAGTCTGAGCGTATATCAAGATTTTTTATATTCGTCGATATTTTGAAAATTTTTCTGAGTCTGAGCGTATATCAAGATTTTTTATATTCGTCGATACTTTGAAAATTTTTCTGAGTCTGAACGTATATCAAGATTTTTTATGTATGTCGATACTTTGAAAATTTTTCTGAGTCTGAGCGTATATCAAGATTTTTTATATTCGTCGATACTTTGAAAATTTTTTGAGTCTGAGCGTATATCAAGATTTTTTATATTCGTCGATACTTGGAAAATTTTTCTGAGTCTGAACGTATATCAAGATTTTTTATGTATGTCGATACTTTGAAAATTTTTCTGAGTCTGAGCGTATATCAAGATTTTGTATATTCGTCGATACTTTGAAAATTTTTCTGAGTCTGAGCGTATATCAAGATTTTTTATATTCGTCGATACTTTGAAAATTTTTCTAAGTCTGAGCGTATATCAAGATTTTGTATATTCGTCGATACTTTGAAAATTTTTCTGAGTCTGAGCGTATATCAAGATTTTTTATATTCGTCGATATTTTGAAAATTTTTCTGAGTCTGAGCGTATATCAAGATTTTTTATATTCGTCGATATTTTGAAAAAATTTCTGAGTCTGAGCGTATATCAAGATTTTTTATATTCGTCGATACTTTGAAAATTTTTCTAAGCCTGAGCGTATATCAAGATTTTTTATATTCGTCGATACTTTGAAAATTTTTCTGAGTCTGAGCGTATATCAAGATTTTTTATATTCGTCGATATTTTGAAAATTTTTCTGAGTCTGAGCGTATATCAAGATTTTTTATATTCGTCGATACTTTGAAAATTTTTCTGAGTCTGAACGTATATCAAGATTTTTTATGTATGTCGATACTTTGAAAATTTTTCTGAGTCTGAGCGTATATCAAGATTTTGTATATTCGTCGATACTTTGAAAATTTTTCTGAGTCTGAGCGTATATCAAGATTTTTTATATTCGTCGATATTTTGAAAATTTTTCTGAGTCTGAGCGTATATCAAGATTTTTTATATTCGTCGATACTTTGAAAATTTTTCTAAGTCTGAGCGTATATCAAGATTTTGTATATTCGTCGATACTTTGAAAATTTTTCTGAGTCTGAGCGTATATCAAGATTTTTTATATTCGTCGATATTTTGAAAATTTTTCTGAGTCTGAGCGTATATCAAGATTTTTTATATTCGTCGATACTTTGAAAATTTTTCTGAGTCTGAGCGTATATCAAGATTTTTTATATTCGTCGATACTTTGAAAATTTTTCTAAGTCTGAGCGTATATCAAGATTTTTTATATTCGTCGATACTTTGAAAATTTTTCTGAGTCTGAGCGTATATCAAGATTTTTTATATTCGTCGATATTTTGAAAATTTTTCTGAGTCTGAGCGTATATCAAGATTTTTTATATTCGTCGATATTTTGAAAATTTTTCTGAGTCTGAGCGTATATCAAGATTTTTTATATTCGTCGATACTTTGAAAATTTTTCTGAGTCTGAGCGTATATCAAGATTTTTTATATTCGTCGATATTTTGAAAATTTTTCTGAGTCTGAGCGTATATCAAGATTTTTTATATTCGTCGATACTTTGAAAATTTTTCTGAGTCTGAGCGTATATCAAGATTTTTTATATTCGTCGATATTTTGAAAATTTTTCTGAGTCTGAGCGTATATCAAGATTTTTTATATTCGTCGATACTTTGAAAATTTTTCTGAGTCTGAACGTATATCAAGATTTTTTATATTCGTCGATACTTTGAAAATTTTTCTGAGTCTGAGCGTATATC
The DNA here is from genome assembly GCA_028476595.1 of Obolodiplosis robiniae. Lineage (NCBI taxonomy): Eukaryota > Metazoa > Arthropoda > Insecta > Diptera > Cecidomyiidae > Obolodiplosis > Obolodiplosis robiniae. The sequence continues at coordinate 31,914,920 of CM052014.1, read as the reverse complement.
AAGATTTTTTATATTCGTCGATACTTTGAAAATTTTTCTGAGTCTGAGCGTATATCAAGATTTATTATATTCGTCGATACTTTGAAAATTTTTCTGAGTCTGAGCGTATATCAAGATTTTTTATATTCGTCGATACTTTGAAAATTTTTCTGAGTCTGAGCGTATATCAAGATTTTTTATATTCGTCGATACTTTGAAAATTTTTCTGAGTCTGAGCGTATATCAAGATTTATTATATTCGTCGATACTTTGAAAATTTTTCTGAGTCTGAGCGTATATCAAGATTTTTTATATTCGTCGATACTTTGAAAATTTTTCTGAGTCTGAGCGTATATCAAGATTTTGTATATTCGTCGATACTTTGAAAATTTTTCTGAGTCTGAGCGTATATCAAGATTTTTTATATTCGTCGATACTTTGAAAATTTTTCTGAGTCTGAACGTATATCAAGATTATTTATGTATGTCGATACTTTGAAAATTTTTCTGAGTCTGAGCGTATATCAAGATTTTTTATATTCGTCGATACTTTGAAAATTTTTCTGAGTCTGAGCGTATATCAAGATTTTGTATATTCGTCGATACTTTGAAAATTTTTCTGAGTCTGAGCGTATATCAAGATTTTGTATATTCGTCGATACTTTGAAAATTTTTCTGAGTCTGAGCGTATATCAAGATTTATTATATATGTCGATACTTTGAAAATTTTTCTGAGTCTGAGCGTATATCAAGATTTTTTATATTCGTCGATACTTTGAAAATTTTTCTGAGTCTGAGCGTATATCAAGATTTTTTATATTCGTCGATACTTTGAAAATTTTTCTGAGTCTGAGCGTATATCAAGATTTTTTATATTCGTCGATACTTTGAAAATTTTTCTGAGTCTGAGCGTATATCAAGATTTTTTATATATGTCGATACCTTGAAAATTTTTCTGAGTCTGAGCGTATATCAAGATTTTTTATATTCGTCGATACTTTGAAAATTTTTCTGAGTCTGAGCGTATATCAAGATTTATTATATTCGTCGATACTTTGAAAATTTTTCTGAGTCTGAGCGTATATCAAGATTTTGTATATTCGTCGATACTTTGAAAATTTTTCTGAGTCTGAGCGTATATCAAGATTTATTATATTCGTCGATACTTTGAAAAATTTTCTGAGTCTGAGCGTATATCAAGATTTTTTATATTCGTCGATACTTTGAAAATTTTTCTGAGTCTGAGCGTATATCAAGATTTATTATATTCGTCGATACTTTGAAAATTTTTCTGAGTCTGAGCGTATATCAAGATTTTTTATATTCGTCGATACTTTGAAAATTTATCTGAGTCTGAACGTATATCAAGATTTTTTATATTCGTCGATACTTTGAAAATTTTTCTGAGTCTGAGCGTATATCAAGATTTATTATATTCGTCGATACTTTGAAAATTTTTCTGAGTCTGAGCGTATATCAAGATTTTTTATATTCGTCGATACTTTGAAAATTTATCTGAGTCTGAACGTATATCAAGATTTTTTATATATGTCGATACTTTGAAAATTTTTCTGAGTCTGAGCGTATATCAAGATTTATTATATTCGTCGATACTTTGAAAATTTTTCTGAGTCTGAGCGTATATCAAGATTTTTTATATTCGTCGATACTTTGAAAATTTTTCTGAGTCTGAACGTATATCAAGATTTTTTATATATGTCGATACTTTGAAAATTTTTCTGAGTCTGAGCGTATATCAAGATTTTTTATATTCGTCGATACTTTGAAAATTTTTCTGAGTCTGAACGTATATCAAGATTTTTTATATTCGTCGATACTTTGAAAATTTTTCTGAGTCTGAGCGTATATCAAGATTTATTATATTCGTCGATACTTTGAAAATTTTTCTGAGTCTGAGCGTATATCAAGATTTTTTATATTCGTCGATACTTTGAAAATTTATCTGAGTCTGAACGTATATCAAGATTTTTTATATTCGTCGATACTTTGAAAATTTTTTGAGTCTGAGCGTATATCAAGATTTTTTATATTCGTCGATATTTTGAAAATTTTTCTGAGTCTGAGCGTATATCAAGATTTTTTATATTCGTCGATACTTTGAAAATTTTTCTGAGTCTGAGCGTATATCAAGATTTTGTATATTCGTCGATACTTTGAAAATTTTTCTGAGTCTGAGCGTATATCAAGATTTTTTATATTCGTCGATACTTTAAAAATTTTTCTAAGTCTGAGCGTATATCAAGATTTTGTATATTCGTCGATACTTTGAAAATTTTTCTGAGTCTGAGCGTATATCAAGATTTATTATATTCGTCGATACTTTGAAAATTTTTCTGAGTCTGAGCGTATATCAAGATTTTTTATATATGTCGATACTTTGAAAATTTTTCTGAGTCTGAGCGTATATCAAGATTTTGTATATTCGTCGATACTTTGAAAATTTTTCTGAGTCTGAGCGTATATCAAGATTTTTTATATTCGTCGATATTTTGAAAATTTTTCTGAGTCTGAGCGTATATCAAGATTTTTTATATTCGTCGATACTTTGAAAATTTTTCTGAGTCTGAGCGTATATCAAGATTTTGTATATTCGTCGATACTTTGAAAATTTTTCTGAGTCTGAGCGTATATCAAGATTTTTTATATTCGTCGATACTTTGAAAATTTTTCTAAGTCTGAGCGTATATCAAGATTTTGTATATTCGTCGATACTTTGAAAATTTTTCTGAGTACGAGCGTATATCAAGATTTTTTATATTCGTCGATACTTTGAAAATTTTTCTGAGTCTGAGCGTATATCAAGATTTTTTATATTCGTCGATATTTTGAAAATTTTTCTGAGTCTGAGCGTATATTAAGATTTTGTATATTCGTCGATACTTTGAAAATTTTTCTGAGTCTGAGCGTATATCAAGATTTTTTATATTCGTCGATACTTTGAAAATTTTTCTGAGTCTGAGCGTATATCAAGATTTTTTATATTCGTCGATACTTTGAAAATTTTTTGAGTCTGAGCGTATATCAAGATTTTTTATATTCGTCGATACTTTGAAAATTTTTCTGAGTCTGAGCGTATATCAAGATTTTTTATATTCGTCGATACTTTGAAAATTTTTCTGAGTCTGAGCGTATATCAAGATTTTTTATATTCGTCGATATTTTGAAAATTTTTCTGAGTCTGAGCATATATCAAGATTTTTTATATTCGTCGATACTTTGAAAATTTTTCTGAGTCTGAGCGTATATCAAGATTTTTTATATTCGTCGATATTTTGAAAATTTTTCTGAGTCTGAGCGTATATCAAGATTTTTTATATTCGTCGATATTTTAAAAATTTTTCTGAGTCTGAGCGTATATCAAGATTTTTTATATTCGTCGATACTTTGAAAATTTTTCTGAGTCTGAGCGTATATCAAGATTTTTTATATTCGTCGATACTTTGAAAATTTTTCTGAGTCTGAGCGTATATCAAGATTTTTTATATTCGTCGATACTTTGAAAAATTTTCTGAGTCTGAACGTATATCAAGATTTTTTATATATGTCGATACTTTGAAAATTTTTCTGAGTCTGAGCGTATATCAAGATTTTTTATATTCGTCGATACTTTGAAAATTTTTCTGAGTCTGAGCGTATATCAAGATTTATTATATTCGTCGATACTTTGAAAATTTTTCTGAGTCGGAGCGTATATCAAGATTTTTTATATTCGTCGATACTTTGAAAATTTATCTAAGTCTGAACGTATATCAAGATTTTGTATATTCGTCGATACTTTGAAAATTTTTCTGAGTCTGAACGTATATCAAGATTTTTTATATTCGTCGATATTTTGAAAATTTTTCTGAGTCTGAGCGTATATCAAGATTTTTTATATTCGTCGATACTTTGAAAATTTTTCTGAGTCTGAGCGTATATCAAGATTTTTTATATTCGTCGATACTTTGAAAATTTTTCTGAGTCTGAGCGTATATCAAGATTTTTTATATTCGTCGATACTTTGAAAATTTTTCTGAGTCTGAACGTATATCAAGATTTTTTATATATGTCGATACTTTGAAAATTTTTCTGAGTCTGAGCGTATATCAAGATTTTTTATATTCGTCGATACTTTGAAAATTTTTCTGAGTCTGAACGTATATCAAGATTTTGTATATTCGTCGATACTTTGAAAATTTTTCTGAGTCTGAGCGTATATCAAGATTTTTTATATTCGTCGATACTTTGAAAATTTATCTGAGTCTGAACGTATATCAAGATTTTTTATATTCGTCGATACTTTGAAAATTTATCTGAGTCTGAACGTATATCAAGATTTTTTATATTCGTCGATATTTTGAAAATTTTTCTGAGTCTGAGCGTATATCAAGATTTTTTATATTCGTCGATACTTTGAAAATTTTTCTGAGTCTGAGCGTATATCAAGATTTTTTATATTCGTCGATATTTTGAAAATTTTTCTGAGTCTGAGCGTATATCAAGATTTTTTATATTCGTCGATATTTTGAAAATTTTTCTGAGTCTGAGCGTATATCAAGATTTTTTATATTCGTCGATACTTTGAAAATTTTTCTGAGTCTGAGCGTATATCAAGATTTTTTATATTCGTCGATATTTTGAAAATTTTTCTGAGTCTGAGCGTATATCAAGATTTTTTATATTCGTCGATACTTTGAAAATTTTTCTGAGTCTGAGCGTATATCAAGATTTTTTATGTATGTCGATACTTTGAAAATTTTTCTGAGTCTGAGCGTATATCAAGATTTTTTATATTCGTCGATACTTTGAAAATTTTTCTGAGTCTGAGCGTATATCAAGATTTATTATATTCGTCGATTCTTTGAAAATTTTTCTGAGTCTGAGCGTATATCAAGATTTTTTATATTCGTCGATACTTTGAAAATTTTTCTGAGTCTAAACGTATATCAAGATTTTTTATATTCGTCGATACTTTGAAAATTTTTCTGAGTCTGAGCGTATATCAAGATTTATTATATTCGTCGATTCTTTGAAAATTTTTCTGAGTCTGAGCGTATATCAAGATTTTTTATATTCGTCGATACTTTGAAAATTTTTCTGAGTCTGAACGTATATCAAGATTATTTATGTATGTCGATACTTTGAAAAATTTTCTGAGTCTGAGCGTATATCAAGATTTTTTATATTCGTCGATACTTTGAAAATTTTTCTGAGTCTGAGCGTATATCAAGATTTATTATATTCGTCGATACTTTGAAAATTTTTCTGAGTCTGAGCGTATATCAAGATTTTGTATATTCGTCGATACTTTGAAAATTTTTCTGAGTCTGAGCGTATATCAAGATTTTTTATATTCGTCGATACTTTGAAAATTTTTCTGAGTCTGAGCGTATATCAAGATTTTTTATATTCGTCGATACTTCGAAAATTTTTCTGAGTCTGAGCGTATATCAAGATTTTTTATATTCGTCGATACTTTGAAAATTTTTCTGAGTCTGAGCGTATATCAAGATTTATTATATTCGTCGATACTTTGAAAATTTTTCTGAGTCTGAGCGTATATCAAGATTTTGTATATTCGTCGATACTTTGAAAATTTTTCTGAGTCTGAGCGTATATCAAGATTTATTATATTCGTCGATACTTCGAAAATTTTTCTGAGTCTGAGCGTATATCAAGATTTTTTATATTCGTCGATACTTTGAAAATTTTTCTGAGTCTGAACGTATATCAAGATTTTTTATATATGTCGATACTTTGAAAATTTTTCTGAGTCTGAGCGTATATCAAGATTTTTTATATTCGTCGATACTTTGAAAATTTTTCTGAGTCTGAACGTATATCAAGATTTTTTATATATGTCGATACTTTGAAAATTTTTCTGAGTCTGAGCGTATATCAAGATTTTTTATATTCGTCGATACTTTGAAAATTTTTCTGAGTCTGAGCGTATATCAAGATTTTTTATATTCGTCGATACTTTGAAAATTTTTCTGAGTCTGAACGTATATCAAGATTTATTATATTCGTCGATACTTTGAAAATTTTTCTGAGTCTGAGCGTATATCAAGATTTATTATATTCGTCGATACTTTGAAAATTTTTCTGAGTCTGAGCGTATATCAAGATTTATTATATTCGTCGATACTTTGAAAATTTTTCTGAGTCTGAGCGTATATCAAGATTTATTATATTCGTCGATACTTTGAAAATTTTTCTGAGTCTGAGCGTATATCAAGATTTTTTATATTCGTCGATACTTTGAAAATTTATCTGAGTCTGAACGTATATCAAGATTTATTATATTCGTCAATACTTTGAAAATTTTTCTGAGTCTGAGCGTATATCAAGATTTTTTATATTCGTCGATACTTTGAAAATTTATCTAAGTCTGAACGTATATCAAGATTTTGTATATTCGTCGATACTTTGAAAATTTTTCTGAGTCTGAGCGTATATCAAGATTTTTTATATTCGTCGATACTTTGAAAATTTTTCTGAGTCTGAGCGTATATCAAGATTTTTTATATTCGTCGATACTTTGAAAATTGTTCTGAGTCTGAACGTATATCAAGATTTTTTATATATGTCGATACTTTGAAAATTTTTCTGAGTCTGAGCGTATATCAAGATTTTTTATATTCGTCGATACTTTGAAAATTTTTCTGAGTCTGAACGTATATCAAGATTTATTATATTTGTCGATACTTTGAAAATTTTTCTGAGTCTGAGCGTATATCAAGATTTATTATATTCGTCGATACTTCGAAAATTTTTCTGAGTCTGAGCGTATATCAAGATTTTGTATATTCGTCGATACTTTGAAAATTTATCTGAGTCTGAACGTATATCAAGATTTTTTATATTCGTCGATACTTTGAAAATTTTTCTGAGTCTGAGCGTATATCAAGATTTATTATATTCGTCGATACTTTGAAAATTTTTCTGAGTCTGAGCGTATATCAAGATTTTTTATATTCGTCGATACTTTGAAAATTTTTCTGAGTCTGAGCGTATATCAAGATTTATTATATTCGTCGATACTTTGAAAATTTTTCTGAGTCTGAGCGTATATCAAGATTTTTTATATTCGTCGATACTTTGAAAATTTTTCTGAGTCTGAGCGTATATCAAGATTTTTTATATTCGTCGATACTTTGAAAATTTTTCTGAGTCTGAGCGTATATCAAGATTTATTATATTCGTCGATACTTTGAAAAATTTTCTGAGTCTGAGCGTATATCAAGATTTTTTATATTCGTCGATACTTTGAAAATTTTTCTGAGTCTGAGCGTATATCAAGATTTTTTATATTCGTCGATACTTTGAAAATTTTTCTGAGTCTGAGCGTATATCAAGATTTATTATATTCGTCGATACTTTGAAAATTTTTCTGAGTCTGAGCGTATATCAAGATTTTTTATATTCGTCGATACTTTGAAAATTTATCTGAGTCTGAACGTATATCAAGATTTTTTATATTCGTCGATACTTTGAAAATTTTTCTGAGTCTGAACGTATATCAAGATTTGTTATATTCGTCGATACTTTGAAAATTTTTCTGAGTCTGAGCGTATATCAAGATTTATTATATTCGTCGATACTTTGAAAATTTTTCTGAGTCTGAGCGTATATCAAGATTTTTTATATTCGTCGATACTTTGAAAATTTTTCTGAGTCTGAGCGTATATCAAGATTTATTATATTCGTCGATACTTTGAAAATTTTTCTGAGTCTGAGCGTATATCAAGATTTTTTATATTCGTCGATACTTTGAAAATTTTTCTGAGTCTGAACGTATATCAAGATTTTGTATATTCGTCGATACTTTGAGAATTTTTTGAGTCTGAGCGTATATCAAGATTTTTTATATTCGTCGATACTTTGAAAATTTTTCTGAGTCTGAGCGTATATCAAGATTTATTATATATGTCGATACTTTGAAAATTTTTCTGAGTCTGAGCGTATATCAAGATTTTTTATATTCGTCGATACTTTGAAAATTTTTCTGAGTCTGAGCGTATATCAAGATTTTTTATATTCGTCGATACTTTGAAAATTTTTCTGAGTCTGAGCGTATATCAAGATTTTTTATATTCGTCGATACTTTGAAAATTTTTCTGAGTCTGAGCGTATATCAAGATTTTTTATATATGTCGATACCTTGAAAATTTTTCTGAGTCTGAGCGTATATCAAGATTTTTTATATTCGTCGATACTTTGAAAATTTTTCTGAGTCTGAGCGTATATCAAGATTTATTATATTCGTCGATACTTTGAAAATTTTTCTGAGTCTGAGCGTATATCAAGATTTTGTATATTCGTCGATACTTTGAAAATTTTTCTGAGTCTGAGCGTATATCAAGATTTATTATATTCGTCGATACTTTGAAAAATTTTCTGAGTCTGAGCGTATATCAAGATTTTTTATATTCGTCGATACTTTGAAAATTTTTCTGAGTCTGAGCGTATATCAAGATTTATTATATTCGTCGATACTTTGAAAATTTTTCTGAGTCTGAGCGTATATCAAGATTTTTTATATTCGTCGATACTTTGAAAATTTATCTGAGTCTGAACGTATATCAAGATTTTTTATATTCGTCGATACTTTGAAAATTTTTCTGAGTCTGAGCGTATATCAAGATTTATTATATTCGTCGATACTTTGAAAATTTTTCTGAGTCTGAGCGTATATCAAGATTTTTTATATTCGTCGATACTTTGAAAATTTATCTGAGTCTGAACGTATATCAAGATTTTTTATATATGTCGATACTTTGAAAATTTTTCTGAGTCTGAGCGTATATCAAGATTTATTATATTCGTCGATACTTTGAAAATTTTTCTGAGTCTGAGCGTATATCAAGATTTTTTATATTCGTCGATACTTTGAAAATTTTTCTGAGTCTGAACGTATATCGAGATTTTTTATATATGTCGATACTTTGAAAATTTTTCTGAGTCTGAGCGTATATCAAGATTTTTTATATTCGTCGATACTTTGAAAATTTTTCTGAGTCTGAACGTATATCAAGATTTTTTATATTCGTCGATACTTTGAAAATTTTTCTGAGTCTGAGCGTATATCAAGATTTATTATATTCGTCGATACTTTGAAAATTTTTCTGAGTCTGAGCGTATATCAAGATTTTTTATATTCGTCGATACTTTGAAAATTTATCTGAGTCTGAACGTATATCAAGATTTTTTATATTCGTCGATACTTTGAAAATTTTTTGAGTCTGAGCGTATATCAAGATTTTTTATATTCGTCGATATTTTGAAAATTTTTCTGAGTCTGAGCGTATATCAAGATTTTTTATATTCGTCGATACTTTGAAAATTTTTCTGAGTCTGAGCGTATATCAAGATTTTGTATATTCGTCGATACTTTGAAAATTTTTCTGAGTCTGAGCGTATATCAAGATTTTTTATATTCGTCGATACTTTAAAAATTTTTCTAAGTCTGAGCGTATATCAAGATTTTGTATATTCGTCGATACTTTGAAAATTTTTCTGAGTCTGAGCGTATATCAAGATTTATTATATTCGTCGATACTTTGAAAATTTTTCTGAGTCTGAGCGTATATCAAGATTTTTTATATATGTCGATACTTTGAAAATTTTTCTGAGTCTGAGCGTATATCAAGATTTTGTATATTCGTCGATACTTTGAAAATTTTTCTGAGTCTGAGCGTATATCAAGATTTTTTATATTCGTCGATATTTTGAAAATTTTTCTGAGTCTGAGCGTATATCAAGATTTTTTATATTCGTCGATACTTTGAAAATTTTTCTGAGTCTGAGCGTATATCAAGATTTTGTATATTCGTCGATACTTTGAAAATTTTTCTGAGTCTGAGCGTATATCAAGATTTTTTATATTCGTCGATACTTTGAAAATTTTTCTAAGTCTGAGCGTATATCAAGATTTTGTATATTCGTCGATACTTTGAAAATTTTTCTGAGTACGAGCGTATATCAAGATTTTTTATATTCGTCGATACTTTGAAAATTTATCTAAGTCTGAACGTATATCAAGATTTTGTATATTCGTCGATACTTTGAAAATTTTTCTGAGTCTGAACGTATATCAAGATTTTTTATATTCGTCGATATTTTGAAAATTTTTCTGAGTCTGAGCGTATATCAAGATTTTTTATATTCGTCGATACTTTGAAAATTTTTCTGAGTCTGAGCGTATATCAAGATTTTTTATATTCGTCGATACTTTGAAAATTTTTCTGAGTCTGAGCGTATATCAAGATTTTTTATATTCGTCGATACTTTGAACATTTTTCTGAGTCTGAACGTATATCAAGATTTTTTATATATTTCGATACTTTGAAAATTTTTCTGAGTCTGAGCGTATATCAAGATTTTTTATATTCGTCGATACTTTGAAAATTTTTCTGAGTCTGAACGTATATCAAGATTTTGTATATTCGTCGATACTTTGAAAATTTTTCTGAGTCTGAGCGTATATCAAGATTTTTTATATTCGTCGATACTTTGAAAATTTATCTGAGTCTGAACGTATATCAAGATTTTTTATATTCGTCGATACTTTGAAAATTTATCTGAGTCTGAACGTATATCAAGATTTTTTATATTCGTCGATATTTTGAAAATTTTTCTGAGTCTGAGCGTATATCAAGATTTTTTATATTCGTCGATACTTTGAAAATTTTTCTGAGTCTGAGCGTATATCAAGATTTTTTATATTCGTCGATATTTTGAAAATTTTTCTGAGTCTGAGCGTATATCAAGATTTTTTATATTCGTCGATATTTTGAAAATTTTTCTGAGTCTGAGCGTATATCAAGATTTTTTATATTCGTCGATACTTTGAAAATTTTTCTGAGTCTGAGCGTATATCAAGATTTTTTATATTCGTCGATATTTTGAAAATTTTTCTGAGTCTGAGCGTATATCAAGATTTTTTATATTCGTCGATACTTTGAAAATTTTTCTGAGTCTGAGCGTATATCAAGATTTTTTATGTATGTCGATACTTTGAAAATTTTTCTGAGTCTGAGCGTATATCAAGATTTTTTATATTCGTCGATACTTTGAAAATTTTTCTGAGTCTGAGCGTATATCAAGATTTATTATATTCGTCGATTCTTTGAAAATTTTTCTGAGTCTGAGCGTATATCAAGATTTTTTATATTCGTCGATACTTTGAAAATTTTTCTGAGTCTAAACGTATATCAAGATTTTTTATATTCGTCGATACTTTGAAAATTTTTCTGAGTCTGAGCGTATATCAAGATTTATTATATTCGTCGATTCTTTGAAAATTTTTCTGAGTCTGAGCGTATATCAAGATTTTTTATATTCGTCGATACTTTGAAAATTTTTCTGAGTCTGAACGTATATCAAGATTATTTATGTATGTCGATACTTTGAAAAATTTTCTGAGTCTGAGCGTATATCAAGATTTTTTATATTCGTCGATACTTTGAAAATTTTTCTGAGTCTGAGCGTATATCAAGATTTATTATATTCGTCGATACTTTGAAAATTTTTCTGAGTCTGAGCGTATATCAAGATTTTGTATATTCGTCGATACTTTGAAAATTTTTCTGAGTCTGAGCGTATATCAAGATTTTTTATATTCGTCGATACTTTGAAAATTTTTCTGAGTCTGAGCGTATATCAAGATTTTTTATATTCGTCGATACTTCGAAAATTTTTCTGAGTCTGAGCGTATATCAAGATTTTTTATATTCGTCGATACTTTGAAAATTTTTCTGAGTCTGAGCGTATATCAAGATTTATTATATTCGTCGATACTTTGAAAATTTTTCTGAGTCTGAGCGTATATCAAGATTTTGTATATTCGTCGATACTTTGAAAATTTTTCTGAGTCTGAGCGTATATCAAGATTTATTATATTCGTCGATACTTCGAAAATTTTTCTGAGTCTGAGCGTATATCAAGATTTTTTATATTCGTCGATACTTTGAAAATTTTTCTGAGTCTGAACGTATATCAAGATTTTTTATATATGTCGATACTTTGAAAATTTTTCTGAGTCTGAGCGTATATCAAGATTTTTTATATTCGTCGATACTTTGAAAATTTTTCTGAGTCTGAACGTATATCAAGATTTTTTATATATGTCGATACTTTGAAAATTTTTCTGAGTCTGAGCGTATATCAAGATTTTTTATATTCGTCGATACTTCGAAAATTTTTCTGAGTCTGAGCGTATATCAAGATTTTTTATATTCGTCGATACTTTGAAAATTTTTCTGAGTCTGAGCGTATATCAAGATTTTTTATATTCGTCGATACTTTGAAAATTTTTCTGAGTCTGAGCGTATATCAAGATTTTTTATATTCGTCGATACTTTGAAAATTTTTCTGAGTCTGAGCGTATATCAAGATTTTTTATATTCGTCGATACTTTGAAAATTTTTCTGAGTCTGAACGTATATCAAGATTTATTATATTCGTCGATACTTTGAAAATTTTTCTGAGTCTGAGCGTATATCAAGATTTATTATATTCGTCGATACTTTGAAAATTTTTCTGAGTCTGAGCGTATATCAAGATTTATTATATTCGTCGATACTTTGAAAATTTTTCTGAGTCTGAGCGTATATCAAGATTTATTATATTCGTCGATACTTTGAAAATTTTTCTGAGTCTGAGCGTATATCAAGATTTTTTATATTCGTCGATACTTTGAAAATTTATCTGAGTCTGAACGTATATCAAGATTTATTATATTCGTCAATACTTTGAAAATTTTTCTGAGTCTGAGCGTATATCAAGATTTTTTATATTCGTCGATACTTTGAAAATTTATCTAAGTCTGAACGTATATCAAGATTTTGTATATTCGTCGATACTTTGAAAATTTTTCTGAGTCTGAGCGTATATCAAGATTTTTTATATTCGTCGATACTTTGAAAATTTTTCTGAGTCTGAGCGTATATCAAGATTTTTTATATTCGTCGATACTTTGAAAATTGTTCTGAGTCTGAACGTATATCAAGACTTTCTATATATGTCGATACTTTGAAAATTTTTCTGAGTCTGAGCGTATATCAAGATTTTTTATATTCGTCGATACTTTGAAAATTTTTCTGAGTCTGAACGTATATCAAGATTTATTATATTTGTCGATACTTTGAAAATTTTTCTGAGTCTGAGCGTATATCAAGATTTTTTATATTCGTCGATACTTTGAAAATTTTTCTGAGTCTGAGCGTATATCAAGATTTTTTATATTCGTCGATACTTTGAAAATTTTTCTGAGTCTGAGCGTATATCAAGATTTATTATATTCGTCGATACTTTGAAAATTTTTCTGAGTCTGAGCGTATATCAAGATTTTTTATATTCGTCGATACTTTGAAAATTTTTCTGAGTCTGAGCGTATATCAAGATTTTTTATATTCGTCGATACTTTGAAAATTTTTCTGAGTCTGAGCGTATATCAAGATTTATTATATTCGTCGATACTTTGAAAATTTTTCTGAGTCTGAGCGTATATCAAGATTTTTTATATTCGTCGATACTTTGAAAATTGTTCTGAGTCTGAGCGTATATCAAGATTTATTATATTCGTCGATACTTTGAAAATTGTTCTGAGTCTGAGCGTATATCAAGATTTATTATATTCGTCGATACTTTGAAAATTTTTCTGAGTCTGAGCGTATATCAAGATTTTGTATATTCGTCGATACTTTGAAAATTTTTCTGAGTCTGAGCGTATATCAAGATTTTTTATATTCGTCGATACTTTGAAAATTTTTCTGAGTCTGAGCGTATATCAAGATTTATTATATTCGTCGATACTCTGAAAATTTTTCTGAGTCTGAGCGTATATCAAGATTTTTTATATTCGTCGATACTTTGAAAATTGTTCTGAGTCTGAGCGTATATCAAGATTTATTATATTCGTCGATACTTTGAAAATTTTTCTGAGTCTGAGCGTATATCAAGATTTTGTATATTCGTCGATACTTTGAAAATTTTTCTGAGTCTGAGCGTATATCAAGATTTTTTATATTCGTCGATACTTTGAAAATTTATCTGAGTCTGAACGTATATCAAGATTTTTTATATTCGTCGATACTTTGAGAATTTTTTGAGTCTGAGCGTATATCAAGATTTTGTATATTCGTCGATACTTTGAAAATTTTTCTGAGTCTGAGCGTATATCAAGATTTTTTATATTCGTCGATACTTTGAAAATTTTTCTGAGTCTGAACGTATATCAAGATTATTTATGTATGTCGATACTTTGAAAATTTTTCTGAGTCTGAGCGTATATCAAGATTTTTTATATTCGTCGATACTTTGAAAATTTTTCTGAGTCTGAGCGTATATCAAGATTTATTATATTCGTCGATACTTTGAAAATTTTTCTGAGTCTGAGCGTATATCAAGATTTTTTATATTCGTCGATACTTTGAAAATTTTTCTGAGTCTGAACGTATATCAAGATTTTTTATATATGTCGATACTTTGAAAATTTTTCTGAGTCTGAACGTATATCAAGATTTTTTATATTCGTCGATACTTTGAAAATTTTTCTGAGTCTGAACGTATATCAAGATTTTTTATATATGTCGATACTTTGAAAATTTTTCTGAGTCTGAGCGTATATCAAGATTTTTTATATTCGTCGATACTTTGAAAATTTTTCTGAGTCTGAACGTATATCAAGATTTTTTATATATGTCGTTACTTTGAAAATTTTTCTGAGTCTGAACGTATATCAAGATTTTTTATATTCGTCGATACTTTGAAAATTTTTCTGAGTCTGAGCGTATATCAAGATTTTTTATATTCGTCGATACTTTGAAAATTTTTCTGAGTCTGAACGTATATCAAGATTTTTTATATATGTCGATACTTTGAAAAATTTTCTGAGTCTGAGCGTATATCAAGATTTTTTATATTCGTCGATACTTTGAAAATTTTTCTGAGTCTGAGCGTATATCAAGATTTTTTATATATGTCGATACTTTGAAAATTTTTCTGAGTCTGAGCGTATATCAAGATTTTTTATATTCGTCGATACTTTGAAAATTTTTCTGAGTCTGAACGTATATCAAGATTTTTTATATATGTCGATACTTTGAAAATTTTTCTGAGTCTGAGCGTATATCAAGATTTTTTATATTCGTCGATACTTTGAAAATTTTTCTGAGTCTGAGCGTATATCAAGATTTTTTATATTCGTCGATGCTTTGAAAATTTTTCTGAGTCTGAGCGTATATCAAGATTTTTTATATTCGTCGATACTTTGAAAATTTTTCTGAGTCTGAACGTATATCAAGATTTTTTATATATGTCGATACTTTGAAAATTTTTCTGAGTCTGAGCGTATATCAAGATTTTTTATATTCGTCGATACTTTGAAAATTTTTCTGAGTCTGAACGTATATCAAGATTTATTATATTCGTCGATACTTTGAAAATTTTTCTGAGTCTGAGCGTATATCAAGATTTTTTATATTCGTCGATACTTTGAAAATTTATCTAAGTCTGAACGTATATCAAGATTTTGTATATTCGTCGATACTTTGAAAATTTTTCTGAGTCTGAGCGTATATCAAGATTTTTTATATTCGTCGATACTTTGAAAATTTTTCTGAGTCTGAACGTATATCAAGATTTTGTATATTCGTCGATACTTTGAAAATTTTTCTGAGTCTGAGCGTATATCAAGATTTTTTATATTCGTCGATACTTTGAAAAATTATCTGAGTCTGAACGTATATCAAGATTTTTTATAGTCGTCGATACTTTGAAAATTTTTCTGAGTCTGAGCGTATATCAAGATTTTTTATATTCGTCGATATTTTGAAAATTTTTCTGAGTCTGAGCGTATATCAAGATTTTTTATATTCGTCGATACTTTGAAAATTTTTCTGAGTCTGAGCGTATTTCAAGATTTTTTATATTCGTCGATATTTTGAAAATTTTTCTGAGTCTGAGCGTATATCAAGATTTTTTTTATTCGTCGCTATTTTGAAAATTTTTCTGAGTCTGAGCGTATATCAAGATTTTTTATATTCGTCGATACTTTGAAAATTTTTCTGAGTCTGAGCGTATATCAAGATTTTTTATATTCGTCGATATTTTGAAAATTTTTCTGAGTCTGAGCGTATATCAAGATTTTTTATATTCGTCGATACTTTGAAAATTTTTCTGAGTCTGAGCGTATATCAAGATTTTTTATATTCGTCGATATTTTGAAAATTTTTCTGAGTCTGAGCGTATATCAAGATTTTTTATATTCGTCGATACTTTGAAAATTTTTCTGAGTCTGAGCGTATATCAAGATTTTTTATATTCGTCGATACTTTGAAAATTTTTCTGAGTCTGAGCGTATATCAAGATTTATTATATTCGTCGATTCTTTGAAAATTTTTCTGAGTCTGAGCGTATATCAAGATTTTTTATATTCGTCGATACTTTGAAAATTTTTCTGAGTCTGAACGTATATCAAGATTTTTTATATTCGTCGATACTTTGAGAATTTTTTGAGTCTGAGCGTATATCAAGATTTTGTATATTCGTCGATACTTTGAAAATTTTTCTGAGTCTGAGCGTATATCAAGATTTTTTATATTCGTCGATACTTTGAAAATTTTTCTGAGTCTGAGCGTATATCAAGATTTATTATATTCGTCGATTCTTTGAAAATTTTTCTGAGTCTGAGCGTATATCAAGATTTTTTATATTCGTCGATACTTTGAAAATTTTTCTGAGTCTGAACGTATATCAAGATTATTTATGTATGTCGATACTTTGAAAATTTTTCTGAGTCTGAGCGTATATCAAGATTTTTTATATTCGTCGATACTTTGAAAATTTTTCTGAGTCTGAGCGTATATCAAGATTTATTATATTCGTCGATACTTTGAAAATTTTTCTGAGTCTGAGCGTATATCAAGATTTTGTATATTCGTCGATACTTTGAAAATTTTTCTGAGTCTGAGCGTATATCAAGATTTATTATATATGTCGATACTTTGAAAATTTTTCTGAGTCTGAGCGTATATCAAGATTTATTATATTCGTCGATACTTTGAAAATTTTTCTGAGTCTGGGCGTATATCAAGATTTTTTATATTCGTCGATACTTCGAAAATTTTTCTGAGTCTGAGCGTATATCAAGATTTTTTATATTCGTCGATACTTTGAAAATTTTTCTGAGTCTGAGCGTATATCAAGATTTATTATATTCGTCGATACTTTGAAAATTTTTCTGAGTCTGAGCGTATATCAAGATTTTGTATATTCGTCGATACTTTGAAAATTTTTCTGAGTCTGAGCGTATATCAAGATTTATTATATTCGTCGATACTTTGAAAATTTTTCTGAGTCTGAGCGTATATCAAGATTTTTTATATTCGTCGATACTTTGAAAATTTTTCTGAGTCTGAACGTATATCAAGATTTTTTATATATGTCGATACTTTGAAAATTTTTCTGAGTCTGAGCGTATATCAAGATTTTTTATATTCGTCGATACTTTGAAAATTTTTCTGAGTCTGAACGTATATCAAGATTTTTTATATTCGTCGATACTTTGAAAATTTTTCTGAGTCTGAGCGTATATCAAGATTTTTTATATTCGTCGATACTTTGAAAATTTTTCTGAGTCTGAACGTATATCAAGATTTTTTATATTCGTCGATACTTTGAAAATTTTTCTGAGTCTGAGCGTATATCAAGATTTTTTATATTCGTCGATACTTTGAAAATTTATCTGAGTCTGAACGTATATCAAGATTTTTTATATTCGTCGATACTTTGAAAATTTTTCTGAGTCTGAACGTATATCAAGATTTATTATATTCGTCGATACTTTGAAAATTTTTCTGAGTCTGAGCGTATATCAAGATTTTTTATATTCGTCGATACTTTGAAAATTTTTCTGAGTCTGAGCGTATATCAAGATTTTTTATATTCGTCGATACTTTGAAAATTTATCTGAGTCTGAACGTATATCAAGATTTTTTATATTCGTCGATACTTTGAAAATTTTTCTGAGTCTGAACGTATATCAAGATTTATTATATTCGTCGATACTTTGAAAATTTTTCTGAGTCTGAGCGTATATCAAGATTTTTTATATTCGTCGATACTTTGAAAATTTATCTGAGTCTGAACGTATATCAAGATTTTTTATATTCGTCGATACTTTGAAAATTTTTCTGAGTCTGAACGTATATCAAGATTTGTTATATTCGTCGATACTTTGAAAATTGTTCTGAGTCTGAGCGTATATCAAGATTTATTATATTCGTCGATTCTTTGAAAATTTTTCTGAGTCTGAGCGTATATCAAGATTTTTTATATTCGTCGATACTTTGAAAATTTTTCTGAGTCTGAGCGTATATCAAGATTTTGTATATTCGTCGATACTTTGAAAATTTTTCTGAGTCTGAGCGTATATCAAGATTTATTATATATGTCGATACTTTGAAAATTTTTCTGAGTCTGAGCGTATATCAAGATTTATTATATTCGTCGATACTTTGAAAATTTTTCTGAGTCTGAGCGTATATCAAGATTTATTATATATGTCGATACTTTGAAAATTTTTCTGAGTCTGAGCGTATATCAAGATTTATTATATTCGTCGATACTTTGAAAATTTTTCTGAGTCTGAGCGTATATCAAGATTTTTTATATTCGTCGATACTTCGAAAATTTTTCTGAGTCTGAGCGTATATCAAGATTTTTTATATTCGTCGATACTTTGAAAATTTTTCTGAGTCTGAGCGTATATCAAGATTTATTATATTCGTCGATACTTTGAAAATTTTTCTGAGTCTGAGCGTATATCAAGATTTTGTATATTCGTCGATACTTTGAAAATTTTTCTGAGTCTGAGCGTATATCAAGATTTATTATATATGTCGATACTTTGAAAATTTTTCTGAGTCTGAGCGTATATCAAGATTTATTATATTCGTCGATACTTTGAAAATTTTTCTGAGTCTGAACGTATATCAAGATTTTTTATATTCGTCGATACTTTGAAAATTTTTCTGAGTCTGAGCGTATATCAAGATTTTGTATATTCGTCGATACTTTGAAAATTTTTCTGAGTCTGAGCGTATATCAAGATTTATTATATATGTCGATACTTTGAAAATTTTTCTGAGTCTGAGCGTATATCAAGATTTATTATATTCGTCGATACTTTGAAAATTTTTCTGAGTCTGAGCGTATATCAAGATTTATTATATTCGTCGATACTTTGAAAATTTTTCTGAGTCTGAGCGTATATCAAGATTTTTTATATTCGTCGATACTTCGAAAATTTTTCTGAGTCTGAGCGTATATCAAGATTTTTTATATTCGTCGATACTTTGAAAATTTTTCTGAGTCTGAGCGTATATCAAGATTTATTATATTCGTCGATACTTTGAAAATTTTTCTGAGTCTGAGCGTATATCAAGATTTTGTATATTCGTCGATACTTTGAAAATTTTTCTGAGTCTGAGCGTATATCAAGATTTATTATATATGTCGATACTTTGAAAATTTTTCTGAGTCTGAGCGTATATCAAGATTTATTATATTCGTCGATACTTTGAAAATTTTTCTGAGTCTGAGCGTATATCAAGATTTTTTATATTCGTCGATACTTCGAAAATTTTTCTGAGTCTGAGCGTATATCAAGATTTTTTATATTCGTCGATACTTTGAAAATTTTTCTGAGTCTGAGCGTATATCAAGATTTATTATATTCGTCGATACTTTGAAAATTTTTCTGAGTCTGAGCGTATATCAAGATTTTGTATATTCGTCGATACTTTGAAAATTTTTCTGAGTCTGAGCGTATATCAAGATTTTTTATATTCGTCGATACTTTGAAAATTTTTCTGAGTCTGAACGTATATCAAGATTTTTTATATATGTCGATACTTTGAAAATTTTTCTGAGTCTGAGCGTATATCAAGATTTTTTATATTCGTCGATACTTTGAAAATTTTTCTGAGTCTGAACGTATATCAAGATTTTTTATATTCGTCGATACTTTGAAAATTTTTCTGAGTCTGAGCGTATATCAAGATTTTTTATATTCGTCGATACTTTGAAAATTTTTCTGAGTCTGAGCGTATATCAAGATTTATTATATTCGTCGATACTTTGAAAATTTTTCTGAGTCTGAGCGTATATCAAGATTTTTTATATTCGTCGATACTTTGAAAATTTTTCTGAGTCTGAGCGTATATCAAGATTTTTTATATTCGTCGATACTTTGAAAATTTTTCTGAGTCTGAGCGTATATCAAGATTTTTTATATTCGTCGATACTTTGAAAATTTTTCTGAGTCTGAGCGTATATCAAGATTTATTATATTCGTCGATACTTTGAAAATTTTTCTGAGTCTGAGCGTATATCAAGATTTTTTATATTCGTCGATACTTTGAAAATTTTTCTGAGTCTGAGCGTATATCAAGATTTTTTATATTCGTCGATACTTTGAAAATTTTTCTGAGTCTGAGCGTATATCAAGATTTATTATATTCGTCGATACTTTGAAAATTTTTCTGAGTCTGAGCGTATATCAAGATTTTTTATATTCGTCGATACTTTGAAAATTTATCTGAGTCTGAACGTATATCAAGATTTTTTATATTCGTCGATACTTTGAAAATTTTTCTGAGTCTGAACGTATATCAAGATTTGTTATATTCGTCGATACTTTGAAAATTTTTCTGAGTCTGAGCGTATATCAAGATTTATTATATTCGTCGATACTTTGAAAATTTTTCTGAGTCTGAGCGTATATCAAGATTTTTTATATTCGTCGATACTTTGAAAATTGTTCTGAGTCTGAGCGTATATCAAGATTTATTATATTCGTCGATACTTTGAAAATTTTTCTGAGTCTGAGCGTATATCAAGATTTTTTATATTCGTCGATACTTTGAAAATTTTTCTGAGTCTGAACGTATATCAAGATTTTTTATATTCGTCGATACTTTGAGAATTTTTTGAGTCTGAGCGTATATCAAGATTTTGTATATTCGTCGATACTTTGAAAATTTTTCTGAGTCTGAGCGTATATCAAGATTTTTTATATTCGTCGATACTTTGAAAATTTTTCTGAGTCTGAACGTATATCAAGATTATTTATGTATGTCGATACTTTGAAAATTTTTCTGAGTCTGAGCGTATATCAAGATTTTTTATATTCGTCGATACTTTGAAAATTTTTCTGAGTCTGAGCGTATATCAAGATTTATTATATTCGTCGATACTTTGAAAATTTTTCTGAGTCTGAGCGTATATCAAGATTTTTTATATTCGTCGATACTTTGAAAATTTTTCTGAGTCTGAACGTATATCAAGATTTTTTATATATGTCGATACTTTGAAAATTTTTCTGAGTCTGAACGTATATCAAGATTTTTTATATTCGTCGATACTTTGAAAATTTTTCTGAGTCTGAACGTATATCAAGATTTTTTATATATGTCGATACTTTGAAAATTTTTCTGAGTCTGAGCGTATATCAAGATTTTTTATATTCGTCGATACTTTGAAAATTTTTCTGAGTCTGAACGTATATCAAGATTTTTTATATATGTCGATACTTTGAAAATTTTTCTGAGTCTGAACGTATATCAAGATTTTTTATATTCGTCGATACTTTGAAAATTTTTCTGAGTCTGAGCGTATATCAAGATTTTTTATATTCGTCGATACTTTGAAAATTTTTCTGAGTCTGAACGTATATCAAGATTTTTTATATATGTCGATACTTTGAAAAATTTTCTGAGTCTGAGCGTATATCAAGATTTTTTATATTCGTCGATACTTTGAAAATTTTTCTGAGTCTGAGCGTATATCAAGATTTTTTATATTCGTCGATGCTTTGAAAATTTTTCTGAGTCTGAGCGTATATCAAGATTTTTTATATTCGTCGATACTTTGAAAATTTTTCTGAGTCTGAACGTATATCAAGATTTATTATATTCGTCGATACTTTGAAAATTTTTCTGAGTCTGAGCGTATATCAAGATTTTTTATATTCGTCGATACTTTGAAAATTTATCTAAGTCTGAACGTATATCAAGATTTTGTATATTCGTCGATACTTTGAAAATTTTTCTGAGTCTGAGCGTATATCAAGATTTTTTATATTCGTCGATACTTTGAAAATTTTTCTGAGTCTGAACGTATATCAAGATTTTTTATATATGTCGATACTTTGAAAATTTTTCTGAGTCTGAACGTATATCAAGATTTTTTATATTCGTCGATACTTTGAAAATTTTTCTGAGTCTGAGCGTATATCAAGATTTTTTATATTCGTCGATACTTTGAAAATTTTTCTGAGTCTGAACGTATATCAAGATTTTTTATATATGTCGATACTTTGAAAAATTTTCTGAGTCTGAGCGTATATCAAGATTTTTTATATTCGTCGATACTTTGAAAATTTTTCTGAGTCTGAGCGTATATCAAGATTTTTTATATTCGTCGATGCTTTGAAAATTTTTCTGAGTCTGAGCGTATATCAAGATTTTTTATATTCGTCGATACTTTGAAAATTTTTCTGAGTCTGAACGTATATCAAGATTTATTATATTCGTCGATACTTTGAAAATTTTTCTGAGTCTGAGCGTATATCAAGATTTTTTATATTCGTCGATACTTTGAAAATTTATCTAAGTCTGAACGTATATCAAGATTTTGTATATTCGTCGATACTTTGAAAATTTTTCTGAGTCTGAGCGTATATCAAGATTTTTTATATTCGTCGATACTTTGAAAATTTTTCTGAGTCTGAACGTATATCAAGATTTTTTATATATGTCGATACTTTGAAAATTTTTCTGAGTCTGAGCGTATATCAAGATTTTTTATATTCGTCGATGCTTTGAAAATTTTTCTGAGTCTGAGCGTATATCAAGATTTTTTATATTCGTCGATACTTTGAAAATTTTTCTGAGTCTGAACGTATATCAAGATTTTTTATATATGTCGATACTTTGAAAATTTTTCTGAGTCTGAGCGTATATCAAGATTTTTTATATTCGTCGATACTTTGAAAATTTTTCTGAGTCTGAACGTATATCAAGATTTATTATATTCGTCGATACTTTGAAAATTTTTCTGAGTCTGAGCGTATATCAAGATTTTTTATATTCGTCGATACTTTGAAAATTTATCTAAGTCTGAACGTATATCAAGATTTTGTATATTCGTCGATACTTTGAAAATTTTTCTGAGTCTGAGCGTATATCAAGATTTTTTATATTCGTCGATACTTTGAAAATTTTTCTGAGTCTGAACGTATATCAAGATTTTGTATATTCGTCGATACTTTGAAAATTTTTCTGAGTCTGAGCGTATATCAAGATTTTTTATATTCGTCGATACTTTGAAAAATTATCTGAGTCTGAACGTATATCAAGATTTTTTATATATGTCGATACTTTGAAAATTTTTCTGAGTCTGAGCGTATATCAAGATTTTTTATATTCGTCGATATTTTGAAAATTTTTCTGAGTCTGAGCGTATATCAAGATTTTTTATATTCGTCGATACTTTGAAAATTTTTCTGAGTCTGAGCGTATTTCAAGATTTTTTATATTCGTCGATATTTTGAAAATTTTTCTGAGTCTGAGCGTATATCAAGATTTATTATATTCGTCGCTATTTTGAAAATTTTTCTGAGTCTGAGCGTATATCAAGATTTTTTATATTCGTCGATACTTTGAAAATTTTTCTGAGTCTGAGCGTATATCAAGATTTTTTATATTCGTCGATATTTTGAAAATTTTTCTGAGTCTGAGCGTATATCAAGATTTTTTATATTCGTCGATACTTTGAAAATTTTTCTGAGTCTGAGCGTATATCAAGATTTTTTATATTCGTCGATATTTTGAAAATTTTTCTGAGTCTGAGCGTATATCAAGATTTTTTATATTCGTCGATACTTTGAAAATTTTTCTGAGTCTGAGCGTATATCAAGATTTTTTATATTCGTCGATACTTTGAAAATTTTTCTGAGTCTGAGCGTATATCAAGATTTATTATATTCGTCGATTCTTTGAAAATTTTTCTGAGTCTGAGCGTATATCAAGATTTTTTATATTCGTCGATACTTTGAAAATTTATCTGAGTCTGAACGTATATCAAGATTTTTTATATTCGTCGATACTTTGAGAATTTTTTGAGTCTGAGCGTATATCAAGATTTTGTATATTCGTCGATACTTTGAAAATTTTTCTGAGTCTGAGCGTATATCAAGATTTTTTATATTCGTCGATACTTTGAAAATTTTTCTGAGTCTGAGCGTATATCAAGATTTATTATATTCGTCGATTCTTTGAAAATTTTTCTGAGTCTGAGCGTATATCAAGATTTTTTATATTCGTCGATACTTTGAAAATTTTTCTGAGTCTGAACGTATATCAAGATTATTTATGTATGTCGATACTTTGAAAATTTTTCTGAGTCTGAGCGTATATCAAGATTTTTTATATTCGTCGATATTTTGAAAATTTTTCTGAGTCTGAGCGTATATCAAGATTTATTATATTCGTCGATACTTTGAAAATTTTTCTGAGTCTGAGCGTATATCAAGATTTTGTATATTCGTCGATACTTTGAAAATTTTTCTGAGTCTGAGCGTATATCAAGATTTATTATATATGTCGATACTTTGAAAATTTTTCTGAGTCTGAGCGTATATCAAGATTTATTATATTCGTCGATACTTTGAAAATTTTTCTGAGTCTGAGCGTATATCAAGATTTTTTATATTCGTCGATACTTCGAAAATTTTTCTGAGTCTGAGCGTATATCAAGATTTTTTATATTCGTCGATACTTTGAAAATTTTTCTGAGTCTGAGCGTATATCAAGATTTATTATATTCGTCGATACTTTGAAAATTTTTCTGAGTCTGAGCGTATATCAAGATTTTGTATATTCGTCGATACTTTGAAAATTTTTCTGAGTCTGAGCGTATATCAAGATTTATTATATTCGTCGATACTTTGAAAATTTTTCTGAGTCTGAGCGTATATCAAGATTTTTTATATTCGTCGATACTTTGAAAATTTTTCTGAGTCTGAACGTATATCAAGATTTTTTATATATGTCGATACTTTGAAAATTTTTCTGAGTCTGAGCGTATATCAAGATTTTTTATATTCGTCGATACTTTGAAAATTTTTCTGAGTCTGAACGTATATCAAGATTTTTTATATTCGTCGATACTTTGAAAATTTTTCTGAGTCTGAGCGTATATCAAGATTTTTTATATTCGTCGATACTTTGAAAATTTTTCTGAGTCTGAGCGTATATCAAGATTTATTATATTCGTCGATACTTTGAAAATTTTTCTGAGTCTGAGCGTATATCAAGATTTTTTATATTCGTCGATACTTTGAAAATTTATCTGAGTCTGAACGTATATCAAGATTTTTTATATTCGTCGATACTTTGAAAATTTTTCTGAGTCTGAACGTATATCAAGATTTATTATATTCGTCGATACTTTGAAAATTTTTCTGAGTCTGAGCGTATATCAAGATTTTTTATATTCGTCGATACTTTGAAAATGTATCTGAGTCTGAACGTATATCAAGATTTTTTATATTCGTCGATACTTTGAAAATTTTTCTGAGTCTGAACGTATATCAAGATTTGTTATATTCGTCGATACTTTGAAAATTGTTCTGAGTCTGAGCGTATATCAAGATTTATTATATTCGTCGATTCTTTGAAAATTTTTCTGAGTCTGAGCGTATATCAAGATTTTTTATATTCGTCGATACTTTGAAAATTTTTCTGAGTCTGAACGTATATCAAGATTATTTATGTATGTCGATACTTTGAAAATTTTTCTGAGTCTGAGCGTATATCAAGATTTTTTATATTCGTCGATACTTTGAAAATTTTTCTGAGTCTGAGCGTATATCAAGATTTATTATATTCGTCGATACTTTGAAAATTTTTCTGAGTCTGAGCGTATATCAAGATTTTGTATATTCGTCGATACTTTGAAAATTTTTCTGAGTCTGAGCGTATATCAAGATTTATTATATTCGTCGATACTTTGAAAATTTTTCTGAGTCTGAGCGTATATCAAGATTTATTATATTCGTCGATACTTTGAAAATTTTTCTGAGTCTGAGCGTATATCAAGATTTTTTATATTCGTCGATACTTCGAAAATTTTTCTGAGTCTGAGCGTATATCAAGATTTTTTATATTCGTCGATACTTTGAAAATTTTTCTGAGTCTGAGCGTATATCAAGATTTATTATATTCGTCGATACTTTGAAAATTTTTCTGAGTCTGAGCGTATATCAAGATTTTGTATATTCGTCGATACTTTGAAAATTTTTCTGAGTCTGAGCGTATATCAAGATTTATTATATTCGTCGATACTTTGAAAATTTTTCTGAGTCTGAGCGTATATCAAGATTTTTTATATTCGTCGATACTTTGAAAATTTTTCTGAGTCTGAACGTATATCAAGATTTTTTATATATGTCGATACTTTGAAAATTTTTCTGAGTCTGAGCGTATATCAAGATTTTTTATATTCGTCGATACTTTGAAAATTTTTCTGAGTCTGAACGCATATCAAGATTTTTTATATTCGTCGATACTTTGAAAATTTTTCTGAGTCTGAGCGTATATCAAGATTTTTTATATTCGTCGATACTTTGAAAATTTTTCTGAGTCTGAGCGTATATCAAGATTTATTATATTCGTCGATACTTTGAAAATTTTTCTGAGTCTGAGCGTATATCAAGATTTTTTATATTCGTCGATACTTTGAAAATTTATCTGAGTCTGAACGTATATCAAGATTTTTTATATTCGTCGATACTTTGAAAATTTTTCTGAGTCTGAACGTATATCAAGATTTTTTATATTCGTCGATACTTTGAAAATTTTTCTGAGTCTGAACGTATATCAAGATTTTTTATATTCGTCGATACTTTGAAAATTTATCTGAGTCTGAACGTATATCAAGATTTATTATATTCGTCAATACTTTGAAAATTTTTCTGAGTCTGAGCGTATATCAAGATTTTTTATATTCGTCGATACTTTGAAAATTTATCTAAGTCTGAACGTATATCAAGATTTTGTATATTCGTCGATACTTTGAAAATTTTTCTGAGTCTGAGCGTATATCAAGATTTTTTATATTCGTCGATACTTTGAAAATTTTTCTGAGTCTGAGCGTATATCAAGATTTATTATATTCGTCGATACTTTGAAAATTTTTCTGAGTCTGAGCGTATATCAAGATTTTTTATATTCGTCGATACTTTGAAAATTTATCTGAGTCTGAACGTATATCAAGATTTTTTATATTCGTCGATACTTTGAAAATTTTTCTGAGTCTGAACGTATATCAAGATTTTTTATATTCGTCGATACTTTGAAAATTTTTCTGAGTCTGAACGTATATCAAGATTTTTTATATTCGTCGATACTTTGAAAATTTATCTGAGTCTGAACGTATATCAAGATTTATTATATTCGTCAACTTTGAAAATTTTTCTGAGTCTGAGCGTATATCAAGATTTTTTATATTCGTCGATACTTTGAAAATTTATCTAAGTCTGAACGTATATCAAGATTTTGTATATTCGTCGATACTTTGAAAATTTTTCTGAGTCTGAGCGTATATCAAGATTTTTTATAGAGTAGAATAATACTAGATTAGATTACTTTGTTAGATGTTTATTATTCAAAGTATGATTAAGAACTGACTCAAAATACGAAGTAATTCCCTTTTTAAAGAATTGCAGGTGACCGCAAATAAAGCATAGGATCCTACCTTCCCCATTTCTTCTTTTGCTTTCAACCTTGGAAGCAATTTTACTTAGGTAAATTTTGTAATAATTGATGCGAGATTTGCTTCTAATTCATTCAAAATTTCGTCTGGTGTTAGGTTCCCATTTAAAATTATGATTTCAGCAGTAGACCCATATTTCTTTTCAATCAACCATTCATCATGAAGTTTGTGAAGAAGATTGAGGTATCCAATGTCAATGTTTTGTTCTTCTGGTCTATCTCGTTGTTTAATTCGTGCTAGCAAAACATCTGGTGTTGTTCGTATGTAAATAACTAAGTCGATTTCGATTTGAATTTGCTGGACAATGTATTCATGCCATTGTTTTAGTATTTCATATTTGATGGAATCGATAGTGTTCATTCGATGGTGCGCTTCTACAAAACAATATTTAGCGCTAAAAATAGATCGTTCCATAATTTTCACCTTTTCGTTAACTTTTTTTGTGTGATTTTGTAGCATAGTTAATGCAGCGTAATTTTGAAATGGAAAAGCCCAAGTTGATGCGTCTTTGTACATCAAATCCAAAAGATTAGAGTCGTTTATACTTGTCCACTTTTCTAATGGCTCACTTAATGTTAAAATTTCACCCTGTCCGAATTTTTTGAAGTATTCTAACAATGTAGTTTTGCCCGCACCAATGTTGCCTTCGATGGTGATATTGAATTTTTTCAATTTGTCTAAAATTTGTTTCAAAGCACTGAAATTCGAACTTATTCGCGTTGATCGTTCACTTAGGTTTATCGGGTTCATGATATTGATTTTTGGCCAGGCTTTCATATTATCAGCTGAAGTAGAAGTTTTATTAGGACCGTCGTGTTTGCCAATTTTTTCTACTTCATATCGTTCATTTCCGATTGATTTGATTATTTTGTATGGGCCGAATAGTTTTGGCTTAAGTTTTGATCCCGTTGAAAATTGCGTTTTAGTTATTGCAACTAAATCATTGATTTTGTAATTTTGAGCATCTTTTCGTTTGGCATTAAAAGTTCTGCGATTTTCATTTTGGACTTTATCAATTTGATGTTTTGCTTGCATTCTTAGTTCATCACGATCTTTGTTGAATTCGTCCAGTATCTCTTCATTAATTATTTTTTCTATTTCGGATGGAACGTTTCTCATTGGAACGCCAAACATTAGTTTGAACGGTGTCGTGTTAATTGCGCGTTGGTGAGTGCTATTAATACATTGTTGGACTTTTTCAACATGTAGATACCACTTTTCTGGATTTTCAAATGAAATTTTTGATAATGAAGCAATTTCAATTCTGTTGATTCGCTCTATTTGGCCGTTTCCGCGCGGTACACCAGTTGCCGTGAAAATCAATTCAATTTTTTCATTTTTGCAAAAGTCTTGGAAAAGCGTTGATGTGAAGGCAGTTCCTTTGTCAGTGATTATACGTCTAGGATTTCCGAAAATATTTGTTACAACCTTCAATTTATTTATCGTTTCGTTTGCTGTTGTTGTCTTGACAGCGAAAAGCCAAACAAACTTTGTAAAGGCATCTACGATTGCGAAAATATGATTAAAGTTTTTGTTCGTTGATGGCATTGGACCAAGATGATCAAGATGAAATGTGTCCAATGGTATTGGTTCTTTATAAATTGGATGCAGTTTGCCTTCCTTTTTCCCCGTTTTCTTGTCGGCCAATATACATTCAATGCAATTGGTGACGACTTTATCAATTTTATGTCGAAGATTTCGAATGTAGAATTCCTTATTAATCAATGTCTCAAGTTTTTCCGACTTGAAGTGGCCTTCTTGGTGTATTTTCGAAATAATGCTGAATTCCATATCTTCTGGTACAACAATTGGATACTCGGAGTTAGCAAATTTACATAATAGCCCGTTATGTATGACGTAGTCTTTGTAAGGTTTTTCTTTAATTATATCTTTAATTGCTGCAATATGGTCATCTTCTTCCTGTGCTTTTTTCAAACTATGCAGTATACTCGGTGTTTGAATAGGGTACATTCGACTGAGAGCGTCTACATGCTGCATTTTCGTTCCCGATCGGTGGACGATTTCAAAATTGAAAGGTTGTAGTTCCATTATCCAGGTTGCAATTTTTCGTACATCTTTTTTCGACATGGCAGTTTTCAAAGCTTCACAGTCAGTTACGATTTTGAAATGAATATCCAAAAGGTAATGGCGAAATTTCATTACTGCTAGATAAATAGCGTATAACTCCAATTCATAACTAATCCATTTTTCTTGCTCGAAAGTTGTTTTGTTGCTAATATAGTGGACTGGATGGAATTGGTTGTCTTCTGCGTTTTTTTGCATCAAGATTCCAGCTGTTCCAAATTTCGAAGCATCGGTATGTAGCTCGGTTTCTGAATCTTTATTGTATAACATTAATACAGGTTTTTCGCATATTTTCTTTTTAAGTTTATCGAATGCAATTTTTTGTTCAGTTCCAAAAGTAAATTTGATATCATTTCGTATCAAATCACTTAACGGTTTCGCGATTATTGCGTAATTTTCGATGAACTTTCTGAAATAACCAGTAAACCCAAGGAATCGCTGTATATCTTTTACGTTCTTAGGTTCCTTATATTTATGAATATCTCTGATTTTCAAGCTGCTTGGTTGAATTTTACCATTTTCAATTTCATATCCAAGAAATTCAATTTTCTTCTGAAGAAACGAACATTTTTTCCATTTTATATTTAGGTTGTAGCTAGATGCTAAACCAAAAACTATTTTCAATCGTTCAATTGCTTCATTATCGTCTTTACCAATGATAATAACATCGTCCATGTACGTAAGCATAATACCCTGTGCGATTAATGGTTGAAAAATCACATTAATAAATCTGCAGAAGATTGCTGGACTATTGCACAGCCCAAAAGGAACTCGTTTAAACTCAAATTGGCCAGAGTGTGTTACGAATGACGTGTACTTTCTACTTTCTTTTTTGATTGGAACATGTAGAAAACCATTGGCGAGGTCAAGTGTTGTGAAAACTTTTCCAGTTTGCAATTGATCGAGTTGTTCTTCAATGAGTGGCATTGGAAATCGGTCTTTTATGATCTTAGAATTGATTTTACGAAAGTCAACACATAATCTCTTGGTGCCATCTTTTTTCGGAACGATTACCAGATTAGCAGAAAAATCAGAACAACTTGGTTGGATTATGTCGTCGTTTAACCATTCTTTGATTTGCTTGTCAACTTCAGCTTTTTCAGATAATGACATTCTCCTTGGTTTCATTGACACAGGCGCTTCATCGGAAAGAAGTAATTCCATTTCAATTGGGCACTGATGTTTTTGCGTTGGATTGTAATTTTTAATCATTGATTTAATTTGATTTCGAATTGTTGGATTTAATATGTGACTAAGATCAGGTTCCGCCTGTTCTTTTATGCCAATGTAGTAAACTTTCTTTAAAGCTTCCATTTCATGGCAAACTTGATCGTTGATTTTTCGTGATTCATTTGTTTTAAATTGTTTTTTCATTTCACTTCCTTCTTTTGTCACAGTTAGTGTACTTTGATTGATGATATCAAGGCCTACTATAAGTTCGTCATCCATATTATTATCTGGCATAACGTAACAGTCGGTTTCATAAATATCGTTGTCGATGGAAATTGTTGCAGGAAATTTTCCTTCAATCGTTGTATAACCACCAATGCCTTTAACAGTCTCTTCAATCGAAGAAAAAGTTGTTTGAAGTCCTTTTTCTTTCATTGTTCTCTCCCGAATTGTAGTAATATCACTACCAGTGTCGATTAGAGCTTTCACTTTTTCGTTGTTAATCTTGACGATTTTTCGTACAGTTTCTCGTTGAATTACGTTAACCTTTTTAATTTCAGTTTGTGGTTGAGCTGTGCAAGATCGGCTGAAATGGCCAAATGAATTGCATCTAAAACATTTTGGGCCCTTTTCTTTGCTTGGGCAAGAGTCAAAGTTATGAAATTTGCTACCGCAATTTTTGCATCGGTTTTGTTCTGAAGTTTTAGCCCTTTGTTTATGGGTTTCTTCGTGATATTCGTTCATTTTAACGCTTTTATTGCTGTGTTGATTCATGAGTTTTGGTTGCATTAGATCAAAAGTTTCAAGCTTACGTTTAAATTCTCTGATTGATCTAGCTTCGTACATGAAATTTTTTACTGCTGCTGAACCGGGTAGACCATCTATTGTATATGTGATTATGGCTGATTGTTCAACATTTCCCTTTGAACCAATTGAAAGCATTTCATAAAGATATTCAAGATTTGTTTCGTTGATTTTCTTTTTTCGTTGGGATAGTTGTTGGTGAACCAATGCTGAACTTAATTGACCTCCAAATTCTTCTTGTAATTCATTTGTTAGATCGGTCCAAGTTGTAGCTTGACTTTCGTATTCAAGAAATAATTTAGCTGGTCCCTCCATTACCCTTTTTGCGAATATGAATTTTTGAATTTCAGTTAATTGAAAAACGGCACATTGTTCTTCAAAATGATTAATCCATTGTGTAACATTAGTATTTCTTTCGCCTTTGAACACTTTAAAAGCACTTTTAATATCGTCGAATCGTAGATTTTGGAGTGGAGAATTTGGAATATATCTGTTTTGTTCCATGTTTATGTTGAGATTTTGAAATAATAATGAGAGGTCTTCTTCAGTCACTTTTATTAGTTTCTGGGTGTTTCTATTAAATTTCGTATTTTCTTCGTTCATTAGCTTCTAAGTTTTTTTTTTTTTTTGAATATTTGATCCGTTGAGCCCCCAAATGTAGAATAATACTAGATTAGATTACTTTGTTAGATGTTTATTATTCAAAGTATGATTAAGAACTGACTCAAAATACGAAGTATTTCCCTTTTTAAAGAATTGCAGGTGACCGCAAATAAAGCATAGGATCCTACATTTATGTATGTCGATACTTTGAAAATTTTTCTGAGTCTGAGCGTATATCAAGATTTATTATATTCGTCGATACTTTGAAAATTTTTCTGAGTCTGAGCGTATATCAAGATTTTTTATATTCGTCGATACTTCGAAAATTTTTCTGAGTCTGAGCGTATATCAAGATTTTTTATATTCGTCGATACTTTGAAAATTTTTCTGAGTCTGAGCGTATATCAAGATTTATTATATTCGTCGATACTTTGAAAATTTTTCTGAGTCTGAGCGTATATCAAGATTTTGTATATTCGTCGATACTTTGAAAATTTTTCTGAGTCTGAGCGTATATCAAGATTTTTTATATTCGTCGATACTTTGAAAAATTTTCTGAGTCTGAGCGTATATCAAGATTTATTATATTCGTCGATACTTTGAAAATTTTTCTGAGTCTGAACGTATATCAAGATTTTTTATATTCGTCGATACTTTGAAAATTTTTCTGAGTCTGAGCGTATTTCAAGATTTTGTATATTCGTCGATACTTTGAAAATTTTTCTGAGTCTGAGCGTATATCAAGATTTTTTATATTCGTCGATACTTTGAAAATTTTTCTGAGTCTGAGCGTATATCAAGATTTATTATATTCGTCGATACTTTGAAAATTTTTCTGAGTCTGAGCGTATATCAAGATTTTTTATATTCGTCGATACTTTGAAAAATTTTCTGAGTCTGAACGTATATCAAGATTTTTTATATTCGTCGATACTTTGAAAATTTTTCTGAGTCTGAGCGTATATCAAGATTTATTATATTCGTCGATACTTTGAAAATTTTTCTGAGTCTGAGCGTATATCAAGATTTTTTATATTCGTCGATACTTTGAAAATTTTTCTGAGTCTGAGCGTATATCAAGATTTATTATATTCGTCGATACTTTGAAAATTTTTCTGAGTCTGAACGTATATCAAGATTTATTATATTCGTCGATACTTTGAAAATTTTTCTGAGTCTGAGCGTATATCAAGATTTATTATATTCGTCGATACTTTGAAAATTTTTCTGAGTCTGAGCGTATATCAAGATTTTTTATATTCGTCGATACTTTGAAAATTTTTCTGAGTCTGAGCGTATATCAAGATTTATTATATTCGTCGATACTTTGAAAATTTATCTGAGTCTGAACGTATATCAAGATTTTTTATATTCGTCGATACTTTGAAAATTTTTCTGAGTCTGAACGTATATCAAGATTTTTTATATTCGTCGATACTTTGAAAATTTTTCTGAGTCTGAACGTATATCAAGATTTTTTATATTCGTCGATACTTTGAAAATTTTTCTGAGTCTGAGCGTATATCAAGATTTATTATATTCGTCGATACTTTGAAAATTTTTCTGAGTCTGAGCGTATATCAAGATTTTTTATATTCGTCGATACTTTGAAAATTTTTCTGAGTCTGAGCGTATATCAAGATTTTTTATATTCGTCGATACTTTGAAAATTTTTCTGAGTCTGAACGTATATCAAGATTTATTATATTCGTCGATACTTTGAAAATTTTTCTGAGTCTGAGCGTATATCAAGATTTATTATATTCGTCGATACTTTGAAAATTTATCTGAGTCTGAACGTATATCAAGATTTTTTATATTCGTCGATACTTTGAAAATTTTTCTGAGTCTGAGCGTATATCAAGATTTTTTATATTCGTCGATACTTTGAAAATTTTTCTGAGTCTGAGCGTATATCAAGATTTATTATATTCGTCGATACTTTGAAAATTTTTCTGAGTCTGAGCGTATATCAAGATTTTTTATATTCGTCGATACTTTGAAAATTTTTCTGAGTCTGAGCGTATATCAAGATTTATTATATTCGTCGATACTTTGAAAATTTTTCTGAGTCTGAACGTATATCAAGATTTTTTATATTCGTCGATACTTTGAAAATTTTTCTGAGTCTGAACGTATATCAAGATTTTTTATATTCGTCGATACTTTGAAAATTTTTCTGAGTCTGAACGTATATCAAGATTTTTTATATTCGTCGATACTTTGAAAATTTTTCTGAGTCTGAACGTATATCAAGATTTATTATATTCGTCGATACTTTGAAAATTTATCTGAGTCTGAACGTATATCAAGATTTTTTATATTCGTCGATACTTTGAAAATTTTTCTGAGTCTGAACGTATATCAAGATTTTTTATATTCGTCGATACTTTGAAAATTTTTCTGAGTCTGAACGTATATCAAGATTTTTTATATTCGTCGATACTTTGAAAATTTATCTGAGTCTGAGCGTATATCAAGATTTTTTATATTCGTCGATATTTTGAAAATTTTTCTGAGTCTGAGCGTATATCAAGATTTTTTATATTCGTCGATACTTTGAAAATTTTTCTGAGTATGAACGTATATCAAGATTTTTTATATTCGTCGATACTTTGAAAATTTTTCTGAGTCTGAACGTATATCAAGATTTTTTATATTCGTCGATACTTTGAAAATTTTTTGAGTCTGAGCGTATATCAAGATTTGTTATATTCGTCGATACTTTGAAAATTTTTCTGAGTCTGAACGTATATCAAGATTTTTTATATTCGTCGATACTTTGAAAATTTTTCTGAGTCTGAACGTATATCAAGATTTTTTATATATGTCGATACTTTGAAAATTTTTCTGAGTCTGAGCGTATATCAAGATTTTTTATATTCGTCGATATTTTGAAAATTTTTCTGAGTCTGAGCGTATATCAAGATTTGTTATATTCGTCGATACTTTGAAAATTTTTCTGAGTCTGAACATATATCAAGATTTTTTATATTCGTCGATACTTTGAAAATTTTTCTGAGTCTGAGCGTATTTCAAGATTTTGTATATTCGTCGATACTTTGAAAATTTTTCTGAGTCTGAGCGTATATCAAGATTTTTTATATTCGTCGATACTTTGAAAATTTATCTGAGTCTGAGCGTATATCAAGATTTTTTATATTCGTCGATACTTTGAAAATTTTTCTGAGTCTGAGCGTATATCAAGATTTTTTATATTCGTCGATATTTTGAAAATTTTTCTGAGTCTGAGCGTATATCAAGATTTTTTATATTCGTCGATACTTTGAAAATTTTTCTGAGTCTGAGCGTATATCAAGATTTTTTATATTCGTCGATATTTTGAAAATTTTTCTGAGTCTGAGCGTATATCAAGATTTTTTATATTCGTCGATACTTTGAAAATTTTTCTGAGTCTGAGCGTATTTCAAGATTTTGTATATTCGTCGATACTTTGAAAATTTTTCTGAGTCTGAGCGTATATCAAGATTTTTTATATTCGTCGATACTTTGAAAATTTATCTGAGTCTGGACGTATATCAAGATTTTTTATATTCGTCGATACTTTGAAAATTTTTCTGAGTCTGAACGTATATCAAGATTTTTTACATTCGTCGATACTTTGAGAATTTTTCTGAGTCTGAACGTATATCAAGATTTTTTATATTCGTCGATACTTTGAAAATTTTTCTGAGTCTGAGCGTATATCAAGATTTATTATATTCGTCGATACTTTGAAAATTTTTCTGAGTCTGAGCGTATTTCAAGATTTTGTATATTCGTCGATACTTTGAAAATTTTTCTGAGTCTGAGCGTATATCAAGATTTTTTATATTCGTCGATACTTTGAAAATTTATCTGAGTCTGAACGTATATCAAGATTTTTTATATTCGTCGATACTTTGAAAATTTTTCTGAGTCTGAGCGTATTTCAAGATTTTGTATATTCGTCGATACTTTGAAAATTTTTCTGAGTCTGAGCGTATATCAAGATTTTTTATATTCGTCGATACTTTGAAAATTTATCTGAGTCTGAACGTATATCAAGATTTTTTATATTCGTCGATACTTTGAAAATTTTTCTGAGTCTGAACGTATATCAAGATTTTTTACATTCGTCGATACTTTGAAAATTTTTCTGAGTCTGAGCGTATATCAAGATTTTTTATATTCGTCGATACTTTGAAAATTTTTCTGAGTCTGAGCGTATATCAAGATTTATTATATTCGTCGATACTTTGAAAATTTTTCTGAGTCTGAGCGTATATCAAGATTTGTTATATTCGTCGATACTTTGAAAATTTTTCTGAGTCTGAACGTATATCAAGATTTTTTATATTCGTCGATACTTTGAAAATTTTTCTGAGTCTGAGCGTATTTCAAGATTTTGTATATTCGTCGATACTTTGAAAATTTTTCTGAGTCTGAGCGTATATCAAGATTTTTTATATTCGTCGATACTTTGAAAATTTTTCTGAGTCTGAGCGTATTTCAAGATTTTGTATATTCGTCGATACTTTGAAAATTTTTCTGAGTCTGAGCGTATATCAAGATTTTTTATATTCGTCGATACTTTGAAAATTTTTCTGAGTCTGAGCGTATTTCAAGATTTTGTATATTCGTCGATACTTTGAAAATTTTTCTGAGTCTGAGCGTATTTCAAGATTTTGTATATTCGTCGATATTTTGAAAATTTTTCTGAGTCTGAGCGTATATCAAGATTTTTTATATTCGTCGATACTTTGAAAATTTTTCTGAGTCTGAGCGTATTTCAAGATTTTGTATATTCGTCGATACTTTGAAAATTTTTCTGAGTCTGAGCGTATATCAAGATTTTTTATATTCGTCGATACTTTGAAAATTTATCTGAGTCTGAACGTATATCAAGATTTTTTATATTCGTCGATACTTTGAAAATTTTTCTGAGTCTGAACGTATATCAAGATTTTTTACATTCGTCGATACTTTGAGAATTTTTCTGAGTCTGAACGTATATCAAGATTTTTTATATTCGTCGATACTTTGAAAATTTTTCTGAGTCTGAGCGTATATCAAGATTTTTTATATTCGTCGATATTTTGAAAATTTTTCTGAGTCTGAGCGTATATCAAGATTTGTTATATTCGTCGATACTTTGAAAATTTTTCTGAGTCTGAACGTATATCAAGATTTTTTATATTTGTCGATACTTTGAAAATTTTTCTGAGTCTGAACGTATATCAAGATTTTTTATATTCGTCGATACTTTGAAAATTTTTCTGAGTCTGAACGTATATCAAGATTTATTATATTCGTCGATACTTTGAAAATTTTTCTGAGTCTGAACGTATATCAAGATTTTTTATATATGTCGATACTTTGAAAATTTTTCTGAGTCTGAACGTATATCAAGATTTTTTATATTCGTCGATACTTTGAAAATTTTTCTGAGTCTGAACGTATATCAAGATTTTTTATATTCGTCGATACTTTGAAAATTTTTCTGAGTCTGAGCGTATTTCAAGATTTTTTATATTCGTCGATACTTTGAAAATTTTTCTGAGTCTGAACGTATATCAAGATTTTTTATATTCGTCGATACTTTGAAAATTTTTCTGAGTCTGAGCGTATTTCAAGATTTTTTATATTCGTCGATACTTTGAAAATTTTTCTGAGTCTGAACGTATATCAAGATTTTTTATATTCGTCGATATTTTGAAAATTTTTCTGAGTCTGAGCGTATATCAAGATTTTTTATATTCGTCGATACTTTGAAAATTTTTCTGAGTCTGAGCGTATATCAAGATTTTTTATATTCGTCGATATTTTGAAAATTTTTCTGAGTCTGAGCGTATATCAAGATTTTTTATATTCGTCGATACTTTGAAAATTTTTCTGAGTCTGAACGTATATCAAGATTTTTTATATTCGTCGATACTTTGAAAATTTTTCTGAGTCTGAGCGTATATCAAGATTTTTTATATTCGTCGATACTTTGAAAATTTTTCTGAGTCTGAGCGTATTTCAAGATTTTGTATATTCGTCGATACTTTGAAAATTTTTCTGAGTCTGAGCGTATATCAAGATTTTTTATATTCGTCGATACTTTGAAAATTTATCTGAGTCTGAACGTATATCAAGATTTTTTATATTCGTCGATACTTTGAAAATTTTTCTGAGTCTGAACGTATATCAAGATTTTTTACATTCGTCGATACTTTGAAAATTTTTCTGAGTCTGAGCGTATATCAAGATTTTTTATATTCGTCGATACTTTGAAAATTTTTCTGAGTCTGAGCGTATATCAAGATTTATTATATTCGTCGATACTTTGAAAATTTTTCTGAGTCTGAACGTATATCAAGATTTTTTATATTCGTCGATACTTTGAAAATTTTTCTGAGTCTGAACGTATATCAAGATTTTTTACATTCGTCGATACTTTGAAAATTTTTCTGAGTCTGAGCGTATATCAAGATTTTTTATATTCGTCGATACTTTGAAAATTTTTCTGAGTCTGAACGTATATCAAGATTTTTTATATTCGTCGATATTTTGAAAATTTTTCTGAGTCTGAGCGTATATCAAGATTTTTTATATTCGTCGATATTTTGAAAATTTTTCTGAGTCTGAGCGTATATCAAGATTTTTTATATTCGTCGATACTTTGAAAATTTTTCTGAGTCTGAGCGTATATCAAGATTTTTTATATTCGTCGATATTTTGAAAATTTTTCTGAGTCTGAACGTATATCAAGATTTTTTACATTCGTCGATACTTTGAAAATTTTTCTGAGTCTGAGCGTATATCAAGATTTGTTATATTCGTCGATACTTTGAAAATTTTTCTGAGTCTGAACGTATATCAAGATTTTTTATATTCGTCGATACTTTGAAAATTTTTCTGAGTCTGAGCGTATATCAAGATTTTTTATATTCGTCGATATTTTGAAAATTTTTCTGAGTCTGAGCGTATATCAAGATTTGTTATATTCGTCGATACTTTGAAAATTTTTCTGAGTCTGAACGTATATCAAGATTTTTTATATTCGTCGATACTTTGAAAATTTTTCTGAGTCTGAACGTATATCAAGATTTGTTATATTCGTCGATACTTTGAAAATTTTTCTGAGTCTGAAAGTATATCAAGATTTTTTATATTCGTCGATACTTTGAAAATTTTTCTGAGTCTGAACGTATATCAAGATTTTTTATATTCGTCGATACTTTGAAAATTTTTCTGAGTCTGAAAGTATATCAAGATTTTTTATATTCGTCGATACTTTGAAAATTTTTCTGAGTCTGAACGTATATCAAGATTTTTTATATTCGTCGATACTTTGAAAATTTTTCTGAGTCTGAGCGTATATCAAGATTTTTTATATTCGTCGATACTTTGAAAATTTTTCTGAGTCTGAGCGTATTTCAAGATTTTGTATATTCGTCGATACTTTGAAAATTTTTCTGAGTCTGAGCGTATATCAAGATTTTTTATATTCGTCGATACTTTGAAAATTTTTCTGAGTCTGAGCGTATATCAAGATTTATTATATTCGTCGATACTTTGAAAATTTTTCTGAGTCTGAGCGTATATCAAGATTTTTTATATTCGTCGATACTTTGAAAAATTTTCTGAGTCTGAGCGTATATCAAGATTTATTATATTCGTCGATACTTTGAAAATTTTTCTGAGTCTGAGCGTATATCAAGATTTTTTATATTCGTCGATATTTTGAAAATTTATCTGAGTCTGAACGTATATCAAGATTTTTTATATTCGTCGATACTTTGAAAATTTTTCTGAGTCTGAACGTATATCAAGATTTATTATATTCGTCGATACTTTGAAAATTTTTCTGAGTCTGAGCGTATATCAAGATTTTGTATGTTCGTCGATACTTTGAAAATTTATCTGAGTCTGAACGTATATCAAGATTTTTTATATTCGTCGATACTTTGAAAATTTTTCTGAGTCTGAACGTATATCAAGATTTTTTATATTCGTCGATACTTTGAAAATTTTTCTGAGTCTGAACGTATATCAAGATTTTTTATATTCGTCGATACTTTGAAAATTTTTCTGAGTCTGAGCGTATATCAAGATTTATTATATTCGTCGATACTTTGAAAATTTTTCTGAGTCTGAGCGTATATCAAGATTTTGTATATTCGTCGATACTTTGAAAATTTTTCTGAGTCTGAGCGTATATCAAGATTTTTTATATTCGTCGATACTTTGAAAAATTTTCTGAGTCTGAGCGTATATCAAGATTTTTTATATTCGTCGATACTTTGAAAAATTTTCTGAGTCTGAGCGTATATCAAGATTTTGTATATTCGTCGATACTTTGAAAATTTTTCTGAGTCTGAGCGTATATCAAGATTTTTTATATATGTCGATACTTTGAAAATTTTTCTGAGTCTGAGCGTATATCAAGATTTTTATATTCGTCGATACATTGAAAATTTTTCTGAGTCTGAGCGTATATCAAGATTTTTTATATTCGTCGATACTTTGAAAATTTTTCTGAGTCTGAACATATATCAAGATTTTTTATATTCGTCGATACTTTGAGAATTTTTCTGAGTCTGAGCGTATATCAAGATTTTTTATATTCGTCGATACTTTGAAAATTTTTCTGAGTCTGAGCGTATATCAAGATTTTTTATATTCGTCGATACTTTGAAAATTTTTCTGAGTCTGAACGTATATCAAGATTTTTTATATATGTCGATACTTTGAAAATTTTTCTGAGTCTGAGCGTATATCAAGATTTTTTATATTCGTCGATACTTTGAACATTTATCTGAGTCTGAACGTATATCAAGATTTTTTATATTCGTCGATACTTTGAAAATTTTTCTGAGTCTGAACGTATACCAAGATTTTTTATATTCGTCGATACTTTGAAAATTTTTCTGAGTCTGAACGTATATCAAGATTTTTTATATTCGTCGATACTTTGAAAATTTTTCTGAGTCTGAGCGTATATCAAGATTTTTTATATTCGTCGATACTTTGAAAATTTTTCTGAGTCTGAGCGTATATCAAGATTTTTTATATTCGTCGATACTTTGAAAATTTATCTGAGTCTGAACGTATATCAAGATTTTTTATATTCGTCGATACTTTGAAAATTTTTCTGAGTCTGAACGTATACCAAGATTTTTTATATTCGTCGATACTTTGAAAATTTTTCTGAGTCTGAACGTATATCAAGATTTTTTATATTCGTCGATACTTTGAAAATTTTTCTGAGTCTGAGCGTATATCAAGATTTTTTATATTCGTCGATACTTTGAAAATTTTTCTGAGTCTGAGCGTATATCAAGATTTTTTATATTCGTCGATACTTTGAAAATTTTTCTGAGTCTGAACGTATATCAAGATTTTTTATATTCGTCGATACTTTGAAAATTTTTCTGAGTCTGAGCGTATATCAAGATTTTTTATATTCGTCGATATTTTGAAAATTTTTCTGAGTCTGAGCGTATATCAAGATTTGTTATATTCGTCGATACTTTGAAAATTTTTCTGAGTCTGAACGTATATCAAGATTTTTTATATTCGTCGATACTTTGAAAATTTTTCTGAGTCTGAACGTATATCAAGATTTTTTATATTCGTCGATACTTTGAAAATTTTTCTGAGTCTGAGCGTATATCAAGATTTTTTATATTCGTCGATACTTTGAAAATTTTTCTGAGTCTGAGCGTATTTCAAGATTTTGTATATTCGTCGATACTTTGAAAATTTTTCTGAGTCTGAGCGTATATCAAGATTTTTTATATTCGTCGATACTTTGAAAATTTTTCTGAGTCTGAGCGTATATCAAGATTTTTTATATTCGTCGATATTTTGAAAATTTTTCTGAGTCTGAGCGTATATCAAGATTTTTTATATTCGTCGATATTTTGAAAATTTTTCTGAGTCTGAGCGTATATCAAGATTTTTTATATTCGTCGATACTTTGAAAATTTTTCTGAGTCTGAACGTATATCAAGATTTTTTATATTCGTCGATACTTTGAAAATTTTTCTGAGTCTGAGCGTATATCAAGATTTTTTATATTCGTCGATACTTTGAAAATTTTTCTGAGTCTGAGCGTATTTCAAGATTTTGTATATTCGTCGATACTTTGAAAATTTTTCTGAGTCTGAGCGTATATCAAGATTTTTTATATATGTCGATACTTTGAAAATTTTTCTGAGTCTGAGCGTATATCAAGATTTATTATATTCGTCGATACTTTGAAAATTTTTCTGAGTCTGAGCGTATATCAAGATTTTTTATATTCGTCGATACTTTGAAAATTTATCTGAGTCTGAACGTATATCAAGATTTTTTATATTCGTCGATACTTTGAAAATTTTTCTGAGTCT
Source organism: Obolodiplosis robiniae (assembly GCA_028476595.1). Lineage (NCBI taxonomy): Eukaryota > Metazoa > Arthropoda > Insecta > Diptera > Cecidomyiidae > Obolodiplosis > Obolodiplosis robiniae. Next base: position 31,872,076 of record CM052014.1, on the reverse strand, counting down.
GAACGTATATCAAGATTTTTTATATTCGTCGATACTTTGAAAAATTTTCTGAGTCTGAGCGTATATCAAGATTTATTATATTCGTCGATACTTTGAAAATTTTTCTGAGTCTGAGCGTATATCAAGATTTTTTATATTCGTCGATATTTTGAAAATTTTTCTGAGTCTGAGCGTATATCAAGATTTTTTATATTCGTCGATATTTTGAAAATTTTTCTGAGTCTGAGCGTATATCAAGATTTTTTATATTCGTCGATACTTTGAAAATTTTTCTGAGTCTGAGCGTATATCAAGATTTTTTATATTCGTCGATATTTTGAAAATTTTTCTGAGTCTGAGCGTATATCAAGATTTTTTATATTCGTCGATACTTTGAAAATTTATCTGAGTCTGAACGTATATCAAGATTTTTTATATTCGTCGATACTTTGAAAATTTTTCTGAGTCTGAACGTATATCAAGATTTTTTATATTCGTCGATACTTTGAAAAATTTTCTGAGTCTGAGCGTATATCAAGATTTATTATATTCGTCGATACTTTGAAAATTTTTCTGAGTCTGAGCGTATATCAAGATTTTTTATATTCGTCGATACTTTGAAAATTTATCTGAGTCTGAACGTATATCAAGATTTTTTATATTCGTCGATACTTTGAAAATTTTTCTGAGTCTGAACGTATATCAAGATTTTTTATATTCGTCGATACTTTGAAAATTTTTCTGAGTCTGAACGTATATCAAGATTTTTTATATTCGTCGATACTTTGAAAATTTTTCTGAGTCTGAGCGTATATCAAGATTTTTTATATTCGTCGATACTTTGAAAATTTTTCTGAGTCTGAACGTATATCAAGATTTTTTATATTCGTCGATACTTTGAAAATTTTTCTGAGTCTGAACGTATATCAAGATTTTTTATATATGTCGATACTTTGAAAATTTTTCTGAGTCTGAGCGTATATCAAGATTTTTTATATTCGTCGATACTTTGAAAAATTTTCTGAGTCTGAGCGTATATCAAGATTTATTATATTCGTCGATACTTTGAAAATTTTTCTGAGTCTGAGCGTATATCAAGATTTTTTATATTCGTCGATACTTTGAAAATTTTTCTGAGTCTGAACGTATATCAAGATTTTTTATATTCGTCGATACTTTGAAAATTTTTCTGAGTCTGAACGTATATCAAGATTTTTTATATTCGTCGATACTTTGAAAATTTTTCTGAGTCTGAGCGTATATCAAGATTTTTTATATTCGTCGATACTTTGAAAATTTTTCTGAGTCTGAGCGTATATCAAGATTTATTATATTCGTCGATACTTTGAAAATTTTTCTGAGTCTGAGCGTATATCAAGATTTGTTATATTCGTCGATACTTTGAAAATTTTTCTGAGTCTGAACGTATATCAAGATTTTTTATATTCGTCGATACTTTGAAAATTTTTCTGAGTCTGAGCGTATATCAAGATTTTTTATATTCGTCGATATTTTGAAAATTTTTCTGAGTCTGAGCGTATATCAAGATTTGTTATATTCGTCGATACTTTGAAAATTTTTCTGAGTCTGAACGTATATCAAGATTTTTTATATTCGTCGATACTTTGAAAATTTTTCTGAGTCTGAACGTATATCAAGATTTTGTATATTCGTCGATACTTTGAAAATTTTTCTGAGTCTGAGCGTATATCAAGATTTTTTATATTCGTCGATACTTTGAAAATTTTTCTGAGTCTGAACGTATATCAAGATTTTTTATATTCGTCGATACTTTGAAAATTTTTCTGAGTCTGAGCGTATATCAAGATTTTTTATATTCGTCGATACTTTGAAAATTTTTCTGAGTCTGAGCGTATTTCAAGATTTTGTATATTCGTCGATACTTTGAAAATTTTTCTGAGTCTGAGCGTATATCAAGATTTTTTATATTCGTCGATACTTTGAAAATTTTTCTGAGTCTGATCGTATATCAAGATTTATTATATTCGTCGATACTTTGAAAATTTTTCTGAGTCTGAGCGTATATCAAGATTTTTTATATTCGTCGATACTTTGAAAAATTTTCTGAGTCTGAGCGTATATCAAGATTTATTATATTCGTCGATACTTTGAAAATTTTTCTGAGTCTGAGCGTATATCAAGATTTTTTATATTCGTCGATACTTTGAAAATTTTTCTGAGTCTGAACGTATATCAAGATTTTTTATATTCGTCGATACTTTGAAAATTTTTCTGAGTCTGAACGTATATCAAGATTTTTTATATTCGTCGATACTTTGAAAATTTTTCTGAGTCTGAACGTATATCAAGATTTTTTATATTCGTCGATACTTTGAAAATTTTTCTGAGTCTGAGCGTATATCAAGATTTATTATATTCGTCGATACTTTGAAAATTTTTCTGAGTCTGAGCGTATATCAAGATTTTGTATATTCGTCGATACTTTGAAAATTTTTCTGAGTCTGAGCGTATATCAAGATTTTTTATATTCGTCGATACTTTGAAAATTTTTCTGAGTCTGAACGTATATCAAGATTTTGTATATTCGTCGATACTTTGAAAATTTTTCTGAGTCTGAGCGTATATCAAGATTTTTTATATTCGTCGATACTTTGAAAATTTTTCTGAGTCTGAACGTATTTCAAGATTTTTTATATTCGTCGATACTTTGAAAATTTTTCTGAGTCTGAGCGTATATCAAGATTTTTTATATTCGTCGATACTTTGAAAATTTTTCTGAGTCTGAGCGTATATCAAGATTTATTATATTCGTCGATACTTTGAAAATTTTTCTGAGTCTGAGCGTATATCAAGATTTTGTATATTCGTCGATACTTTGAAAATTTTTCTGAGTCTGAGCGTATATCAAGATTTTTTATATTCGTCGATACTTTGAAAATTTTTCTGAGTCTGAACGTATATCAAGATTTTTTATATTCGTCGATACTTTGAAAATTTTTCTGAGTCTGAGCGTATATCAAGATTTATTATATTCGTCGATACTTTGAAAATTTTTCTGAGTCTGAGCGTATATCAAGATTTTTTATATTCGTCGATACTTTGAAAATTTTTCTGAGTCTGAGCGTATATCAAGATTTATTATATTCGTCGATACTTTGAAAATTTTTCTGAGTCTGAGCGTATATCAAGATTTTTTATATTCGTCGATACTTTGAAAATTTTTCTGAGTCTGAGCGTATATCAAGATTTTGTATATTCGTCGATACTTTGAAAATTTTTCTGAGTCTGAGCGTATATCAAGATTTTTTATATTCGTCGATACTTTGAAAATTTTTCTGAGTCTGAACGTATATCAAGATTTTTTATATATGTCGATACTTTGAAAATTTTTCTGAGTCTGAGCGTATATCAAGATTTTTTATATTCGTCGATACTTTGAAAATTTTTCTGAGTCTGAGCGTATATCAAGATTTTTTATATTCGTCGATACTTTGAAAATTTTTTTGAGTCTGAGCGTATATCAAGATTTGTTATATTCGTCGATATTTTGAAAATTTTTCTGAGTCTGAACGTATATCAAGATTTTTTATATTCGTCGATACTTTGAAAATTTTTCTGAGTCTGAGCGTATATCAAGATTTTTTATATTCGTCGATACTTTGAAAATTTTTCTGAGTCTGAGCGTATATCAAGATTTATTATATTCGTCGATACTTTGAGAATTTTTCTGAGTCTGAGCGTATATCAAGATTTTTTATATTCGTCGATATTTTGAAAATTTTTCTGAGTCTGAACGTATATCAAGATTTTTTATATTCGTCGATACTTTGAAAATTTTTCTGAGTCTGAGCGTATATCAAGATTTATTATATTCGTCGATACTTTGAAAATTTTTCTGAGTCTGAGCGTATATCAAGATTTTTTATATTCGTCGATACTTTGAAAATTTTTCTGAGTCTGAGCGTATATCAAGATTTTTTATATTCGTCGATACTTTGAAAATTTTTCTGAGTCTGAGCGTATATCAAGATTTTTTATATTCGTCGATATTTTGAAAATTTTTCTGAGTCTGAACGTATATCAAGATTTTTTATATTCGTCGATACTTTGAAAATTTTTCTGAGTCTGAACGTATATCAAGATTTTTTATATTCGTCGATACTTTGAAAATTTTTCTGAGTCTGAGCGTATATCAAGATTTATTATATTCGTCGATACTTTGAAAATTTTTCTGAGTCTGAGCGTATATCAAGATTTTTTATATTCGTCGATACTTTGAAAATTTTTCTGAGTCTGAGCGTATATCAAGATTTTTTATATTCGTCGATATTTTGAAAATTTTTCTGAGTCTGAACGTATATCAAGATTTTTTATATTCGTCGATACTTTGAAAATTTTTCTGAGTCTGAGCGTATATCAAGATTTATTATATTCGTCGATACTTTGAGAATTTTTCTGAGTCTGAGCGTATATCAAGATTTTTTATATTCGTCGATATTTTGAAAATTTTTCTGAGTCTGAACGTATATCAAGATTTTTTATATTCGTCGATACTTTGAAAATTTTTCTGAGTCTGAGCGTATATCAAGATTTATTATATTCGTCGATATTTTGAAAATTTTTCTGAGTCTGAACGTATATCAAGATTTTTTATATTCGTCGATACTTTGAAAATTTTTCTGAGTCTGAGCGTATATCAAGATTTTTTATATTCGTCGATATTTTGAAAAATTTTCTGAGTCTGAACGTATATCAAGATTTTTTATATTCGTCGATACTTTGAAAATTTTTCTGAGTCTGAGCGTATTTCAAGATTTTGTATATTCGTCGATACTTTGAAAATTTTTCTGAGTCTGAGCGTATATCAAGATTTTTTATATTCGTCGATACTTTGAAAATTTTTCTAAGTCTGAACGTATATCAAGATTTTTTATATTCGTCGATACTTTGAAAATTTTTCTGAGTCTGAACGTATATCAAGATTTTTTATATTCGTCGATACTTTGAAAATTTTTCTGAGTCTGAACGTATATCAAGATTTTTTATATTCGTCGATACTTTGAAAATTTTTCTGAGTCTGAGCGTATATCAAGATTTTTTATATTCGTCGATACTTTGAAAATTTTTTGAGTCTGAGCGTATATCAAGATTTTGTATATTCGTCGATACTTTGAAAATTTTTCTGAGTCTGAGCGTATATCAAGATTTTTTATATTCGTCGATACTTTGAAAATTTTTCTGAGTCTGAGCGTATATCAAGATTTATTATATTCGTCGATACTTTGAAAATTTTTCTGAGTCTGAACGTATATCAAGATTTTTTATATTCGTCGATACTTTGAAAATTTTTTGAGTCTGAGCGTATATCAAGATTTTGTATATTCGTCGATACTTTGAAAATTTTTCTGAGTCTGAGCGTATATCAATATTTTTTATATTCGTCGATACTTTGAAAATTTTTCTGAGTCTGAACGTATATCAAGATTTTTTATATTCGTCGATACTTTGAAAATTTTTCTGAGTCTGAGCGTATATCAAGATTTATTATATTCGTCGATACTTTGAAAATTTTTCTGAGTCTGAGCGTATATCAAGATTTTTTATATTCGTCGATACTTTGAAAATTTTTTGAGTCTGAGCGTATATCAAGATTTTGTATATTCGTCGATACTTTGAAAATTTTTCTGAGTCTGAGCGTATATCAAGATTTTTTATATTCGTCGATACTTTGAAAATTTTTTGAGTCTGAGCGTATATCAAGATTTTGTATATTCGTCGATACTTTGAAAATTTTTCTGAGTCTGAGCGTATATCAAGATTTTTTATATTCGTCGATACTTTGAAAATTTTTTGAGTCTGTATATCAAGATTTTTTATATTCGTCGATACTTTGAAAATTTTTCTGAGTCTGAGCGTATATCAAGATTTATTATATTCGTCGATACTTTGAAAATTTTTCTGAGTCTGAGCGTATATCAAGATTTTTTATATTCGTCGATACTTTGAAAATTTTTTGAGTCTGAGCGTATATCAAGATTTTTTTTATTCGTTGATACTTTGAAAATTTTTCTGAGTCTGAGCGTATATCAAGATTTTGTATATTCGTCGATACTCTGAAAATTTTTCTGAGTCTGAACGTATATCAAGATGTTTTATATTCGTCGATACTTTGAAAATTTTTCTGAGTCTGAGCGTATATCAAGATTTATTATATTCGTCGATACTTTGAAAATTTTTCTGAGTCTGAGCGTATATCAAGATTTTTTATATTCGTCGATACTTTGAAAATTTTTCTGAGTCTGAGCGTATATCAAGATTTTTTTTATTCGTTGATACTTTGAAAATTTTTCTGAGTCTGAGCGTATATCAAGATTTTGTATATTCGTCGATACTCTGAAAATTTTTCTGAGTCTGAACGTATATCAAGATTTTTTATATTCGTCGATACTTTGAAAATTTTTCTGAGTCTGAGCGTATATCAAGATTTATTATATTCGTCGATACTTTGAAAATTTTTCTGAGTCTGAGCGTATATCAAGATTTTTTATATTCGTCGATACTTTGAAAATTTTTCTGAGTCTGAGCGTATATCAAGATTTTGTATATTCGTCGATACTTTGAAAATTTTTCTGAGTCTGAGCGTATATCAAGATTTTTTATATTCGTCGATACTTTGAAAATTTTTCTGAGTCTGAGCGTATATCAAGATTTTTTATATTCGTCGATACTTTGAAAATTTTTCTGAGTCTGAGCGTATATCAAGATTTTTTATATTCGTCGATATTTTGAAAATTTTTCTGAGTCTGAACGTATATCAAGATTTTTTATATTCGTCGATACTTTGAAAATTTTTCTGAGTCTGAGCGTATATCAAGATTTTTTATATTCGTCGATACTTTGAAAATTTTTCTGAGTCTGAGCGTATATCAAGATTTTTTATATTCGTCGATATTTTGAAAATTTTTCTGAGTCTGAACGTATATCAAGATTTTTTATATTCGTCGATACTTTGAAAATTTTTCTGAGTCTGAGCGTATATCAAGATTTTTTATATTCGTCGATATTTTGAAAATTTTTCTGAGTCTGAACGTATATCAAGATTTTTTATATTCGTCGATACTTTGAAAATTTTTCTGAGTCTGAGCGTATATCAAGATTTTTTATATTCGTCGATATTTTGAAAATTTTTCTGAGTCTGAACGTATATCAAGATTTTGTATATTCGTCGATACTTTGAAAATTTTTCTGAGTCTGAGCGTATATCAAGATTTTTTATATTCGTCGATACTTTGAAAATTTTTCTGAGTCTGAACGTATATCAAGATTTTGTATATTCGTCGATACTTTGAAAATTTTTCTGAGTCTGAGCGTATATCAAGATTTTTTATATTCGTCGATACTTTGAAAATTTTTCTGAGTCTGAACGTATATCAAGATTTTTTATATATGTCGATACTTTGAAAATTTGTCTGAGTCTGAGCGTATATCAAGATTTTTTATATTCGTCGATACTTTGAAAATTTTTCTGAGTCTGAGCGTATATCAAGATTTTTTATATTCGTCGATACTTTGAAAATTTTTCTGAGTCTGAGCGTATATCAAGATTTGTTATATTCGTCGATACTTTGAAAATTTTTCTGAGTCTGAGCGTATATCAAGATTTGTTATATTCGTCGATACTTTGAAAATTTTTCTGAGTCTGAGCGTATATCAAGATTTTTTATATTCGTCGATACTTTGAAAATTTTTCTGAGTCTGAGCGTATATCAAGATTTATTATATTCGTCGATACTTTGAAAATTTTTCTGAGTCTGAGCGTATATCAAGATTTTTTATATTCGTCGATACTTTAAAAATTGTTCTGAGTCTGAGCGTATATCAAGATTTTGTATATTCGTCGATACTTTGAAAATTTTTCTGAGTCTGAGCGTATATCAAGATTTTTTATATTCGTCGATACTTTGAAAATTTTTTGAGTCTGAGCGTATATCAAGATTTTTTATATTCGTCGATACTTTGAACATTTTTCTGAGTCTGAACGTATATCAAGATTTTTTATATTCGTCGATACTTTGAAAATTTTTCTGAGTCTGAGCGTATATCAAGATTTTTTATATTCGTCGATACTTTGAAAATTTTTTGAGTCTGAGCGTATATCAAGATTTTGTATATTCGTCGATACTTTGAAAATTTTTCTGAGTCTGAGCGTATATCAAGATTTTTTATATTCGTCGATACTTTGAAAATTTTTCTGAGTCTGAACGTATATCAAGATTTTTTATATTCGTCGATACTTTGAAAATTTGTCTGAGTCTGAGCGTATATCAAGATTTTGTATATTCGTCGATACTTTAATAATTTTTCTGAGTCTGAGCGTATATCAAGATTTTTTATATTTGTCGATACTTTGAAAATTTTTTGAGTCTGAGCGTATATCAAGATTTTGTTTTTTTGTCGATACTTTGAAAATTTTTCTGAGTCTGAGCGTATATCAAGATTTTTTATATTCGTCGATACTTTGAAAATTTTTCTGAGTCTGAGCGTATATCAAGATTTATTATATTCGTCGATACTTTGAGAATTTTTCTGAGTCTGAGCGTATATCAAGATTTTTTATATTCGTCGATACTTTGAAAATTTTTCTGAGTCTGAGCGTATATCAAGATTTGTTATATTCGTCGATACTTTGAAAATTTTTCTGAGTCTGAGCGTATATCAAGATTTTTTATATTCGTCGATACTTTGAAAATTTTTCTGAGTCTGAACGTATATCAAGATTTTTTATATTCGTCGATACTTTGAAAATTTTTCTGAGTCTGAGCGTATATCAAGATTTTTTATATTCGTCGATATTTTGAAAATTTTTCTGAGTCTGAACGTATATCAAGATTTATTATATTCGTCGATACTTTGAAAATTTTTCTGAGTCTGAACGTATATCAAGATTTTTTATATTCGTCGATACTTTGAAAATTTTTCTGAGTCTGAGCGTATATCAAGATTTTTTATATATGTCGATACTTTGAAAATTTTTCTGAGTCTGAGCGTATATCAAGATTTGTTATATTCGTCGATACTTTGAAAATTTTTCTGAGTCTGAACGTATATCAAGATTTATTATATTCGTCGATACTTTGAAAATTTTTCTGAGTCTGAACGTATATCAAGATTTATTATATTCGTCGATACTTTGAAAATTTTTCTGAGTCTGAACGTATATCAAGATTTTTTATATTCGTCGATACTTTGAAAATTTTTCTGAGTCTGAGCGTATATCAAGATTTGTTATATTCGTCGATACTTTGAAAATTTTTCTGAGTCTGAGCGTATATCAAGATTTATTATATTCGTCGATACTTTGAAAATTTTTCTGAGTCTGAACGTATATCAAGATTTTTTATATTCGTCGATACTTTGAAAATTTTTCTGAGTCCGAGCGTATATCAAGATTTTTTATATATGTCGATACTTTGAAAATTTTTCTGAGTCTGAGCGTATATCAAGATTTTTTATATTCGTCGATACTTTGAAAATTTTTCTGAGTCTGAGCGTATATCAAGATTTTTTATATTCGTCGATACTTTGAAAATTTTTTTGAGTCTGAGCGTATATCAAGATTTGTTATATTCGTCGATACTTTGAAAATTTTTCTGAGTCTGAGCGTATATCAAGATTTTTTATATTCGTCGATACTTTGAAAATTTTTCTGAGTCTGAACGTATATCAAGATTTGTTATATTCGTCGATATTTTGAAAATTTTTCTGAGTCTGAACGTATATCAAGATTTTTTATATTCGTCGATACTTTGAAAATTTTTCTGAGTCTGAGCGTATATCAAGATTTTTTATATTCGTCGATACTTTGAAAATTTTCTGAGTCTGAACGTATATCAAGATTTTTTATATATGTCGATACTTTGAAAATTTTTCTGAGTCTGAGCGTATTTCAAGATTTTTTATATTCGTCGATACTTTGAAAATTTTTCTGAGTCTGAGCGTATATCAAGATTTTTTATATTCGTCGATACTTTGAAAATTTTTTGAGTCTGAGCGTATATCAAGATTTTGTATATTCGTCGATACTTTGAAAATTTTTCTGAGTCTGAGCGTATATCAAGATTTTTTATATTCGTCGATACTTTGAAAATTTTTCTGAGTCTGAGCGTATATCAAAATTTTTTATATTCGTCGATACTTTGAAAATTTTTTGAGTCTGAGCGTATATCAAGATTTTGTATATTCGTCGATACTTTGAAAATTTTTCTGAGTCTGAACGTATATCAAGATTTTTTATATTCGTCGATACTTTGAAAATTTTTCTGAGTCTGAACGTATATCAAGATTTGTTATATTCGTCGATACTTTGAAAATTTTTCTGAGTCTGAGCGTATATCAAGATTTTGTATATTCGTCGATACTTTGAAAATTTTTCTGAGCCTGAACGTATATCAAGATTTTTTATATATGTCGATACTTTGAAAATTTTTCTGAGTCTGAGCGTATATCAAGATTTTTTATATTCGTCGATACTTTGAAAATTTTTCTGAGTCTGAGCGTATATCAAGATTTATTATATTCGTCGATACTTTGAAAATTTTTCTGAGTCTGAGCGTATATCAAGATTTTTTATATTCGTCGATACTTTGAAAATTTTTCTGAGTCTCAACGTATATCAAGATTTTTTATATTCGTCGATACTTTGAAAATTTATCTAAGTCTGAACGTATATCAAGATTTTGTATATTCGTCGATACTTTGAAAATTTTTCTGAGTCTGAGCGTATATCAAGATTTTTTATATTCGTCGATACTTTGAAAATTTTTCTGAGTCTGAGCGTATATCAAGATTTTTTATATTCGTCGATACTTTGAAAATTTTTCTGAGTCTGAGCGTATATCAAGATTTTTTATATTCGTTGATACTTTGAAAATTTTTCTGAGTCTGAGCGTATATCAAGATTTTTTATATTCGTCGATACTTTGAAAATTTTTCTGAGTCTGAGCGTATATCAAGATTTTTTATATTCGTCGATATTTTGAAAATTTTTCTGAGTCTGAGCGTATATCAAGATTTTTTATATTCGTCGATACTTTGAAAATTTTTCTGAGTCTGAGCGTATATCAAGATTTTTTATATTCGTCGATACTTTGAAAATTTTTCTGAGTCTGAGCGTATATCAAGATTTTGTATATTCGTCGATACTTTGAAAATTTTTCTGAGTCTGAGCGTATATCAAGATTTTTTATATTCGTCGATATTTTGAAAATTTTTCTGAGTCTGAGCGTATATCAAGATTTTTTATATTCGTCGATACTTTGAAAATTTTTCTGAGTCTGAGCGTATATCAAGATTTTTTATATTCGTCGATATTTTGAAAATTTTTCTGAGTGTGAGCGTATATCAAGATTTTGTATATTCGTCGATACTTTGAAAATTTTTCTGAGTCTGAGCGTATATCAAGATTTTTTATATTCGTCGATATTTTGAAAATTTTTCTGAGTCTGAGCGTATATCAAGATTTTTTATGTTCGTCGATATTTTGAAAATTTTTCTGAGTCTCAACGTATATCAAGATTTTTTATATTCGTCGATACTTTGAAAATTTATCTAAGTCTGAACGTATATCAAGATTTTGTATATTCGTCGATACTTTGAAAATTTTTCTGAGTCTGAGCGTATATCAAGATTTTTTATATTCGTCGATACTTTGAAAATTTTTCTGAGTCTGAGCGTATATCAAGATTTTGTATATTCGTCGATACTTTGAAAATTTTTCTGAGTCTGAGCGTATATCAAGATTTTTTATATTCGTCGATATTTTGAAAATTTTTCTGAGTCTGAGCGTATATCAAGATTTTTTATGTTCGTCGATATTTTGAAAATTTTTCTGAGTGTGAGCGTATATCAAGATTTTGTATATTCGTCGATACTTTGAAAATTTTTCTGAGTCTGAGCGTATATCAAGATTTTTTATATTCGTCGATATTTTGAAAATTTTTCTGAGTCTGAGCGTATATCAAGATTTTTTATGTTCGTCGATATTTTGAAAATTTTTCTGAGTCTCAACGTATATCAAGATTTTTTATATTCGTCGATACTCTGAAAATTTATCTAAGTCTGAACGTATATCAAGATTTTGTATATTCGTCGATACTTTGAAAATTTTTCTGAGTCTGAGCGTATATCAAGATTTTTTATATTCGTCGATACTTTGAAAATTTTTCTGAGTCTGAGCGTATATCAAGATTTTGTATATTCGTCGATACTTTGAAAATTTTTCTGAGTCTGAGCGTATATCAAGATTTTTTATATTCGTCGATACTTTGAAAATTTTTCTGAGTCTGAACGTATATCAAGATTTTTTATATTCTTTGATACTTTGAAAATTTTTCTGAGTCTGAGCGTATATCAAGATTTTTTATATTCGTCGATATTTTGAAAATTTTTCTGAGTCTGAGCGTATATCAAGATTTTTTGTATTCGTCGATACTTTGAAAATTTTTCTGAGTCTGAGCGTATATCAAGATTTTTTATATTCGTCGATATTTTGAAAATTTTTCTGAGTCTGAGCGTATATCAAGATTTTTTATGTTCGTCGATATTTTGAAAATTTTTCTGAGTGTGAGCGTATATCAAGATTTTTTATATTCGTCGATACTTTGAAAATTTTTCTGAGTCTGAGCGTATATCAAGATTTTTTATATTCGTCGATACTTTGAAAATTTTTCTGAGTCTGAACGTATATCAAGATTTTTTATATTCGTCGATACTTTGAAAATTTTTCTGAGTCTGAGCGTATATCAAGATTTATTATATTCGTCGATACTTTGAAAATTTTTCTGAGTCTGAGCGTATATCAAGATTTTTTATATTCGTCGATACTTTGAAAATTTTTCTCATTCGTTTTGAATGGATGTGCTCCATCAGATGGATGGATGGATGGATGGATGGATGGATGGATGGATGGATGGATGGATGGATGGATGGATGGATGGATGTGGGGGACTTAATACCATAACCCGTATTAAAGCTTCCCTTTGATACCATCCCTCCCCTGAATGTATTCTCTTTGTTAAGTCGCACCATGGGCGGAATTTATGTCACATTGGGTCTTTGACCCAATTTTTGTAGGACCCATGTTTTGAAAAATCTCAAAACGAAAGTGATTCCAAATTCATCTAAGGATAATGCCCAAATCGAAAATGTTGAATTCTTGTTTGTTGAAATTTTTACCCGAACATCAAAAATTGTTTTTGGCGTTGTTTATCGCGCACCGCGATGCAATGCTGAAAACACGCGTAAACTTTTTGATTTAATAAGTGCCACTTTTGCTCACGAACAAAACGTGTTAATAAACGGTGACTTCAATATTAATTTAATAAATAATACAAATCTAGCTTCCGTTCTAAACACAAACTTTGCTTTAAATTTTAATTTGATCAATGATATTTGTCCCACGCATTGGTGGCCGGGAAAAATACCATCAAAGATAGATTTAATTTTTACAAACAGACTCGCGCGCGTTAAATTATTCGGGCATTTTCCATCGGGTATTTCTTTTCATGACATGCTATTGTGCTCATACAATATCAAGACTGAAAAAGTTGATAAAAACATAGTCTTCAATGGTAGAAAATTCAAAGACATAGATGCCAACGAATTAGTTGATCGCATTCAATCGTTGAATTGGAATTAAAACCGTCATCGAAATGTCGATGATATGGTTATAACGTTGAATGACAATGTTCGAAATCTCCTTAATCACTTCGCACCTCTCAAGTCGCGTCGTGTTCGTTATACTCCCAAGCATTGGTATAATAATGACATTAAACAGGCAATGGATGAAAGAAAAACTGCATATGACAATTGTAAGAGAAACAATTCTCGTGATGCAGTTACTCATCAACGGCTACTTGACATCTATAAGGAAAAAGCCAATAGAGTCAAGTCCTTGATAAATAGTAGCAAAAAGAAGTCGACAGTTGAGAGTTTTAATAGCGCCAACTCCATTCGTTCTAAATGGAATGTTATTGAATCTCTTGGCTGTTGCAAATCTAGTAAGGATGACAGTAATGAATCTGAAATCCTTGACAACTTTAATTTGGATGATATCAATGGTTTCTTTGCTTCAATTCATTCTTCTGATAGGGCTGATTTGGGCAGTTTGTCGCTTCCTGCTAATATTAATTCCACTTTTTCTTTTCATGAAATAACCATTGATCAATTTCTTTCCGCGTTTAAACAAATTAAGAGTAATGCAATTGGCGACGATGGCATTCCTCTTAAATTTCTTAAGCTAATTATTCCATCAATAGCCCAACACATTGTCTTCATTTTTAATTACTCATTTGGAATAAAATCATTATTAAACCGCTAAATAAGGTACCAAGTCCCCAGTCTATTTCAGAATACAGGCCAATCAGCATCATCTCAGTCATCCCTAAGATTTTCGCGATTCTCTTGGATAGTCAAGTCACTGGCTATTTGGAATCAAACGCCATTCTTCACGAACGGCAATCTGGTTTCCGTAAGAACCATAGCTGTACCACCTCATTATTGAACATATCTGAGAGCATCAGATCGTCGTTAAATCGTAAAAAAGTAGTCATTTTTGTTTCACTTGATATCAAAAGCGCGTTTCCTTCCGTTCCCCATGATGCTTTTCTAAAAGTCTGCGAATCATACGGTTTTTCTAATAACGCGGTTGAATTAATTAAATCGATTTACAGTAATATTAAACAGAAAGTTAAAGTTGGTGACCACGAGTCAGATTTTGTTTCAATTAATAATGGAGTTCTTCAAGGTAGTAATTTTGGCCAAACTTTCTTTTCTCTTTATTTAAATGATACGCTTAATGTTCTCGAAAATATGACAGGCCATTTGTTCGCTGATGATTGTCAAGCTCTTCTTGAAGTCGATTTGAATCAAATTAATAACGGTATTGATAAAGTAAATTCGGACCTTGCTGAATTAAATGATTTTATTAAACGTCGCGGCATGAAATTAAACGGATCTAAATCTAAGATGATGATTATCGGTACTAAGCATCAAACGAGTCGGTTAAATTTTGATATGATCAATGATGTGAAAAAAGGTGATGATAAACTTGAATTATGTAAGTCAATAAAGAACCTTGGTGTTATTTTTGACGAAAATTTTAATTTTCAAGAACATGACAAGTGTAAACTGCAAAAAGTGTATGGTGTCTTGAACCGTATACGCCGTACCAAGCATTTTATACCCAATTACGTAAAACGTGATATGGCTGTAGCTCTGATTGACCCCATAATGGATTATGGCAGTGTAGTAACATACGGTTGCGGTGCACATTACACTCAAAATCAGGTTCACCGTGATCTTGTTGCTGATAACGACAAGATTCGATACATTTACGGATTAAAACGTAATGATCATGTTACTGAATATCGTGAGCATTTGAATGGATTGACCCCTGAGAGCAGAGTTAAACTGCAATCTGCAGTCTTGATATTCAAGCAGTTGTCAAATCGTTCTCCTGAGTATCTGAATCACACGTTTGTTCGGAACGGTGAGTCGTCGCGTTATCCAGATAACCTCCGTGTACATTTCTATCCACGTACTACATTTGACACACGCGCCTTTAGTTTATCAGCGATTAATTTTTTGGAATAGCATACCGGTGGATATTCGAAATTCTAAGTCCATTGTTGCGTTTAAAAATAACCTAAAGCATCTGTTACGTACCACACAGTAAATGATTCAAAATATAAACCCGCGATTTCTCGGAACATTGTTGCGCAATTTCTTTTCCAATTAGTTTTGAGTTATTTCTAGTTTTTCATTTTTATTTGTCATTTTTTCTATGATGTTAACGTGATTCAACTGCAAAAATATTGATTGTTTTTCCCCTAGTTCTCCTGAGCTAGGCCGGTTTTGCCATGGTTTTCCGGACCAAATTTTGGTTTTAAAGCTTCTCTTTTATACCATCCCATCCCTGACTGTATTCTCTTTGCAAAAGACGCACCATGGGCGGAATTTATGACGTATTGGGTCTTAGACCAGCATGTTTTCAGCTTGCTGCGAACACGTATTGGCATAAATGTAGGCTCCGTAATAAATAAATAAATAAATAAATGACCAGCATGCTTACTAGCTCGCTAGGAACACTTATTGGCATAAATTTAGGATTCGTAACAAATAAATAAATAAACTTGCAAACTTCATTGATGAACTGTTTAAAGAACCTGCTTCTCGTGCAAATTTTAAATCTCAATTAGTTGCCTGTGATAAATTGAATCTTAGGTTGAAACAACAACAAATCCAATGATTGTAATTGAACCATTTCTTTTTGAATTTCATCAGCATTGTTAATATTGTGATATTGTGATTATGTGATATTTTTAGCATAGTTATCGAATGTAATATTTATACATATTGTATGTATTTTTAATCATTCAACCTTGCAATGTTTGAATGGATTTTTCTAAAAGAAAAGAAACAGGTTTTAATGGTGGTGAGATCCGATATAATCGATTAATGACCCTTACCTTTTCCCTGTCAGATATGTAATTACTTAACAATGAATAAAAACAGCCAGTATTGGCGGTGTATAGTTAAAAAAATTTGGTAACAGTGTCTGCGTAAGAGTACGCGTGCAATGAACACAAAAAATCCAAATATCATTTGCCATAAATGTGGTAAAGTTGGACATATTAGATCCCAGTGTTTTTCAAAAAAGGGCAATAAATCATGGAAATCAAAGCAAAATTCGAACAAAAAGTCCGAGAGCGCAAACAACGCATCGAATGGAAAAAGTGACGCACATATTTTGTGTGCAGTAGCCGACGATAAAGCTGAACAGGCAAACGCGTGCGCACGTACCGTTAAGTTTAATACACATGTACATCAGAACAATGGAGTGACACAAATTGATTTTGTTCTAGATTCTGGCGCAACAGAGCACATGTCACATGAATTAAGAGCATTTAATTTGTTGAAAAAGATAGACGAAAATCCTATCTCAATTGCAAAGAAAAATCAACACATGCTTGCTAATCAACACGGCGACATCACAGTGAGAACATTCGATGGCAAAGGAAACAGCAAAACGAGAACCATAAAAAATGTGCTGTACGTAAAAGATCTCAAGTGAAATTTGATGTCAATTCGTAGTCTGACTCGGAACGGTTACAAAGTTATTTTTGATGGAGACGACGCTGTCATTTCATTGAATGGAGAAACGCAATTTGTTGCCAAGGCAAACGGAAAGCTGTATGAATTATCTTTTCAACTGGAGCATAATATTTTTGCTGGAATTTCAGGTGAGATGAATATAAAAATTGCTACTCAAAATCTTTGGCATTTTCGATTAGGACACCTAAATACACCTGACATGAAGAAGATGATTGGACAACAAATGGTCGACGGGATGAATAGTGTTGCGATCGACAGTGAATCAAAAATTTGCGAATCGTGTGTTTACGGTAAACAGGTCAAAACATCATTTCCACGCAACAAACGAGCACGATCTCATCGGGTATTGGAATTAATTCACACCGACGTGTGTGGTCCCATGAGTCAACCGTCTTGGGAAGGTTCAAGATACTTTGTTACATTCACGGACTATTTTTCCCGGGCATCTATGGTTTATTGCATCGAAAGAAAGAGTGACGTATTTGAAAAGTTTTTTTGAATTTAAAATGGACAACGGTGGTGAATATTCTTCGAAGAAAATGGAGAATTATTGCAAAGAAAAGGGAATTCAGCTACTATTCACCGTACCGTACAACCCACAAATGAATGGAGTTGCCGAACGACTTAATCGAACGTTAGTCGAAAAGGCTCGATCGATGTTGATTGCAAGTGGAATTGATTGGAAATTTTGGAATGAAGCAGTCGCAGTTGGAAATTATTTGAAGAATCGAAGTCCAACGAATGCTTTTGGAAAGCAATTCATCACAAAGACACCAGCGGAAATTTGGTATGGAACCAAACCAGATTTGTCGAATTTGCGTATTTTCGGAACAACTTGCTACAATCACATTCCAGCAAATAATCAAAAGAAATTGGATGCAAAATCAAGTAAATGCATCATGCTCGGGTATGGAGCTTCATTTGGCACATATCGATTGTGGGATATTGAGCATAATAAATTTTGTATTGGTCGACACGTCACATTTGATGAAAAGTCTCTACTACATCGGGCAAAAGCAATTGAAATAATGGATTCAGAGACGGACAGCATGCGAATTGATGATGCAAAACAGGAATCTGACGGTGAATCATCGCTTAACCACGGTGCAAATGAGGATTGTACCGGTTACTTCAAAGACAATGTCCACAGCACTGATGATGGTGTTGGTAACGTCAATGAAAATATCCACGGTGTTAATGGAAATAGCACCGGTAACATCGAAGTTAGTCGAAGTGGAAGAAAGCGTAAGAAACCTGATTTGGGTTGGGAGTCAACGAAGCACATTTTGCTCTTTCAGCACAGCACTACGTTCAAAATGATCCGACAACTATCAAAGAAGCAAAGCACCGACCGGACTGGCCTCAATGGAAGCATGCAATTGATGAAGAATATGCATCGCTAATGAAAAACGATACATGGTTGCTATGTGACTTGCCAAAGGGAAGGAAGACAATCTCGAACAAATGGGTCTTCAAATTGAAACTCAAAGCGGATGGTGAAATTGATAAATATAAAGCCAGATTAGTTGCACGCGGCAAACTTCAATGAAACTTATTCACCGACGGCAAAACTTCCAACTCTCCGTGTTTTGATGGCAATCGCAATTCATTTTGGTCTTCATGTTCACCAAATGGATGTAAAGTGCGCTTTCTTGAATGGCCAATTGAATGAGGAGATTTTTATGCAACAACCAAAGGGAATCGAAGATGGTACATCGAAAGTGTGCAAGCTTCAAAAGTCATTGTATGGTCTCAAGCAAGCATCTAGAATGTGGAACGAACGTTTTCAACAATTTATGCTACGAATCGATTTCAAAAGATGCATATCGGTTCAATGTGTCTACGTGAAGGTGTTCAACGGCATCACATGCTATGTTTTGCTTTATGTTGACGATCTTTTGATTTTCTCAAGCGATGTTTGTATCATTGAAACAATTAAGCAAATATTCAAAAAGGAATTTGAGATGACGGGTGTTGGCGAAGTTGACACATTTCTTGGCATTCACGTTACTCATGACAAGAAAAATCGTACGATCAGCTTGGATCAACCGGCTTACTTAAAAAAGGTGCTTGGAAAATTCAACATGACTGATTGCAAGGGCATAGATACACCGATGGAAAATGGGATCGATCTGAGAGACAGCAATTCTGATGAGAATTGCAATGCACCGTATCGTGAATTGATTGGGTGTTTAACGTATGCAACGATTGCTACACGACCTGATTTGAGTGCAGCGACAAATTTCTTCAGTCAGTTTCAATGCAATTACACTGATGAGCACTTTAAATACGCAAAACGCATACTTCGTTACATCAAGTCCACTAGTCATTTGAAATTGGTGTATGAACGACATGAGAATGCAGAGCCAATCGTTGGTTATACGGATGCGGACTATTCAAACAATAAAAACGATCGCAAATCGATTTCTGGATATGTTTTTAAGGTGTTCGGGAATACCGTTAGCTGGTCATCTAAGAAACAGTCTTGTGTCAGTCAATCATCGACCGAGGCCGAATACTACGCACTAGCATATGGCATAAATGAAGGAAAGTGGCTTCGTAATCTACTGAACTTGGAATCAAGTGTGATAATGACACAATTATTCATGAGGACAACACATCGACAATTCGAGCAGCTGAAACGAAAGATCATAAGCGAATGAAACAAATCGACGTTGAATATCATTACATTCGCGACGAGATTGAAAAGGGGAACTTCAAGTTGAAGCACATCGAATGAACCAATCAAACAGCCGACATCATGACAAAGGGATTGAATTGAACATTATTCGTTAAGCATCGAGCAAATTTAAATTTGAAATATAAATTTTTTTAAATAGTTTTCGAAGTAATCAACTCATTTAATTAAGAGACGGTATTAAAAATGTAATTTAGTTCGTTGGTTACATGTTTGACGTTTCATTAACTAGATCCATATTATAGAGTTTAAGCTTGTTAAGTTTGACACAAACGCTTTAGCGCGTTCTTATAGAAGTTTTAGTTTTCATTACAACCTTCGCTGTATAACATCATTCTCTCATACAAATAAATATAAAATGAGTTAAACACTTAAAATCCCATTGCATATTAATATTTCTTGAATTTAAATGATTCTCTTATTTTAATTCTCTTAATATTTACATGAATTGAATTCATTTTAAATGAAACCTAGCTTAAAATTTCAACAGAATCCTGCTTGATTTACACAGTAAAAATGCTTATCTTTGGGAACAGCTTTGGTAAGATTGTCCGCAGCAATTTCCGTTGATGGAACGAATCCAATTTCGACGATTTTCTTCTTGACTTTTTCTCTCACATTCATTAATTTATTTATTTGTTACGAATCCCAAATTTATGCCAATATGTGTTCACTAGCGAGCTAGTAAGCATGCTGGTCAAAGACCCAATGCGACATAAATTCCGCCCTTGGTGCGACTTAACAAAGAACACATGATGGTGCCGTACGTCGATATGTTTTGTACGCTCTCTGAAAGCGTCCGTTGTGGCCAAATTGATGGCACTATTGTTGTCACAATTCATCTTAATTGTTTGGTCGGATTTTGGATCCAATTCATGGATGAATTGCTTCAGGAACATTGCTTCCCTCACTTCAGCTGACATGGAAACGTATTGAGCCTCAGTGGTGGACACAGCTCTAGTAGGCTGTCTTTTACTATACCAACTGTAGAAGTTTCTTGTGAAGATTCTACACCAATAAATTAATGAAACAATAAAATGCGGAAAAATTGTGTGAGAATGTACGTTTGATTTATTCGACGTTTCAAAAAAGAATGAACAAACAGAATGACAGCCGACAAGTGACAATTGCTCCTGAGCATGGTGCGCCATTTTGTCTAAAATATCACTTGTCGAACCAGGGCAGAAAATACAGTACGAAAACATAAAAAAGTTTTGCTTCTTCGATTTGATTCTATTCGTTAAAAGTGTGCCGGCGTAAGCGGCATTGGGTCGGCAGGGTCATCCGATTGTGCCCATAGCGGCCGTGAATTTAAACAGCCTTCGATGACAGTCGCCATTTGGCAAAGTTCGTCCCTCGTTAATATTTTAACGCCAATAGTTCGCTTCAAGTGCCGCTCCATCATTTTGACCATCGGGGTGACTAATAAATAATAAATAATAAAATATTTTATTAGTAAGTAGTTTTTTTCCACTAGTATTTTATTGGTTAGTAGGCCTTAGTAGCCACTAAGAAGTAATAATTATTATTTTATTAGCGACTAACATCTAACTAATTAGTGAGTCTTAGTAGATTTTTATAAGAATGTTAGTAGATTTATTAGTAGAATGTTAGTAGAATGTTAGTAGATTCTTCATTATTAGTGGCTGTTAGTAGGGTTTTCTGACATTGTCTATTGTCAGTTGTCATCAGTAAGGTTTGCCATTTAATCATGAGTAGTTTCACGCTTCCACAACGAATATAGCCGTCGTACAGGCCAGTATCGAGGAAAACCGTGAATTGTCCGTTTCACGCAGATCTCAGGAATTGGGCCTGTCCAGGATGACTACCTGGCGTATTTTGCGGTTGGATCTTGGCCTTCATCCCTATAAGATGATTCTGGCCCAAGAACTGAAGCCTAATGACCATCGTTTGCGTCGGGAGTTCGCGGATTGGGCTCTGGAATCAATTGAAAATGATCCCAATTTTCATCAAAAAATCATCAAGCTTGAACGCATTCGGGTTTGCAAGAAGAGTCGCGGGAGCCATTTGGCCGATATATTGTTTAAATCATAAATGGCATAGAATATCCAATATAATAAAAGAGATTTCGATCAATTCCGCATGAATATTCAGTGTTTTTTTTTTTCATTTTCAAAACATATCACCCTCATGTCATAAAAGAAGTACATTTTGTATCGCTGTTTTATGTGTACTACGGGAAATTCGCTGAAACTTTCATGGTCATGAGATGAGCGCACAATAATAAATACATCTATAATAAATACAAGCTGCGAAAAACATTTGCGCGTACAAGAAAAATGCTGCACGGTTCCTCCCAAAAATCTACTCTCTCTCTCTCTCTCTTTCGGATAAGCGGCAAATTAAAAATATTAAAAGTTGTCAATGGTTACAAAATTGCTAGAAGAAGATGCTTTACAACAATTTTCGCATGAAAAACATTGATTCAAGGAAAATGTGTCTTTATTTAAAGCCATTCAACGGCTGCTCCATCCGTTGATGTGTGCTATAAAATCGGAAATCTTATTACCTGCTATGATAGCGGTCGTACTCAAAATATCAACCATATATACATATATTATTTATATATTATATATATGGCGATATTTATTCCAATTGCAATTAATGATGCTCAATGCTCATGCCCAGTGCTCTTGCAAAAATTTAAAAAAAACGCAATATTTATGACGCGCGAAAAAAAGAAAATTAACAACAATACACCGCCAAAGACTGGCTGTTTTTATTCATTATTGATTAATTACATATCTGACAGGGAAAAGGTATGGGTCATTAATCGATTATATCGGATCTCACCACCATTAAAACCTGTATCTTTTCTTTTAGAAAAATCCATTCAAACATTGCAAGGTTGGATGATTATAAATACAATTTGTATAAATATTACATTCGATAACTATGCTAAAAATAACACATAATCACAATATCACAATATTAACAATGCTAATGAAATTTAAAAAGAAATGGTTTAATTACAATCATTGGATTTGTTGTTGTTTCAACCTAAGATTCAATTTATCACAGGCAACTAATTGAGATTTAAAATTTGCACGAGAAGCAGGTTCTTTAAACAGTTCATCAATGAAGTTTGCAAGTTTACACATCTGATTTATTGGTGCCGTATGTTCATTAATAAGTAATAGATCTATTATTCTAAAAGTTTCCACCGACGATTCACGAAGATTGAATGGGTTTGAATGAAGCGCAATATCGTTTTTTATCTGTGAGCATGGGATAATGTCGTTCAATACGTCGTAGAAGAACAGCAAAGCTGCATTGATACGCCTCCTTTCAAGTTTCATCATTTTCAAATTTTCCAGTCTACATTCATATGAAGAAATATGATAGTTGTTTTCGGCAGATGGATATTCTCTCAATGCAAATATTGTAAATTGCTTTTGCACCGATTCAATTAAGTCTATCGATATCGAATGATATGGTAACCATACGACACAACAGTATTCAAGCAATGATTGAATTAGAGTGTTATATAAAGTCTTGAGAGTATTGAGATTTCTTATGTCAAAGCAAAAGCGTTTGATAAATCCAAGTGTAGATTTTGCTTTAGACACAATCATATTTATGTGGTTATTAAAATTCAGTTTCGAATCCACAATCACACCAAGGTCCTTTTGCTCTTTAACTCTCTCAAACACGTGATCCCCATAATGGTAATTTCCAATAAAGATGTTCGATTGTTGTTTGTTGGTAATTGACATCACTGAACACTTGTTTAAGTTTAGGTGTAAATCGTTTGCGATACACCATTGCCTCAATTTATCGATAGCACGTTGAAGCTTCAATGTGTCCATAGCGGAATTGATTGCAGCTGCAATTTTAAGATCATCAGCAAACAAAGATATAAACACATCAATACCCAATTCCTCAACTATGTCGTTGATAAATAGTAAAAAAAGTGTAGGTCCCAAGTGACTTCCCTGAGGCACACCCGAGTTTACTATGAATTCCCCGGAACTTCTACCATTGTAGTATACAAATTGACGACGGTCGCGAAGATATGATTTGATCCAATAGATGAGGTTACTAGGTATATTATATCTGTTTAACTTTGAAATCAATATATCATGATTGACTTTATCAAAGGCCTTTGCAAAATCTGTGTACAGCACATCTACTTGTCCTCGATTTTTAAACACAAAGTGAGTAAAATCCATAAGATTGGTCACTGTTGAACGCCTTTTATAGAATCCATGTTGTTTCGGTGATATTCTATTTGCAACCATATCAGTTAGTTTAATATTCACGAGTTTCTCAAAGAATTTAGCTATAGTTGGTAGTTTAGCTATACAGCGATAGTTTTCAACATTTGATCTAGATCCCTTTTTAAAGATTGGATTCACGCTATAACTCTTCCACTGAGAAGGAAACAATCCAAGAGTTAGTGATTCGTTGAATATGATGTGAAGTGGAGTGCACAAAAAGGCTGCACAGTTTTTCAGCAATAATGGATGAAAACCATCAGGTCCCGTTCCTTTCGATATATCAATTTTCATAAGCTCGTCGAATACAAATGCTTCTTCCAACAGGAATAAATCATTAGTTCCTCCAATGGTGGTAACTCGATTGGGTTGTAAGCCATTCCTATTAAATTCAAAATTTTTGTTGAAAAATTTTGCAAAAAGATCAGCTTGAACTTGAATATTAGTCGTTGATGTATCACCATAATGAAGAATTTTCGGTATATTATCAGTTTTCCTCCTGGAATTAATAATACGCCAGAATGATTTTGAGTCTGATCGAACAGTAGAAGCCATATTATTGATGTAGTCATCGTAGAGTTTTGTATTCAATGAATCAAACGCAGCGAATGCTGCATCAAACGAACGTCTGTCACCCGAGATTTTGAAATTCTTCCATTCCTTATTTCTCTTGTTTTTTAGGTTGCGTAGTTGAGCATTGCTCCATGGACACTTTACATTACGTTTAATGGTATTCTTTGGTATAAACCGCTCTATTGCTGTCGTTAATGAATTAACAAGCACAGTCACCTTATCGTCCAGAGATAGATGACGACTAATAAGTTGATTTTCCAAGCATAAAGATGACAAATACTGATTCAAGCCAAAATAGTCTCCTCTTTTATAGTTAAATGTGTCGGTATTTGGCTCAGATGAAGCAACATTGAAATGCCATTCAAATGTGAGCAAAATCGGTGGATGAAGATCCTCTAATTTGACTAACGGAGGCGGTCTAAAAATTGTTAGATTTTCGTGGTCGTTCGTAAATACAAGATCTAATAGTCTACCCATTGAATTACGAATATTATTGACTTGAAACAATCCAAGCTCACTTATTGTTCCAATAAATTCAGCTGCATGTGAAGGTTCTATTTGCTCTGGCAGGAGAATATTAGAATCATCATCCGCGATCCACGACACATTTGGCATATTGAAATCATCAGTCAATATAAAAATATCCGATGGACGGCATGATGAATGTATTGATTTTATGGCATTAAGATGAGATTGATAAGTTTCGTTTGACGACATTGGTGGAATATACGAATTAAAAATAAATACATTTGTATGCTTATTCAACGTTAATTTAACACAAACGCATTCAATTGATGATGCGTTGAAAATAGATACTTCTGAACAGATGAAATGAGATCGGACAGCTACCAGAACTCCTCCTCCACGTTCAAAAATTGAATCAGTTTGATCCCTATCTTTACGAAAAACGTTAAATGATGTATCAAAATATTCTGATGAAGCGATTCCATCAGTTAACCAGGTTTCAGTCAATGTGAAGATATCATATTCTGACAAAGATGAGTTGCGATACACTTCCTTTGATTTCGTTCTCATACCACGCATATTCGAGGAGTAGATATTGATTTCCAATAAGTCCAGATGATTAATATTAATGTGGCCTGGAAAATTGGTAGGCGAAGTATTTTGTATATGCGCATTCAGATTTGTTTCATTCGAATTGACTGCAGACGAATGATCACTTAGATAATGATGCGATTTATCGGTGAAGTTGTGGGTGTTTCTATCGGTGTTTTGTTGGGCGTTTTGTTCGGTGTTTTGTTTTTTTTGACGAGGTCATTGCGGTGCTGGCCGGTAATTGTGATTCGTTTGTTTCCATTAAATCCGTTGAGGTCGAGTTGCGTCTGTTGTTCGAATTCAAGTTCGGAAAAAAATCACCTAAATTTTTGTTTTGCAGAAACTCTCGGACGAAAATATTCTCTGGCCAGGCATCCGGAGCAGACAAAACATTAAAATCGGCTTCATTCACTTCGATTTTAAACGTAACGAATTTCAACGTATTGACATCCTTGTCCTTTTTCACCAATTTGTGTACATTGCACATCGACTTGTCACTTACCAATCTATTCCGCACAATGTAATTTACGATTTCTTCTGTGGTGGTCATTGGATCAAAACCGGAAACCCAAATTGCTTTGTGGAACACCGGTTTCTCGACGCGTTTCGGTTTTGTTACGATTTTTAGGCCAGTGACAGACGATTTTGTGCCCATTTTTGGCTTTGGAGCTTCAAATTTCGAAACATTAATTTTCGGAGCAAGGAATTTCGGTGAGTAATGAGAAATTCTAATATAAACTCTACTATAAATCTAATGAAAACGCTACTAACAGCCACTAATAATGAAGAATCTACTAACATTCTACTAACATTCTATTAATAAATGTACTAAAATTCTACTAATAAATCTACTAACATTCTATTAATAAATCTACTAACATTCTAATAAAAATCTACTAAGACCTACTAATTAGTTAGATATTAGTCGCTAATAAAATAATAATTATTACTTCTTAGTGGCTACTAAGACCCACTAACTAATAAAATAATAAAACTGGTGAAGCTACTAAAATAATAAAAAATCTACTAATTAGTGGAAAAATTAACATCTATGATTTTGACGGTTGATTCCCAAATGCCACCTTTGTGTGGCGCTGCCGGCGTGATGAATTTCGATTCTGTACCGAATTTCGACAAGTTGTGTTCCGGCAGGGTCGTCGACCAATTATGCAAAACTCTCGCAAGTTCCTTATCGGTGCCAACAAATGTAGTACCATTGTCAGAGAACAATTGTTTGCACTGTCCTTTTCGCATGGTGAATCGCTCGAAGGTGTCTAGAAACTCTTCAATGGTTAGGCCAAGCATTACTTCTATGTGCACGGCTTTCGTTGAGAGGCAAACGAAAATCGCGATCCATGCCTTGACTGTAGTGCATAGTGGTTCTTTTGAGCAACGATCAATTGATGGTGGCCGTCCTTTTTGTCTGCGAATGACAAAGGGTCCAGCAAAGTCGACACCGATTGATGAGAAGCACGGAGATTGCATGACTCGGTCCTCGCCCATCAATTGTTCGTTCTGTGCTTGATCGAAACGCACACACTTCGTGCAATTGTGCACAACGCTTTTTACTATCTGACGCATGCGATTTATCCAAATTGATCGTCGCAGATAAGCAATCATTAGTTGCGGCCCTCCGTGTACGGTGACTATATGCGCATTTCGAATGATTAACCTACTGATTGCTGCCTGCGGTGGAATGATGAACTGATGCTTCGCTCCGTCTGGTATATTCGCATTTGCGAGACGACCGCCAACTCGTAAAAACTCATCGCTGTCAATAAATGGCACTAATTTTACAAGCGGATTCTTTGCAGATATTGGCTTGCCATCTGAGATGGCCTTTATTTCGGCCGAATAGAATGCTCGCTTCGCGTCTGCAATCCAATATAGTAACGCCTTTTGACGTTCGACACTGATGATCGCATTGATTGTAGTGCGATCGCATTTTTCCAAGATTCGATGAGTGATAAGAATGCCAGCAGCCTTTCGCTCCGCTATTCGTTTACGCATATTTGACACGAATCGCATGACGTATGCTGTAACTCGCAATAGGCTCGGCAATTCGGACCGCCGGTTTGTCAATGGAATAAATTCGTCGATCGTTGCCCATACACCGAGGCATTCTGATTGTTTACCCGCAACAACTCCAATAAATTTGCCCGTCTGGCTTGTTGATGCACCACTCGAATTTAAGAGCTTTCCTACCTTCTTTTCGGCTCGGTCGGCTGCTTGCATTTCATATGTCAATGTAGTTACCTTTGAATACAGCCAATTAGATGGATCCGACCAAGCCATGCAGGCCCATTCCACCACAGTGTGGCGTCCTTCAATTGTACGGCTGCAAGACCTCTCGTCAACAAATCAGCGGGGTTTTGCGACCCATTGATGTGACGCCAAATTCCATTCTCGCTATTGTGGCGAATTGCAATAATTCGATTGGCAATAAAAGGCTTACATGCGTCCGGATTCGTTTTAAGCCAATGGACGACAATTGTTGAATCCGTCCAGAATGCGATGTCAATGTCCAACAGTCTGTAGGTGGCACGCACAAATTTCGCCAATTGAGCACCGATGAGTGCAGCGGACAATTCCAGTCTTGGGATCGTCACCTTTTTAACAGGTGCTACTTTTGATCGAGCCGTGATCAGGTTAATGGAAGTCGTACCACTTGGACTGGTTACCCGAAAGTATGCAACAGCACCCATGGCGAGTTCGGATGCATCCGTGAAAATGTGTAGCTGGACGACATCGCTCTTATTGGTTTGTAACCAACGTGGAATTGCAATTTGATCCAACTCTTCAATATTTTGATTATATTCGCGCCAAATATTGGCGAGATATGATGGCAAATGGTCATCCCAACCAATTCCACTTCGCCAGATTTCTTGTTGCAATATTTTCCCAGTGACAATTACCGGCAGCACCAACACGCTGGGATCAAAAATCTGTGCCGTTGCGCTGATCACTTTTCTTTTCGTAATTTGATCGGGACTAATGGGGACTAACCCCCAACATACGACAGTGATGACATATTCACGTAGCTCGTCTAATGGCGAGTCACGCCAAAACACTCGCTGGTAATTCCATTGATCGGGTATAACATTTATTTGCCGAAACATTTGTTTGATATCGGCAGTCATACCGTAACGCTGCGATCTGAATCGCAGGAAAATTGAAATTAAATCGTCTTGTAATTTAGGTCCGGGCAACTGTTGATCGTTGTATGAAACGCCGGTTGACGTAGTGGCAGATGCGTTTAAAACGACTCTAAATTTACCCTTTCCACTCGCAACGTTGATCGGATGATGCGGCAAATAATATGATTCTGCATCATCTTTTGGCTTTTGGGGCGCCAATACCATGTGATGCAACGCGCGTTAATCGTCAAAAACGGATTTATAATTGGCGTAAAGCTGTGGATCTTTAATTAGCCGTTTTTCGACACCATGGAAACAGGCCCGTGCAGCAATGATAGAATTACCAAACTGTTTGGCATGGGCCTTTAATGGAAAACTGACTGTATATCTACCAATTGATGGATTGCGTTTATGTGTGCGAATGAAAATATCTTCCGCTCGCTTTTCATCGGCGGTTCTTCTGGCATGGCATCGGCGTTCCAAAATCGCAACAGCAATTGATCCAGCTTCGCATCATCACACTCAATGGCTGTGGTGCAATTTTGCAAGCGAACATGCGCTGCGGATGGTATTTGGCCATAAATTACCCACCCAAAAAGGGTCGACTGAGCAATCACATGATTATTGTCACTGTTGAGGCGGCGCAGATTTCCATCAATAAACTGCCCATGCACCGGCACCTAGTAATAATTCGATTTTCCCTGGGCGGTTAAATGTTGGATCGGCCAATTCATCATCTATGATTGTGTCTGCAAACGGTGAATCGAACGGCTTGTATGGCATCTGGCCACATATGTTTGCAACGATATAAACCTGAATGGTGATCGTTACGTTGTTATTAGTGCGATGAATTAGCGTGATGTCAGCGACACCATTAGAAATCGTGGCATGACCCATTCCGCTGATTGGTATTCTTGTTTTCGTTCGATATAATTGCATCTGCTGTGCTCACGATTCGCTGATCAATTTAATTTGTGCGCCAGAATCGCAGAAACCTCGTATAGGTAACGACAGCAACTCATTTTGTAATTGTATTCGTGCTAGAAACGAACCAAGACACGCTGGGATGTTTGATGTAATGCATCGTTGAACAGTATCTGCCATTGGCGTTACTTTAGGCATCGTTTCTGTGTCGTCTTGAGCTGAGGCTGTAGTTGCTGTCGTTATTGGTTGCTATTGGGCTTCATTCTTGACGCGCGATCGCGTGCGCTTGCGATGAATATAATTGAATTTCTTTGCAAATTTTGACTGCGGGCATATCAATGAGTTATGATGACCGGTTTTGCAAATGGGACAATTGCCCTTTGTGCAATCGCTGGATTTATGCTTCGATCGTAGGCATACCTCGCAAATTCCCCACTTCCGTAGCTGGTCCATTTGCGCAGTGGATTCCAATGGACGAAATGCATCGCAATGCCGCACTGTAAGCAATTTGGTGGTTCGGGTTTAGCATTATCCTTGGATGCATTCGCACTATCCTTGGACTTGAATTCGTATGGCTGGAAGCGGTGCTTAATTGTCGATACGCCACCCTTAATGGGTTTGCTTGTGCTGTTATTTGTAGATGCTGCTGGTTGCTGCGTTCGTCGTTCATTTTGCTCTACATTGCGAATAGCTAAAATGCGCTGTTCCAGGTATGCGAAAAGTGCAGCTAATTCCGGCAAAACTGGCAGAGAATCTTTGGACTCCCATTGATTGCGCGTTTCCATGTCGAGCTTGCCGAGCAGAACGACGCATAACATTGGCCCCCAATATCGAATCGCTTCAACATGCACCTGTGCATCTGTATCGATCATGGAACGCAATTTGTCGGCTAATGGTTGCTGAATTGGTGGGATATGAACGATCTGCGCAATATGTTCGTATACTTGTTGGTACTTATTATCGTATGTTCGATCCAGTTTAGACCTTATACGATCCAGTTCGGCTGCATCCAATCGCTCAGCTTGCCCGGCGGAATTTGATGCTTCTTGGGTCAATGCTCCAAGAACTAACGTAATTTTGTCCGAAGGTTCCAATCGTGTGTCAAGCACCTTGGCTTGGAATTCTGCCCGCCATGCCGACCATTCTGTGTATTTGCCACTGAATGTGGATACTTTGATCTCCGAAGGACGTAGCGGCTTTGTTTTCGGGGCAGTAATTTCTAATTGTGCTTTTAATTGCTGCATGTTGGCCTTGATATTGGCACACAATTCGAGCGCTTCGTGTTCGATTTCATTCATTGAGTCAACTATGTAGTCAATGTGTGAATATTCTAGCATCAATTGTCGCTGCACTTGACGAAAGCATTGCCAATATGATTCGAGGACATCGAGTCTGACGCCCAATTGTATAGCGGACTGTTGTAAATGCATAGCAGTGTAATCAATTACAAGATCTTTCCTAATAGTGTCACTTTGACACTATGACATATCGAGAGTATGCTCCTTCTTCTTAATAAAACCACCGTGCAATCAACACGTATATTATAATATTAAAAATATATTATTGCATTATTAATTAAAACATTTCAGGTTATGGGCCCAGATAGCTTGTTAAATTAATTAAATTAATTAATTTTATTAAGAAGTAAAAAATTCCAGTCGATTTCATCGGATTTTTATGTAATTTTTGCTGTGAGCAAAACGTGAGCATTAGTCATTGAACATTGAGGTTAGTTCATTTTTTCGCCGTGCGTATGTCAGATTTGGAAGAAAAGCAGCAAAAGTCAGTCAACGAAGTAAAAGTAGAAAAAGCTATAAAATCAGAGAAATCGTTAAAAACATCAATACCAAAACCAATTGAAAGTGAAATTATCGAAATGTCGTCGTCTATTTTAACATCGATTGAGAAGCTACAAGGCAGAGACAATTATTCATCATGGAAATTTTCTATTGAAAATTATTTAGCGTTAGAAGGCCTATCAAAGTGTATAACGGGTGATGAAACTGATGAGAAAAAGATCAACAAAGCAAAAGCATCGATTATTTTGAGCATCGACAAAATAAATTAGGTTCACATTAAGTCAGCAAAAACTGCGGAAAAAGTGTGGGATAATTTAAAGACGACATTTGAGGATAAAGGAGCTGTGCGCAAAGTAACTTTAGTGCGCAAAATAGTAAACACGAAATTGGAAAATTGTGAGTCAATTGATGTTTATGTGACGGACATCATGTCAACGGCGCAGAAACTAATTGAGATTGGCTTCGATATGCCTGATGAATGGTTGGTGATTTTTGTGTTGGCAGGGCTAAGCGATGAATATTCACCGATGATTATGGCGATGGAGAGTAGCGGTAAAACACTTTCGAGCGATGATATCAAGACAAAGTTGTTACTAGAGTCTTCGAATAATGCGTCGAGTGATCAGAAGGCATTTTTTGCTAAAAACCGTAATAATTTTAACAAGAAAAAGGATTTAATTTGTTATTCTTGTAGCTGTCCGGAAAAATCGAAGAGATCGGATGAAAATTCGCAAAAAAATCACAAGGGGAATAAATCGAGCGACTCTAAAAGTGCGCTCATCACTTTTAGTGCGGTTTTTCTCAGCGGAAAGTACGGTGAAAACAGCTGGTATCTCGATTCAGGGGCGACAAAACACATGACAATGCACAACGACTGGATAACGGGATCGAAAAAGCATGAGACGGCTAACATTCGAGCAGCCAATGGAGAGTTGATGAGGTCGAAAGTACAGGTGCCGTTAGTTTTTGGGTTGATGTCGATAAAGAGCGCAAACAAGTCAAAGTCGAAGACGTACTGTGTGTACCGGACCTAACAGAAAACCTGCTTTCGGTAAGCCAAATTACATCTAAAGGAAATGAAGTTATTTTTTATTCCAAAGGTTGTGTGATTCGTAATTCACACGGTGATGTTTTGGCAACGGGAACCATGTCAAATGGGCTTTATTTCTTTATAGAATAAGAACACTGTATTTTATTATTGGATTTGCTTTATTCTATGCTGAAATTAAACTGAAAACTTTACATCATTTTCTTAGCTTATATACACTAAATCTACGTGCTTAAGTTTAAAACATTTTTAGTCAATGAGAATGTGAACTATCAAAAATAAACATTACGTGTAGAATATAAAAACTTTCTAGATCTATTGTTTGAAATAAAATAAAAATTATGTTAGTAACTTAAACAAAACGTGCGATTATGCTAGTTACTAACATATTCCCCGCCTTGTTCCCCAAATGGTGGTGATGGTGGTATGTTTGGAACAACTGGTGAATTTTCATAGATTGGAGATGATGAAAGTTGAGTTGGATCTGGAGATTGGTCTTCGTCGATGGTTGAATCTATGATGTCAACAGGTTCCATTTTCTTAATAATTTCGGTTATTTTGTATCTTGTTCCATTAACGGTGAGGTATAAAATTCTATTGCTTATGATGGTGCTCATGCTGCTGAACTTAAAATGATATCGATTTGCCAAAAAATTATGCTTTCATATTTTTCCTCAAGTTTCTGGTGCAAGTTCTAATTTTGTGTAAAAATATGTTACCATTATTGTCATTGCAACAATAATCATATAGATGATA
Organism: Obolodiplosis robiniae; assembly: GCA_028476595.1. Lineage (NCBI taxonomy): Eukaryota > Metazoa > Arthropoda > Insecta > Diptera > Cecidomyiidae > Obolodiplosis > Obolodiplosis robiniae. The sequence goes on along the minus strand of CM052014.1, from coordinate 31,838,714 downwards.
TGCTGATACCAAGACATATCATCATTGGTTTGCAAAAACAGAAATTATATTGTCTATTAACTCGAGTGCAGAGTTATCATCCGCGGCCACCGCTAAAACATGAATATGCAGTTGTGATGCTGTATCTGCATTTGTTGTTATTGTTTTTTTTTCCTTCTATGATGTTAATTTGTGTATAAACATCACACATTTCGCTGATCTTGATTAATCCATTGCCACTTAAAACTTCATTGTATGTATTTTCACTACATTTTATTGTAACATTAGATTCGTTTCTAATGCTGAATAACCAGTTATTTCCATTTATTTCAATCCATGTTTCGTTTTTTAAAGTATTGTCATATTTGCAACTTGACGCTGTTTTGTTAGTAAACAACTGCCATTCACAAAATCTCGCTTTTTCTTTAGGTATCAATGGTGCACTTGATTCTCAATAACTTGCATTATTGTAGCTGATGCATGTGTCTAAGTCATTCATATGAATATATTTATCGTTTATCCACAAGAATCGATTTTCAATTTTGGGTGTTAATAATTTATTTTGATATGAAAATAGTTTTGGTGTTTTTTTTTTTTCAACTAAATTTCATATTGTTGATGAGCGGTATTTTAATCACCATTGCTATTGTTTGAGCAGTTGAAAACACCTCGACAGTAGATAATTTATAAATTGCTAACATTTGTTCTTCAGAATTTCCGCCGATCAAATGTGCATTCCGTGGTAAATTTTCGGAAATGAATCCTAATTGTGTTGTCAATTGATCTGGTTTTAACGATCTTGGATTCAAACTATGTTTTCCGCTAGTTAACATTTCTAAAATCATTTGTTGTTGATCTTCAAATTCAAGTGTAGCCATCATAAAATACGATGTTAACCATTGATTATTTTGTGCTGATTCGTGTTCTATTTTAGTAATGTTTTTTAAATTCGATACTTTGTTGTTGATTATTTGCATTACAGATATTTGGTTTTGTTTCATTTCTTCGAGATTATTATCCGTTCCGAAGATCGCCTCGACGACTTTTCCACCAACGTAACCCGCCGCTGAACCGAGTAATGAATACCAAAACGCTGCACTACGTTTTTTCCGTTGCACATTTGACTTTATTATTTTATCGAATAATTTGTGGGTTTAGTGTGCACTCTCCAACTTACGGTTTTCAGATTGGGCGATAGCAATCCAGCGTTCCAGCAAACTCGGTAAGTAAATTCAAAATGCACTACTTCCACTTAACTAATTGTGTTTTATTTACAAGTATTACATCGTCGTGTATAATTATAACATTTGGTAAGTATAAAAATAACTGATAATTTGATTAATTTTTATTTTTAGGTAAATGTGCTGTGTGTGAGCTGGGACGTCTCGGAACAGAATGAATAGAATGACAACTGACAGCGAAACGAAAATGGTGAGTATCGACATTTTGACGTTTCGGCCAGTTCACATGTTTTTTCCCTTTTCAGGTTAGCTGCTCGGACAATGGTAAGTGAAATGTTATGATTTTAATTCTAACTTTTTATTTTTAATTTCAGGTGCGGAGAAGCCGCCACAAATTGAATGTTGTTCAGTTTTTCATGAAATGTATGAAATGTTTCAGAGCACACACTGTTATTTTTACATTGAGCTTCTAAATCTAATGCATTTTTTTGTAGTATGTCATAGTTTTTCTCGTATTCATTCATATTTAAATATGTAATCAAATTCCATTTGCTGTTTGTTATGAATCCAGTTCCACACGGGTGAACATATGCACATGATTTTTCGTTGAGTTGTGTAATTTCATACTCACCTTGTGCTGTCACATTTGTAAATGTACTGAAAAATAATAGCGCCGTAAATGCACATAACACTGTATTCTGTATAATGTTTTTCATAACACGTGGTTTAGTTTGTTTATTTTTTGTCAAATTGTCTTTTACTTTTTTTTGCTTTTTACTTGAGTTTGTATTCGACCTTTTTTCTTTGTTATGTTTTTCGATCGCGTTTTGCTCTGGATTTGATGTTTTTTCTTCCAAAGCTTTCTTGTTGATGTTTTGGTTATTATTTACTTGTGGGATCGAATTTATTTCATAATCAATATCTTTAATTGGAAGCGGTGATAGTCTGATTATTGGTCTTTTTAAGATTTTTCCTCTCATCTGCACCTCTGCCACTCTAACCAAACCATCTTGACCTGGAAAAGTTTTGACAATCCGTCCAAGTGGCCAATGCAAAGGTGCTGTGTTTTCTTCACTTATTAACACTAAATCTCCGACTTCCATATTTTTCTCAATGTCTTGCCATTTTTTACGCTGCTGCAACTGAGTTATGTAAACATTGCTCCATTTGAACCAAAATTCTTGCTTCATTCTATTACATGATTCCCATCGTGTTAAACGATTAAGGTTTTCATATAATAAATTTGGTTCAATTGGTGCCATTAATGTGTTGGAACATCCAAATCCTCAGAATTTTCAGATAATGGTACGATGGGCCTTGAATTTAAAATTGCCTCTATTTGACATAATACGGTTGACAGCTCTTCATAAGTTATAGTATTTTGTCGCCAATTGTTCTTTTCATATGATGCTTTATTGACCTGATTCCCCTTTCCCACATTCCACCCATCCATGGGCTTATGCTGGGGTTGAAATTAAATTTGGTTTTGTATTTTGCCAAACATATTTTCAATTCCATGTTGTAATCGTGAATTGCTTGTTCGTTTTCCAGTTGTAGAATTTTGTTTGCGCCAACGAAATTAGTACCGTTATCACAAAACAAATGAGCAACATGACCCCTTCTGCCAATGAATCTTTTGAACGCTGACATGAAAGCCTCAGATGTTTGGTCCGTTACTATTTCTATATGAATGGCTCTTGTTGATAAACATATGAAAATTACAATACATGCCTTTTGAGTTTTCACTTCTCTTGCGGCCATCATTCGTAAATGTATTGGACCGCATAAATCCGTACCTGTATTGGTAAATGCCTTTTCTACTATTTTTGTCCTAGCCGATGGTAGGCTACCCATTAATTGTTTTGACTGCAACGTTTTAAATCGATGGCAGGTTACGCAATTATTGATATAAGTTTTGATTGCACGCTTGGCAGATATAATCCAATACTCATGTCTTAATTGACATAAAGTCAACTGATTACCACCATGTTTGGCTTTTTTATGAGCATCGTCAATGAGTAGTTTCACCAAATGACATCCGTATGGTATTATTATCGGATGTTTTTTGTTGTAGCTGAATTTTGATTTTTGTATTCTTACACCGACTCTGAGAATTCCATTTTTGTCTAAAAACGGATAAAGACATTTCAACATGCTGTGTTTTGGTAGTGATTGTTTCTCAACTAGTTTTTGTATTTCTCTGTTATAAAACTTTGTTTGATACATTTTTATCAAAGTAATTTTTGCCTCTTCCAACTCGTTTACTTCCAGAATTTGCTTCGCGCTTTCTTTTTTTGCTTCCATTGAATTTAAAAGTTTTTTGTTTCCATTCTTTTCTTTTAAATTCTTTATATATTTTTTGCAAAATGCAATGCTCCGAATCGCTCGTTCTAAAGTTAAAAATCGCTTTATGAAATCAGCGTTGACTTCCACATTCATCGCTGTGGCTTTAATTCTTCTCTGTTCTAATTCTGTTTCGAAACTTCTTTCTTTTAAAGGTATATTTGCCTCATTCAACAAAACAGAAGGTCCATGCCACCATAATGTATTTTTGATTAATTGATCTGGAAGTGTACCCCTTGGTGCTAAATCTGCAGGGTTTGATTTTGTATTGATGTAACTCCATTCATGCTTTTCGCCTAACTCGTGTATTTTTGACACTCTATTTGCAACAAAAGTTTTCCACCTATCTGAGTCTCCCTTGATCCACGCCAAAGTTATTTCGCTGTCTGACCAGAAATGGTTTGCTTCAATTTCTAATTTTAATGATTTTTTAACTGTATCCATTAGTTTTACTAATAACACCGCCGAGCGAAGCTCTAGTTTTGGTATCGTCATCTTTTTAAGTGGTGCTACTCTTGTTTTGGCTGCAATAAGATTGACATGAATATTATCTTCTTCATAAACTTTCATATAAATACAGGCTCCCGTTGCCACTTCGCTTGCGTCTGAAAAGCCGTGCAGCTCTATTCTTGCATCAGGTGTGCATTCCAACCATCGTCTTGGTTTTATTTTATCTATGATCGATAATTGTTGTTTAAACGCTTTCCATTTTCCAACAATTTCTTCACTTACTTCCTCGTCCCACTCTTTTTTCTCTCTCCAAACATCTTGCATAATTATCTTATTGTAGATGGTTATTGGTGCTAGCAATCCCAATGGGTCAAATATTGTAGTAATTTGGGATAAAATTGAGCGTTTTGTCAATTTATTGGTTTTTTCTTCGATGCTTGTTTTAAAACCAAGTCTATCTGTTTCAAAAAACCATTTTAGTCCAAGCGTTGATACGTACCTGTAACCATTTAACACATTGTGTTGCGTTTCTTTTTGATCATCTGGAATTTTTCCTAATAATTCATTGTTGTTTGAAGCCCACTTTCTTAAGGGAAAACCTGCTTCATCCAAAATTTGGGTTATCTCTTTTTGTAATTTTATTGCTTCTGAAATATTGTTGCATCCGCTACTCACGTCATATACGTTTAAAATTATTTCACATGCTCTTGGATATATTTTCTTTAAATTTTTTGCATGATGTTGAACTGTTGCAACTGCCAAAAATGGCGAACTGTTTAGACCAAAGGTTACTGTTGATAAGCAATATTCTTTTATGGGTTCATTTGGATCTGATCGCCACAAAATACGTTGATAGTTTTGATCTTGTGGTCTAAGATGCACATGTAAATACATTTTCTCAATATCTGCTGTAAACGCAATTTTGTGTACACGAAATCTTGTTAATATATTGAATATATCCTCTTGTAATCTAGGACCAATTATTAGTGTATCATTCAAACAATAACCACTTGAAGTTTTCCGGCTAGCATCGAACACTGGTCGTACTTTGGTTGTTGTACTTTGTTTTAACACTGGATGGTGCGGCAAATAACAAACTTCGTTGTAATCTGTTATTTTTTCTTCACATAACCTCATATATCCTCTATCCATCTGTCAAATATGAAGTATATAATTTGCCTAACTCAGGTTCCTTAATGAATTTTTTCTCCAATTGAAACAATTGTGCTAATGCCATTCTCTTAGAATCTCCAAGCACTGGTGCATTTTCTCTGAATGGTAGAGTAACCATGTATGAACCATCTGAATTACGTGAGATATTTGAGTGAAAATGGTCCAGACATTGCTTTTCTTCTGTTAATGTACACGTTCATCTAGTATTTCTTCCATTTCCCAAAATTTCTGAATTTTTACATCTATTTCATTGACACTGGCTACCATACATATTGCGCTTTTTGATCCGTGTTCGTTTTTTCCAAACGAACCAGAAACTATCCATCCAAGTTCTGTTTCTTGAGTTACAAACGAGTTATCGGCTGGTTTTATTACTCCCATGAGAAGTATTTTGCTGTATGTGTCTGCACCTAATATCATATCAATTCTTGCGGTTTTATTGAAATTTGGATCAGCCATAACTAAACCTCGTAATTCCTTGTAGTCTTTTACATCATCTTCGAAATCCCTATTTGGTAGAAACGTTGTCAAACTTTTCAACACAATTGCTGTCACATTTGTTTGGAATGATGTTGGGTAACGTGCACTTATTTCTAATGATACCATGGCTTTTGCTGATTCTATACTGCCAGCAATTCCTTGGATATCAATATTGTTTTTAATTTGTTTCAAATTTAAATATTTAGTCACTTTTTCACTAATAAACGACACCATTGACCCCGGGTCAATTAATGCCCTAATTGGTTCTGACCAACCATATTCAGTTTTTATTTTGATTTGTGCAGTTGCAAGCAAAGGGTTTATATTATTTTCTTCGTTCACTGTTGCACAAACGACCTTATTATTTGTTATTGTTCCAGTTTGTTTTTTAGCGTTATCTTTATAGTTTTGTTTATCTTTTTTATCTTGTTCGTATGATATATGTAAAAGACCATTATGCTTTTTATCGCATTGTGGACACATTTTCTTAAAAGTGCATTCATTTGTTTTGTGTTGTGGACGTAAACATAACCAACACAATGCTTTTTGTTTGATTAAATCTCTTCTTTCATTTACTTTAAACGCTCGGAACTTTTGGCATATGAAAATTGGATGATCTTCACAGCAACATGAACATTTATCTTTCAACATTTTTTTTTTTTTTTTTTGTTGTGACTATCATACTTTTTCACATTTCCTTCAATTGCTTCTAGCACTTGACACCTTTTATGTAAAAACTTGAAGTATTCACTCAAATGTTGTTCTTGTGACGGATTTTCCAACGATTGTTCGTAGATTTTTCGCGTTTCATTTGGTAATTTTTTCCTGAGTAAATATAGTATTATTTGATCACTCGGTATATCATTCAGCAATTCTATGCTTTCTTTTGCTTTATCGTAATATTCGCGTAATTCGGTTGATGTTTCTGATTTCATATCTGGCAATGATAATAATAATTCCATTTGAGTATCACGCACTGCCCGTTTATTCTCGTATCGTTGAGTCAAAATATTCCATGCGCATTCAAAATTACCATCAATAATTTCCATGTTGGAAATTAAAGTTGCAGCTTCACCTTTCACTGTTGTTTTTAAATATTGCGTCTTTTGTATGCTTGATAAATGATTATTGTTTATAATCATTGTCTTAAATAGCCCACTATATGTTGGCCATGCTTTATATGTTCCGGAGAAATTTGGGATTTCGATTGGTTTTAACTTCAGAGATGCTGTTTCAATATTTATGTGTTCTGTCGTATCTATTTTTTCACTTAATTCTCTGTAACGCATAATCAAAGTGTCATAGATATCTTCAAATTCCGTTGCATCATCACCAAGCATAAAACCGACTTCTTCTAAACCATCTGCAATATCGTTGCGAATTTTTTCAATGTCTTTTATAGCTCTTCCTGCTCTGTTTTTCAAATCATTTTTAATGTAATTTTCAATGATGTCCAATTCTCTGGAAAATAGTTTTTATTTACTTCTGAAACGATTAACTGTTTCATCCACTCTTTGTTTCAATTCATTGTGCTGAAATACAAATCTCGGATATTTGACAGCCGCTGGCGTTTTGAATTTATCGTTGCTGGTGTCGTCAACGTCGCTTTCCACTTCACTTTTTGAGCCATTCCCATCTTCATCATCTTTTTCATATGAATTTGCAGTAATCATGCTCTTTAGAAATATTGGTCCCGCGAATAAATTAGAACAAAGGAAAGTTTAAAGTGCTCAACAAAGAGTGTTAGTCTAACAAAAGGCAAAAATATTTTTTAAAAAAAAGTTCTGATCAGTAACATAAAAAGAAAACCAACAACGGTTAAATTAACAAGTGAAAACCAACAACGGTTAAATCAACAAGTAATAATACCAACAACGGTTAAAATAACAAGTAAATATACCAACGACGATTTAAATAATAAATTTAATAAAACCAACGACGTTTAAAGTAAAAAATATAAAATAAAATCAAAATGAATACCGAAATTTTCGAAAATACTATTGCGCGCCAAGAGGCTTTGGCAAAAGAAATAAAAGTGTGCCGCACAAATTATAAGAAAGAGCCGAAACGACGTTTAAAACAAGACCGATTAAAAATCTGGGCAGAAAAACTACAACAATTATGGAACGAGTTCGAACAGCGCGACATAGAGCTAGCTGCAAATGAAAATTTGAAAGAAACGAACTATTTTAAAGAAAAAATATATGGCTTAACGAAATTAGAGTATGACGATATGATTGCCAACAATATTAAACTTTTACATGGAAAGTTAGACCTGTCGGATGGAGCAGGAACGAGCAATGCAGCTAAAGAGCATGATTACTGCCAATTCATATGAAAAAGATGATGAAGATGGGAATGGCTCAAAAAGTGAAGTGGAAAGCGACGTTGACGACACCAGGAACGAAAAATTCAAAACGCCAGCGGCTGTCAAATATCCGAGATTTGTATTTCAGCACAATGAATTGAAACAAAGAGTGGATGAAACAGTTAATCGTTTCAGAAGTAAATCAAAACTATTTTCCAGAGAATTGGACATCATTGAAAATTACATTAAAAATGATTTGAAAAACAGAGCAGGAAGAGCTATAAAAGACATTGAAAAAATTCGCAACGATATTGCAGATGGTTTAGAAGAAGTCGGTTTTATGCTTGGTGATGATGCAACGGAATTTGAAGATATCTATGACACTTTGATTATGCGTTACAGAGAATTAAGTGAAAAAATAGATACGACAGAACACATAAATATTGAAACAGCATCTCTGAAGTTAAAACCAATCGAAATCCCAAATTTCTCCGGAACATATAAAGCATGGCCAACATATAGTGGGCTATTTAAGACAATGATTATAAACAATAATCATTTATCAAGCATACAAAAGACGCAATATTTAAAAACAACAGTGAAAGGTGAAGCTGCAACTTTAATTTCCAACATGGAAATTATTGATGGTAATTTTGAATGCGCATGGAATATTTTGACTCAACGATACGAGAATAAACGGGCAGTGCGTGATACTCAAATGGAATTATTATTATCATTGCCAGATATGAAATCAGAAACATCAACCGAATTACGCGAATATTACGATAAAGCAAAAGAAAGCATAGAATTGCTGAATGATATACCGAGTGATCAAATAATACTATATTTACTCAGGAAAAAATTACCAAATGAAACGCGAAAAATCTACGAACAATCGTTGGAAAATCCGTCACAAGAACAACATTTGAGTGAATACTTCAAGTTTTTACATAAAAGGTGTCAAGTGCTAGAAGCAATTGAAGGAAATGTGAAAAAGTATGATAGTCACAACAAAAAAAAAAAAAAAAAATGTTGAAAGATAAATGTTCATGTTGCTGTGAAGATCATCCAATTTTCATATGCCAAAAGTTCCGAGCGTTTAAAGTAAATGAAAGAAGAGATTTAATCAAACAAAAAGCATTGTGTTGGTTATGTTTACGTCCACAACACAAAACAAATGAATGCACTTTTAAGAAAATGTGTCCACAATGCGATAAAAAGCATAATGGTCTTTTACATATATCATACGAACAAGATAAAAAAGATAAACAAAACTATAAAGATAACGCTAAAAAACAAACTGGAACAATAACAAATAATAAGGTCGTTTGTGCAACAGTGAACGAAGAAAATAATATAAACCCTTTGCTTGCAACTGCACAAATCAAAATAAAAACTGAATATGGTTGGTCAGAACCAATTAGGGCATTAATTGACCCGGGGTCAATGGTGTCGTTTATTAGTGAAAAAGTGACTAAATATTTAAATTTGAAACAAATTAAAAACAATATTGATATCCAAGGAATTGCTGGCAGTATAGAATCAGCAAAAGCCATGGTATCATTAGAAATAAGTGCACGTTACCCAACATCATTTCAAACAAATGTGACAGCAATTGTGTTGAAAAGTTTGACAACGTTTCTACCAAATAGAGATTTCGAAGATGATGTAAAAGACTACAAGGAATTACGAGGTTTAGTTATGGCTGATCCAAATTTCAATAAAACCGCAAGAATTGATATGATATTAGGTGCAGACACATACAGCAAAATACTTCTCATGGGAGTAATAAAACCAGCCGATAACTCGTTTGTAACTCAAGAAACAGAACTTGGATGGATAGTTTCTGGTTCGTTTGGAAAAAACGAACACGGATCAAAAAGCGCAATATGTATGGTAGCCAGTGTCAATGAAATAGATGTAAAAATTCAGAAATTTTGGGAAATGGAAGAAATACCAGATGAACGTGTACATTCAACAGAAGAAAAGCAATGTCTGGACCATTTTCACTCAAATATCTCACGTAATTCAGATGGTTCATACATGGTTACTCTACCATTCAGAGAAAATGCACCAGTGCTTGGAGATTCTAAGAGAATGGCATTAGCACAATTGTTTCAATTGGAGAAAAAATTCATTAAGGAACCTGAGTTAGGCAAATTATATACTTCATATTTGACAGATGGATAGAGGATATATGAGGTTATGTGAAGAAAAAATAACAGATTACAACGAAGTTTGTTATTTGCCGCACCATCCAGTGTTAAAACAAAGTACAACAACCAAAGTACGACCAGTGTTCGATGCTAGCCGGAAAACTTCAAGTGGTTATTGTTTGAATGATACACTAATAATTGGTCCTAGATTACAAGAGGATATATTCAATATATTAACAAGATTTCGTGTACACAAAATTGCGTTTACAGCAGATATTGAGAAAATGTATTTACATGTGCATCTTAGACCACAAGATCAAAACTATCAACGTATTTTGTGGCGATCAGATCCAAATGAACCCATAAAAGAATATTGCTTATCAACAGTAACCTTTGGTCTAAACAGTTCGCCATTTTTGGCAGTTGCAACAGTTCAACATCATGCAAAAAATTTAAAGAAAATATATCCAAGAGCATGTGAAATAATTTTAAACGTATATGACGTGAGTAGCGGATGCAACAATATTTCAGAAGCAATAAAATTACAAAAAGAGATAACCCAAATTTTGGATGAAGCAGGTTTTCCCTTAAGAAAGTGGGCTTCAAACAACAATGAATTATTAGGAAAAATTCCAGATGATCAAAAAGAAACGCAACACAATGTGTTAAATGGTTACAGGTACGTATCAACGCTTGGACTAAAATGGTTTTTTGAAACAGATAGACTTGGTTTTAAAACAAGCATCGAAGAAAAAACCAATAAATTGACAAAACGCTCAATTTTATCCCAAATTACTACAATATTTGACCCATTGGGATTGCTAGCACCAATAACCATCTACAATAAGATAATTATGCAAGATGTTTGGAGAGAGAAAAAAGAGTGGGACGAGGAAGTAAGTGAAGAAATTGTTGGAAAATGGAAAGCGTTTAAACAACAATTATCGATCATAGATAAAATAAAACCAAGACGATGGTTGGAATGCACACCTGATGCAAGAATAGAGCTGCACGGCTTTTCAGACGCAAGCGAAGTGGCAATGGGAGCCTGTATTTATATGAAAGTTTATGAAGAAGATAATATTCATGTCAATCTTATTGCAGCCAAAACAAGAGTAGCACCACTTAAAAAGATGACGATACCAAAACTAGAGCTTTGCTCGGCGGTGTTATTAGTTAAACTAATGGATACAGTTAAAAAATCATTAAAATTAGAAATTGAAGCGAACCATTTCTGGTCAGACAGCGAAATAACTTTGGCGTGGATCAAGGGAGACTCAGATAGGTGGAAAACTTTTGTTGCAAATAGAGTGTCAAAAATACACGAGTTAGGCGAAAAGCATGAATGGAGTTACATCAATACAAAATCAAACCCTGCAGATTTAGCACCAAGGGGTACACTTCCAGATCAATTAATCAACAATACATTATGGTGGCATGGACCTTCTGTTTTGTTGAATGAGGCAAATATACCTTTAAAAGAAAGAAGTTTCGAAACAGAATTAGAACAGAGAAGAATTAAAGCCACAGCGATGAATGTGGAAGTCAACACTGATTTCATAAAGCGATTTTCAACTTTAGAACGAGCGATTCGGAGCATTGCATTTTGCAAAAAATATATAAAGAATTTAAAAGAAAAGAATGGAAACAAAAAACTTTTAAATTCAATGGAAGCAAAAAAAGAAAGCGCGAAGCAAATTCTGAAATAAACGAGTTGGAAGAGGCAAAAATTACTTTGATAAAAATGTATCAAACAAAGTTTTATAACAGAGAAATACAAAAACTAGTTGAGAAACAATCACTACCAAAACGCAGCATGTTTTTGATTATCTAGTCGCAGTACTGATCTAGAGCCGGTGTATTCTCACTTTTATTCCGGTCGACTCAATTATGTTAGTAACTTAAACAAAACGTGCGATTATGCTAGTTACTAACAGGCTTTATCAATTAGATGGTTCTTATAGCTCAATTGGCTTAAGCAGTTCGAATGAAACAGCACTAGCAGCGGCTAAAGTAAATGGTTCGATGGAATTGTGGCATCGTAGATTTGCACATGTGAACTATTCGGATCTGAATAAAATGCGTAACGGAGCTGTTACCGGAATGTCATATGTTGACGAAGAGCGCAACGGAGCATGTGTTGTTTGTTGCAAAGGTAGGCAGACTCGCAAATCGTATAAACGGAAAGGATCAAGAGCGAATCAATTGCTAGAAGTGATACATGCTGATCTCGGAATATAGGAATGTGCATCAATTGGAGGAAGCCGGTATGTACTTGTTTTGGTTGATGATTTTAGTCGGTGAACATTCGTTTATATGATGAAAAATAAGAGTGAAACGTTCGATAAGTTTTGTATTTTTGAAACATTTGTTGAGAATCAGCTAGACTTAAAAATCAAAATGTTTAGAAGCGATAATGGTACGGAATTTTGTTCAAATAAGTTCAAATAATTTTTTGAGCAAAACGGCATTCAACATCAAACGTCCGTGCCTTATACGCCAAAACAAAATGAGCTCGCAGAACGCACGATTCGTACGATAAGTGCAAAGGCGAGGTGTATGCTCCAAGAAGCTGAATTGCCAAAGAAATTTTGGGCAGAAGCGATGAATACAGCGGCATACATTGGAAATCATACAAGTACATACGTATTAAACGATAAATCACAAATCGAAATGTGGACAGGAGCAAAACCAGACATTAGTCATTTCAAAGTTTTTGGTTCACGAGCGATGGCATTTATTCCGAAGGAAAAACGGCAAAAATTTGATGCGAGATCAAAGGAATATCTATTCGTTGGATATTGTGAGACGCAAAAGGGATATCGTTTGCTGAATAAGGGGACAAATGAAGTGATAGCGTGTCACGATGTCGAAATCATTGAAAACTGTAAATTTTTTAACCAAAATGTCTCTAATAACATTTTTGAGTTTGTTGCAGATGACGACGAATCATCAAGTTTATCTGCAATGAGTGACGATGACACCGTCGACACAGACGACACAATTGTCAATGTTCCTTTGAATGAAACAGGCGTGCGACATGGCCAGAACAGTGTTGCAAATGATTCAGGCGATTTATCGGATGATTCGCTTGTTAATCAAAGTCGAGGCGTTGATGAACAGGATCGAAATCAAAATGAACACACCGTTCATGCAGATAGAAGCTGGAACAAACACAGGATTTCGATAGCGCTAACGATGATGGAGATTTTGTTCCAGATGAAACGGTTGATGTAAATGATGATAGCGATGTTCAGTTTATACGTCGATCTGAGAGGGAAACACGACCTGTTGATCGCTATGATACAATTTTAATGGCGAATGAAGCGATAAACGACGAACCAACTACGGTGAACCAAGCGCTTAATGGTTTAGAGAAAAGTCACTGGAAACAAGCCATGCACGATGAATATCCATCGTTAATAGACAACGGCACTTGGAATCTCGTTGATTTGCCAAGTGGTCGAAAGCCGATCAATAAAAAGTGGGTCTTTAAACGTAAAACAGACTCAAACGGCAACGTAGAGCAATATAAGGCGAGATTAGTGGCCAAAGGCTGTAGCCAACGCGAAGGAATTGATTATGAGGCCACTTTTTCACCTGTCGTACGATATTCGTCAATTCGTTTGTTGATGGCTGTTGCAGTGAGATAAGGATTGAAAATCGATCAAATGGATGTCGTCACGGCTTTTTTACATGGAGATATCAACGAGACGATTTTCATGAGACAGCCTGAGTGCTATGATGACGGAAGTGGACGTGTTTGTCAACTTAAAAAGGCTATTTATGGCCTCAAACAGGCAAGTAGGCAATGGAACGTAAAATTAAATGAAGTTTTACTCAATGCAGGATTCAAAAGATTTAAAACCGACTCTTGCATATATGTGCGACAATCAAATGGCTCAATGATCATAGTAGTAGTTTATGTCGATGATGATCAAGAAGCTGTCGGTAGTGTGTTGTATTTGGCACAATGCACTCGTCCGGATATTGCGTTCAGTGTAGCAAATGTGAGTCAATTTAACCGTAATCCTGGATGTGCTCATTGGAAAGCAGTCAAACGCATACTACGTTATTTGAAAGGTACGTTAGACTGCAAATTAACGTTTAAAAAGGACACACGCAACGATGAAATGATTTGCTACACTGATGCGGATTGGGGCTCAAGTTTTTGTGACTTTCGCTCTTGCTCGGGATACGTTTTTCATTGGCAAGGTGCTGCAATATCGTGGCTAGGTAAAAAACAACAAACAGTAGCACTTAGTACAGTGGAATCCGAATACATGGCCTTGTCAACAGCTAGTCAAGAAGCTTTGTGGTTAAATCAATTGAAATTCGAAATTCTTGGCGGCGTAAAGAAAGCAATTCAAATCAAATGTGATAATAAGGGCGTAAGAGATCTCGTAGTCAAGAATGAAATAAAAGTCAATCACATAGGCACACAAGAGATGGTAGCAGACAGCCTTACAAAGGCAGTACCAATTCAAAAACATCAGTTTTGTTCAACTGGAATGGGATTAGAAATTTAATTTTTCATTGCAAAATATTTTTTTTGTAAATAATCTCATTGATTAGAATTGTTCTTTTGGCTCTTAAAGCAAATAATTTTTAATTAAAGTAAAATGAATTTATTTTTAATTTAAGGCGAAGTTTTGTATATAATTGATTAAGACGGAATGTTGTAAATGCATAGCAGTGTAATCAATTACAAGATCTTTTCTAACAGTGTCACTTTGACACTATGACATATCAAGAGTATGTTCCTTATTCTTAATAAAACCACCGTGCAATCAACACGTATATTATAATATTAAAAATATATTATTGCATTATTAATTAAAACATTTCACGGACCAATTGCTTGCATTGGCTACTGCGTCTTGTTGCAGCGCTCGGATGTTCTCGATTGCAGTTGTTCGCTCACGGGCTAATGGTGCATATGATGGTCCATTGAGAGCCATTTTGCAGCCACAGTAAACGAGAACGATGTATTGTAATTTATTGATTGTAGACCGAACTGATCTCTGAAATAAATGCGACTATATATTAGCTGATGCCAATTGCCAGCATTTAATTTTAAATAATGTGAGTGTCTTTAAGCTCGAATGTGTCATTCATATTGGCTGCCAATTCATTCGGACTCCTGCATTGCGCGAATAAATTGATTGCATATAATTCGGTGGCGGATCATTTGGAGGATAGATCGACTGCACAAATGAATTGGCTTTCACCGATTTGCAATTTTGGCTGAGAATATTGTGTGGAGATTTATTCGGAACTCCTGCATTACACGAAAAATTTCATTTATTTTCATTTGGAGGAACTATATTCATCTGCACAAATGAATTTATGGCATTAATTTACGTTCCCGACCAAGAAAAACATTTTGAAAACTCATGCGGAACTCTTGCATTCCGCAGCAATTTCTCATTTCTCATATCCCCTTAGCCGACACGAAAAAATTACAAACAATATTCACAATAGTGTACACATAAAACAGTAAATTCAGTATTCACCATGCTCTGTGTGCTTCGTCACATAAGCGAATTGATGACTGTACACTGGCCAATGGATTTCTTCGTCAATCTGTAAGGCACGCATAATGAACACGTCCACTGCTATTGTATTATTAACCGAGCGTGCGCACGCTCAAACGAATTCAATTCTCAATAATGTAACGTATTGACAGAATTTCACAATTCGTTTTCATGTCGGTGCACGCATGATGTACAATGCTCAATATTTTCCGTTGCGCACGGCATTGCTTTTTCGAAAACAAAATTCACTCTGAATTGTCATCCACAATGCATCAAACCGCTGTCGAAAAATAAAATCGATCTAATTGCATGCTCATGCTACCAACAATACGGGATCAAAATACGCACGCACTCGAATCGATCATATATCCGAACGATGAGACTCCCGGAATGACAATTCACGTTTTTATTCTACTCACTCTGGTATTTAACACAGAATTATGTAATTTCACTCGTTCTATCCTTGTTGAGGGCACCAAAATGTAGAAGTTTCTTGTGAAGATTCTACACCAATAAATTAATGAAACAATAAAATGCGGAAAAATTGTGTGAGAATGTACGTTTGATTTATTCGACGTTTCAAAAAAGAATGAACAAACAGAATGACAGCCGGTTTCGACCAGTGACAATTGCATCTGACCATGGAGCGCCATTTTGTCTAAAATATCACTTGTCGAACCAGGGCAGAAAATACAGTACGAAAACATAAAAAAGTTTTGCTTCTTCGATTTGATTCTATTCGTTAACACCAACAAACGGCCGCATTTGAGAACTTGAACATGTACCCTGTACACGAACGGCGCTTGTCGATGTCTGAAGCATAATCGGCATCACAGTAGCCAATCAGTCCTTCTTCGCTCTTGCTGTATCGTAGTCTCAAATCGATCGTTGACTTCAGATACCGGAAAATTCTTTTCACTGCCTGCCAATGAGCCAAAGTATGATTAGAATTAAAACGACTTACATCATTTACCACAAACGCGATATCGGGCCTGGTACATTGAGTTAAATACAATAGACTGCCCACAGCGGCTTGAAATGGTATTTGCATGGTATCCTTTTCGTCCGATGCACCCAATTCCCTTGACAATTTGACGTTCGGGTCGCTTAGTGTAGTTATTGGATTGCATTTGGACATTCCAAATCGTTCGAGTATGTCCTTTATGTACGCAGATTGGACCAACTCGGTGTAATCTTCGCATTGGGTAATTTTCATACCGACGCAATGTGTGGCCGGACCGATGTCTTTCATTTTGAACGACGCACTCAACGCCGATCTAACTTTGTTTAGCGTTTCCGATTCACGCCAAAATATTAATATGTCATCATCCAACACATCTTTGGTTGTTCAATATAAATCTCCTCATCCAAATCGCCTTGGAGAAATGCCGTCACCGCATCCATTTGGTAGATTTTTAGGCCATTTCTTATAGCAAGCGCGATTAATAAACGTATAGTTGGAAATCGGACTACGGGTGAGAATGTCTCTTGGTAATCGAGACCGTACTTTTGTGCGCATCCCTTGGCAACGAAACCTGCTTTGAAACGCAAGATGTTACCATTGTCATCGCGCTTGGTTTTAAAGACCCATTTCGCCTTGATCGCTTTACGGCCCTTTGGTACGTCGACCAATGACCAAGTATTGTTTACATCGTGCGAATTCATTTCTTCTCGCATTGTTTCTTCCCATTTAGCTTTGTTTTCGCTCGACATAGCCTCTTTGACTGTCAATGGATCAGACAAAAAATTGACATTAAACGCCAAATGAGAAACATACCCTTCAAAATTTCTTTGCTTTAACCCACGAGCCGATGTCCTCTTTCCAGTAGGCAGTTTCGCTCTTGTCCGAAATGATGGGTCCAATTGTGATAATTGATCGACTTCTTCTTCAGCCGATTCATTTTCCAATTTACCCAAAGCTGAGGTAAAACTGCTTGTTGAATCGTTCGCCCTCACTACAGGTGACTGTCCATCCATTTGTTCGTTCTCAGCCGATCCACCTTGGTCTGTGGATGCTTTTCCATTCGATGTTTCCGGTGTAATTGTTTCATTCAGGTTTGAATCATCTCCGAAATTTTTATCAATGGTGGATTCCCTCACTTGATTCAAATCGAATGGTTTAAATAATATGCCAGATGCCCGAAGTTTTGGCATGGCTTCGAAAAATAATACATCGCGGCTCACAGTCAACCGCTTCGTTTCGGGGTGAATACATCGATAGCCCTTCTTTTTGCTATCAAATCCAACGAAAATCATCTCAGTTGACTTCGGGCTCCATTTCTTCCGACGTTGCTTTGGCACATGGACCATAACTTTCGAGCCAAAAATACGTAAGTCCGATACATCCACTTTTCTACCGCTCCAAATTTCTTCCGGTGTCTTATCAACCAGAGAAAAACACACAGATCGGTTGATAAGGTGGGCCGCTATCGCACAGGCCTCGCCCCAAAAAGATATATCCAATCCCGCTTCAAAAATCATACAACGAGCTCGTTCAACTAAGGTTCGATTTATCCTCTCTGATAAACCATTTTGTTGCGGTGTGTGTGCATTGGATGTCTCGTGTTTTATGCCCGAGTTCTTGAAATATCTCGCAAATTGGATCGATTCGTATTCGCCGCCGCCATCCGACCGTAATATTTTAATCTTTTTGCCGGTTTGATTCTCGATGTACGCCTTAAAATCGCCGAATACCTTCATTACTTCCGATTTCTTCTTCAAAAAATACAGGAAAATCTTGCGACTGTAATCGTCAGTAAAAGACACAAAATAATTAGCACCGCCAATGGATGGCAACTCCATCGGTCCACAAACATCCGAATGCACTATTTCCAAAAAATCCTTTGTCTCGGACGTACTTGATTTGAACGGTTTTCTAACATGTTTACCTTTTGCGCGAATTTCACATCTTGTGTCGATCGATTTGTCGTTGAAGTGCATACCTGTTACGATGCCGTTCTTCATTTTCTTCAGACTTTGGTAATTTATATCTCCCAAGCGCCGATGCCACATGTACGCCGAATTTTCTTCTTGCTTCGACATAAAACATGAACCGGATGATACGAATTTGTACATGCCATCCCTTGATTTGCAATTTGCAATTGCGACATCGTTGCTATCATAAACAGTACATCCATTTTTATCAAAAATTACCTTGTTTCCGGCTTCAACAAAACGGTAAACCGATAACAAATTCGCCGCAAGACTAGGTACATGTAAAACCTTGTTAATCGAAATATCAGTCCCGTCCAAGGTGATTTCCGCCGAACCGATGCCCTACCATCGGATTTTCGACCGGCGGACGAAGTAAAAATGAAATTGCTTGATTTGGACGAAACTTTTTATTTCAACAGAAAAGACCCCGAAAATCGAAAATTTTTCACGGGAGGTATTTCTAAATCTCATCGGAATGATTTGAAATTTTGTAAGACTCATTTTTTTCATAAATAAATATAATTCTGAAAGTTTCAATAGGATACAAGGTGAACTTAAAATAGTCACCATACAAATGTTCAGTTTTGACCTCGAAAAGACGCAGAAAATCGAAAATTTTGCAGGGGAGGTAGTCTTAAATATCATCGGAATGACTTGAATTGTGTGTGACTTATTTTTTTTTATGAAAATTCAGCTTTTTACCGAAAAATCGTCTCTTCGGATGAAGCCCTTTTTCACCTCGGAAGCTATGCAATGAGCAAAATTGTCGCATCTGGGGGTCGGAAAATCCACACGTCACCATTGAGAAGCCAATGCACCCACAAAGAGTTACAGTTTGGTGCGGGTTTTGGGTCCAGCGGTATCATTGGGCCATTTTTCTTGTAAATGAACAAGGAGCCGCCATTACAATCAATGGCGAGCGTTACCGTGCCATGCTCAACGAATTTTTGTTTCCAAAAGTTGAAGAGTATGACACTACTGTACTTTCGAATAAAATTTTGCAAATTGAAAAAAAATAATTAGTTTTTTATTTATAGCAAAATTAAAATGAAATTTTTAAAGAGAACACCCTGTACATAGCTAAAGAACGTTGAACGACCAATTAGAGTGCAGCATTCGTGCTATGCATATGCATACCAATGCATTGGTCTGTCGTCATGGCTCTGTGTGTTTCGCGACGTTTAAAGTGTTTAAAATGTTTAAAATCTCAGATGGCTCTCGCTGAAAAATAGACAACGATATCCTTGCAATAATTCCCAGTTGAGTATGTACAGTACATGCAAAAATGTTTGTTATTCTTTGAAAAATCAAGAAAATAGATTGGAGATTTACATCATACTGACAATTTGGGACTCAGAGTTAATGTTTCTTTCTTTTATTATATTCATAAAAAAGAAGGACTTAAATTGTTCATATTTACTTTCTCAATCTTTTGTTTACAACTGACTTACATAGAACAACTGAAAAAAAATTTCTTAAAAAAAAAAAAACGGAACAAGAAGTTCTTCGATTCGAAAACATTATGATTTCAATTAAATTTGATGAGAAACCACCAAAATCGATAAAAACTTTCGAGAGAATAATTGTGAGTGTTACGCTCTCCAATCAAATATAGATATATTGTTATCTCAAGAGGCTTAAAGATTATTGCATTATCAGTCTTTTACAAAAGTATATGTGCAGCTTTCCTTTTTTTTGGGCTTTCATCAGAGATTCCCAAACTGAAATAAAATTTAGTCAAAATTTAGAGTTTTGCTATTTTTGAGAATGCTGATAAAAACATCCCGGGAACATCAATTGACCGTAAGTATTCAGTGAAGAGCTTCGGAATTCAGTATGACTAAAATTTAGACATTCTGTGCTTGTCTAATATTGGGAATTACACCACGCTTGAAGAAATAGCTTCTGATCACATCTTAATGTATATTAATGAACCAATTATTCGCCGCAAAAAAAAAAATTAAAAAAATGAATAATTTTGATGAAATTGTTACGGGATGTTATTTACAGGCTTTAATTTGAAAGCATGTAATAATTTGCAGAAAATTACCTTTGGAAAAAGTTGTTTTCACCATAAATAATTGGTGGAAAAAGTTCACAATTGATCGAAGCTAATATAAAGTTCTTTAATTTTAAGAAAAACTTATTCTTGATACTGTTTTCATGATTTTATCAACGTATATATCATAGAATTTATTAACATCTATTTGAATACCCCAGAATAAAAGTACATCATTATTCTGCTGCATGTTTAACTGATTCCAATAATAATTCACATGATTTTTCGGACGGAATCACAACGATAATAATTTGCACAATGTTGTCCCGAACAATGTTCATATTTTTTATAAATTATACTCGAAGACTTAATATATTTACTTTTTCATGTACGTATAATGATGAGAATAATTGGATTTCCAGAAAATATGCAAGTCCTAAATGGATAAAATGTTAAGTGACGATATTTGACGATTATTGTCAACACCCAATAAAAATTCATTAGAAAATCGATAGAATTGAACTGAATTCTAAATTCATTATTTAAAATAGTAACCTTAATACGCAGTGTTGTGAAATAAGCCGGACAATTATCCAAAAATGCATAGGCAAGCGTATGCCACAACAATTGTCCGCACCAATACATATACACACATAGTTGAGGTTCTATGCTTTGTGCGGTCATTCGTCGTTCTTTTCGTATGTATGAGTGACAGCTACACAAGCGGCCTATGATCGGCTTACGCTTTTTTTCAGCGTAAGCAGGCCTATGGACTACAAATGCCTATGATTACCAAGACTGCTTAATAGAAGCGTTCAGACAAAACATCTATAAAAAAAGATGATCTTACATTCTAAATATTAAGTATCCCGCACATTTCCCAAAAGTCTATGGAATTTTCATTAAATACTACAAATTTGTATTGGAGTTAGTTTATTTCTTAAATTATAACTTTGATAATCTCATTTTTTCATGAAAAAAATAAGTCACACAAAATAAAAAGTTATTTAGAGGATTAATTAATACTACGAATTAGCCATTGTTCATGTTCACTTTGAAATTTTATTTAAGTATAGAATATAATTCTACAAAAATTCTTGAAAATAAAGATTCTTGTAGTGAAATAAAAAACAGCACAATTTGTTTTCTCAAGTCTCTACAAACGTTTTCTAAGAGGTATCGAGAGAGAGATCGAGAGAGAGAGCGAGAGAGAGAGAGAGGGAGAGAGAGAGAGAATTTGAAGATTTTGCGTGAGAATGGAGTTAATTCAAAAATTGACCTAATTTCATAAAGCAATAAGATTCAAATTCACTTTATTTTGACGACAAAATCTTTCTTTTGTGAGAAAATTTGGTTGAACATAATTTCAAGAAATTCCGATATGAACTGAGATTTTTTCCCGTACAAAAATGTTTATTTTGACCCTGGAATTAGAGAAAATTGCAGATAAGGTAATCGTAAATCTTATACTTATGAATGACTTGAAATTTTGTTTGAGTTATTTCTTTTCATTGTTGAAATGTTCATGAAAATTTATTATTGTATACAATGTGAACTAAATGAATGTGATTCATTACATTGAAAAACCCCCCATTTAATGACTAGACCCCAATTAAAATACCCGAAGACATTATCTCAATGAGCTGAAAATTAATAAGTTTCTATTCCCAATTTAGATCTATTTGTGCGCATCTACGACTAAATTTGATCTTAATTTTTTGAGTTATTGTGATAACACATTTCTGCGTACAGCATACAACGGACAACAAATCGATCCAGGAGTGGTTACAATCGTTTTTTTAGATCCAAAAGTATAAAAAACTCATAACGAGTGTTTTTTTGGACCGATCGCAATACTGTTGGTGTAATGCACAGTGGTGTGTGCGGAAAAGTCAAAATATATTGAGCAGTAGATGAGAATGTGGTATGGGCGAGAGAATGTTGACGATTAATGTTCCGAACATCCTGTTCGATGGCATGTGTGTTTTTTCAACGAGCGGGCGTAGAAAAACACAACCGGATATTGAACAATGGGCTTCAACATATTTTTGTGAGATTTTTTTTATGAAATAACAAAACGACTACTGAAATATACAAAGATTTCAAGCGCATCTATTAACGTCCACACATTGAAAATACTACAGTCATAAGCAAGTGTATGTTGTATATATCACTGGATTAATGTGTTGTATGAATTACCAACATATGTTCGGAAACTATTGAACATTTACCTCTGCTCATTTCTACATCTTTAATTCTATCATTCATTTCCTGCGCATACACTTTAATACAATGCGATCGAAACAGTGCTGTACGAAACCGTATATATTTTCAATGCTCTCTCCTATCTTTCTCTTTTCATTTTAACGTCCCCACTCTTCCTGACACATTCATGGCAATTGTTGGATCTGTATGTGATTTTATTTTGTTTTGATTCGTATTTTACACATTATTCTTCTTCCTATGTGTTCGTGGCTTAGTATGTTGACAATCACTTCAGGGCCCATACATGCACATTCGAGTATATATGCACAAACTATATTCATATATTATATTACATCAGAAATTCATTCAAAATGTGTTTGACTCTCATTTCTTACGTTACAGCTTCAGAGTGCAGTATTCGTTCGGCTAACTAAAATAAAGTTGAATTTAGTTTTGACCGTAAATACATTTTATTTCCTTCCATAATATTCACTGAAAGATATTTTTGATATTATCGCAAAATTGCATAAATAAAACAATGTGCATATGGATGTTTTAAATCTGTTTTAGTCCGTGAAATTCAATTACAATAGAATTATTTTTATTATTCTCGATAATTTGAAGTGCCGAATATGTTGTGAATGTTTTTTGTATACTTATATGTATACCCATATATATATTTACCAGATGTCATTTATTGAATTAAAAAACACATAGAAAAGAAAGTGTAGGTGTCACATATTATATATATAATACAATATATTATAAAATATAAAACTATCAAAAAAAATTTTAGAGCGATTACAAGAAAAATGAAAAATCGTGTGTATATGTATTTGTACAAAAACGTGTTATACACTATTGCAATTCGCCATTGATTCATAATTGCAATTCGATGTTCATTTGAATGAGTGTAAATCATACTTCACAGAATATTTTCCCATGAATTTTATATTTGTGGTGTGCTTGTGGTTATCGATGTCATGTGTTGCATTCCATATCAGTAAGTACATTTCTTAAAAATGTAACTGCTTAACAAGTTATTGGAAATGGTTCACTGAAACGTATATGCATGTGAACGATATATGCACTGTAGGCCCGACATATTGCGATATAAATACTGTGGGAAATCCGAAGAATCTATTTGTTAATTAAGAGGAAATCATCAAAGTGTGTTTTGTGTAATCAGTTGAATACCTGAGTTCGTGATGTGTGCAAATGTTCCAATGCTCATGAAATTCTTCATTATGAAAGAAAATTAAAATGATATTCTGCTGTATTGTCACCTACTGATTTATAATTTTTTTGAAAATTGAAATTATGCACAAAAATAATCAATGATTTTTTATTAAATCATTTTTTTATTGAAGATGTTGAAGCACGTTCATGTATCTCCACACCGAAATCGATCAGACTCAATGTCGTTACGGTCAACAACATCTTGTGCGTCCTCAATATGCGGACAAATATCAATATGCGGAAGCCCAGAGCCACAAATAGATTCATTACGTTCAGCATCTCGAGCATCAAGCTATAGCAGTCTTAATGAAACCATACCACAGGTAATTAAAGTACATTTCTAATAGAGTAAAACTGATTCTACGAAAGAAGATTCTGATTTAACGAACTTTGTTGAAACACGATATTTTTCATTTCATTGTTATTCCCAGCCATTCTAATATTCCTTCGTGCAACTATCCAATGCAATTACCGTAGTAATGTATTACTAAATGCTACGATTTCCGAAGCTGACATATGCTAATTATTAGATTGAAAATAAAAAAATGATCAGCTATGCCACAGCAAAGTAAACACAGTTCGACTCTGTGACAGTTCAAAGTTAATGAGTGAATTTGAAATTTGGTTTTTACATGTTTGAAAATTGTTTGGAAACCTGGAGATCAAGTGCTAAACGACCACCAGAAAAATGGAAATATGGGTAATTCAGTCACACATTACTCTGTTTACTCAAAAAATGTCCACACGTATATGCTCAGAGTTTTATAAACAGACATATATGGTTGTTGATCCAAATGGATTTGATTTGGTAAATTGTATCTACCAATTTCACAGAATTCCAAAATCGCTAATTCCTTTTTCCTCTTCAAAATACCTCATAGAAGCTTATGTGACACTTGGTAGAACTTTCTTTGTTTTTTCATTCTTTAATCTGTTTTTCTTCTCCGAATTATGTCAGTTCCCTTCCATATCCGTTTCATCCGTCATTTCCACATGTTTCATTCAGAATGCAGATGGCTTATGAGCGCTCTCATATCATGTGTTCATTTTATATTTTTACTAATTCACTCACTTGTGAGAATCATGAATTTCGTTTAAATGGTAATGTCATAATTGGATGCATCAATATCATATATAAGTAAAGGGTGTGCCATATAAAATTTACATTTTGAATCGGCTATAAAAATAAATGGTCTTTTCCGCACATTTTCCGACATTGTTCGGGCTTACGGTTTTTCATTGATTGCTACGCATTTGTATTGGATTTATGTTTATTTCTTATCACAGAAAATTGCAAGTCATTACGATGAGATCGAATTTCAAGTCATTACTCATCATGAAATTTAAATTTTAAGTTTAATAAAAAAAAAAAACAGATAAACAACTCAGTTTCTAATTTTTACTTCAACAAACGCTTCTTCGCTGGTTTTGAATTGGTAATATCAATTACGAATTAGTTTACTCTGATCTGAACTTTTGGGTCAAGCCAACGATAGATGGTTCCACATTTATGTTTTGTATAACTTTCGTTAAAAAGTTAATGAGCATTCAAATTGATGAAAAAAAAAACAGATTAGAAAAACACAAATACTTCATCCAATTAAGTGACAAAATTTGAATTTTGACCATGAAAATTGAAAATTTTGTAGGGTAGGTAGTCTTAAACCTCATCAGAATGACTTGAAATTCTTGCGTGACTTATTTATTTCATAAAAAAAAATATCCTGAAAGTTTCAATAGGATGCAAGGTGAACTTAAGATATTCGCCATACACATTTTCAGTTTTGACCTCGAAAATACGCAGAAAATCGAAAATTTTGCAGGGGGGGTAGTCCTAAATCTCATCGGAATGACTTGAAATTTTGCATGACTCGTTTTTTTCATAAAAACATAATATTCTGAAAGTTTCATAATACCAATTTTTCGTAATTATATTGAAAAACAGCCCATTTTTTGATTCAACTCCACTAGAGCTACCCGAAAAAATTATCCGATTGGGGTGAAAATTAATAAGTATCTATTCCTAATAAAGTTCAATGCGTGTGTAAATTTTTGATGAATTCTAATCTCAATTTTTTGAGCTATCAATTTAACAAATTTTTGCGTACAACGTACAACGGACAACGTACCACACACGGACAAAAAATTGCTCCGGGAATGATTGCAATCGTTTTTTCTAGGTTCAAAACGCATAGAAAACTTATTCCGAGCGTTTTGAATTTTTTGGACCGATCGCAATACCTTTACCACACACAGATTTGTGCGGAAAAGTAAAAAAGCTAATGGTTATTCTTCCAAACTTTTTGTTTTATTGGAAAGCTTGAACTTTGTTATTTATGAATGAAAAACGATATCGTTCATATGACTGCCACGACTGGCTTTACAGTACGCCATTCGGTTAACCCAATTTTCAAGCACTTTTTCGACTGTTTCGGCTCGAATTTCCAAGCGGAGCGTGCTTATATGGAAATTGAGAGCTATTCGAGAGCATGCCAATTGACCGCGCCATCTTATTTTATATAGGCGAACTCAATTTAGATCCATTGTAATCCGAACAAAATTTTTATTGACACAAATAATAAAAACAAATGAGTCATTGAAGCGATTGAAATATCACATCAATACTACTGCCCAATAGATGGCACTGAAGAAAAGATGTCATTAAAATGTCTCAAATAGTACGGTCCCGTTGCGAATTTCATTAATGGCAACTTCGGTTTCGTGTTTCATGACATCAATCGTCTCCGGATGATTAGCGTAACACTTGTCCTTGACAGCTCCCCACAAAAAATAGTCCAACGGGCTCAAATCGCAGCTCCGAGGCAGCCGAATTTCGGCTGATCATTCCATTTTCGAAAACGGTGTCCAAAAGAGCGACTGTTATGTCGTCCATGTCATCCTCTTCGATTTTTGGAAACACAAATTCGTTGAGCATGGCACGGTAACGCTCGCCATTTATTGTAATGGCGACTCCTTGTTCATTTTCAAGAAAAATGGCCCAATGATGCCGCCGGACCAAAACCCGCCCCAAACCGTAACACTTTGTGGGTGCTCAACGGTGACGTATGGATTTTCCGAACCCCAGATGCGACAATTTTGCTTATTGACATAGCCTCCGAGGTGAAAATGGGCTTCATTCGAAAAGACGATTTTTCATAATTTTTTTTTTTTTTTTTTTGAAGTAAGTTTTCAATATTTCTCAATTTGTTTCAACCGTATAGCGTCCCATTTCGTAAATGTCAAACCTTTAACTAAATTTTGAACAAAAATTGAATGACATTTGAACTGCCATTCCCTAAATTAACAGTAGTTCAAAATGCAAACGTTAGATGGCCCCTGTATAAGTGTACAAATATTTGTATAGGGAATTAAGATTGTTTGGTTCATTTTTAGCTTATTTTTCTTAATTTCGTTACAAAGAGTTTTGAATAATTATCAGAATTAATATACTATTTATACAGAGCTTTATAAAGCTCTAGTTTTCCTGGTTAACTGCAGCAATACTAATTCAACTGTTATAATTACATCGAATCTATTATTTTGGAATTATCTAATGGAACTATTGTAATTTTGAAGGTAACTATTTGGTTGGAAGAAAATAAGAAGATCTCGTAGCGTGAGACTACAAAGTGAAACTGAAAAAATATATTACAGCATACGAGAAGTTTAAAATAGTTGTAATATGACACTTCCGTTGATAGACAATCTACTCTTGTTCCCTTTCCAAGATATCCGTATATTCAATTTATGAACGTATGTTCCATGCATAAATATGCATTCAGTCGTATTGCTACCCAATAGCACGCATAGATATGTATCGACTAAAACCGAAAGAAATACGCTTTGTTGCAAAACGCTCAATAGTATGGGTTCATCGCGTGTCTTCTACAATCACCGAGTGCACGCGCATATTAAAGTATTATGCTTATGGGAAGTTGCTTTGAATTTTAAGAAGCCACGATCCTAGAATGACCTTTAGGAACTAGACATGGTGTACGTCTGTAATCTTCAAATGTGCGAAAGGAAAATTCGCTTCCAATTTTTGAATAAGGTACGTCGGGTCAAAATATTCATCTATAAAAGAAAAACAAACATTCCGTGGTATTTGAACAATATTGCAGTTCCCACATTAAATATATAGGACCACGCGTTTAGTTTATTTTACACAGAAAATAAAGTATCTGTAAAAAGTACAGACATCGGTTGTAAAATCGCATTTTCCAACCATTTTTGTATGAAGCTTGTGAACTTCGCAATATTTTCTGTAAATTGAACTGTTGCGAAGTTCACAACCTTCATACAAAAATGGTTGGAAAATGCGATTTTCCAACCGCTGTCTGTACTTTTTACAGATACTTTATTTTCTGTGTATAAAATGGTTTGAAACATTGGAGGAACTTCATAGAACTTTTGTTTAGTAAACATGGGGTTTAGCACTAAGTGATAGTTAGAAGAACTTTTTCTTTGTTCCCGCACACAGAAAACTTAATCAGAAATTTATTTTTAAACTAACAGTAATGGTATATTTGACCACTTTTATCAGTAATCTAGTGTATTATGCTGAATTACATTTTTCATTGGCCAACCATTGACAAAGTTTTTTCCATTTATCCTTATCCATTTCTCATTTTTCTCGAATTTCTCACAATAACGCTTTCCGGTAGTTTTCCAGCAAAAAATGTAATTCAGTAAAATACACTAAATTACTGATAAAAAGTGGTAAAGTTATCAGTAATTTACCATTTCACTGTTAATTAAAAAACAAATTACTGATTCAGTTTTCAGTGTGCGAGAAACATTGTTGCGTTAACAAACGTATACGAACGGACTGAAATAAGTATGCGATAGTGGAAGCGTAGCCAACATCACTCGTAACGCAGTGCGATTATCCGACGGCTTATCGGCGTAAACGTTTTTCTAGGCAAATTGGTTCTCAGGGTACTTGGTTCTCGTATTCCCGTGCAAATTGGTTTTTTTTGCAACAACTACAAATAATTTTTATGCTGTTTACATATGCAAAACCATTTTCACTCTTAAGTACTACAGTAAACGTCAATACTGAAATCGGTATTGTAAACTGACATATCTGTGTGGCAGCTTAACCCACACATGCGTAATCTGTGATACATCTTGTAATAATCTGTAATGAGCTGTGTCACAGAATACGCATGTATGTGTTTAGCTGCGGCAGCTAAGCTATTTCAGTTTACATGAAAAAAATTTTAAAAGAATAATAATTACATCACTTGTTTTGATTTCGACAATCAATTTTGTATTTTTTAGACAACCATCAAAGTATTCACTGGATGTTTAAAATTAGATATTGGAATTAATTATAAAACCCTGTGTATTGGATGGCAAACTACAAGTGAGAATAAATCAGAATTTATTTATTCTTCAAATTTCATTTGAAAGCAAACTTAATTTTTTCAGGCAAGGATGTTGTAACACAAATTTTGAAAAGGTAACTAGTATACCGGCTAGTAAAACTATTTCTAACATATTTTATACACAAATTACCGAAGAGTTACCGACAGCTGAAATGACTGGTAGGCAAACTAATGTAATATAAATATTAGAGTTTATTTTTATATTGATATATTTTGATACTGTGCGTCTATGAACACGCGCAATGCACTCAACAGAGACGGCGTTCAATGCACGTATTATCGTTTGTGTGAAGCGGTACAATCGCACACACACAAACGATATATACAACGACATGTAAGTGAGAGTAAGATTGAAGAGTTCAAGAAAAAGTTCAAGAACAGCAGAATTAATAAAATTGATGCAAGTAGGAAAACAAATCAACTACGGTCATTTTGAATATGTGGTCAGTATTTCACTAGTAGCAACTGAACAAAGCGATTTAAAATAAATGTGTTTGGCACAAGTTCTTTCCTTTCTTGTAGAACGTGAATCTTCCCCCAACAACAAGAAAGCATCCCACCGAATCTCGAGTACTAGGTATTTCTGAATTGACTCATCTATCAACTGTTCATCGTCAATAAGGGTTAAAAATAAAGTGCCGATGTATCTTCAGTTCATAGACAGTGACACTGTTCACAACCAATAAAATAATGATTATTGATTTACATGCTCGCTTTCTTTTGTAATTTCTCTTCAATCTTACTCTCACATACATATCGTTGTATATATCGTTTGTGTGTGTGCGATTGTACCGCTTCGCGTTCGCATTGAACGCCGTCTCTGTTGAGTGCGTTGCGCGCGTTCATAGACGCACAGTATCAAAATATATCAATATAAAAATATACTCAAATATTTATATTACAATAGTCTTGAATCTGTACTCGTAGAACACTTTTTTACAAACATAATCAAAAATTGATTAATTTGCGACAAAATGACTAAATATAGATCGAAAATATAGCCGATCGTATTATTTAATAATTGCTTACAGTCAAATAATATTATTCAATATTGAGGAAACTGAAGTTAGTTGTAAGCAAATTAAAGTATGTAGTTGCAATATTTTCCTAACAGAACTGAAAGCTTTCACACGGGTTTATTTTCAATTTTGATGATCGTGATTTTCCTGCATTTAGATTTTTAAAATGAATATTATTCATCATCATCATCATCATCATCATTCAGTATTTATAGACCGAATTGTGTACCGTTAGGTGTGTTCAGTCTTTTTCGTATTCCATAAATACCACCAGCATGAGAACTATTATTCGAATACATTGGTGAGGGGCTTGCAGGGCACGACTGCACCGCATTCGAATGCTCGAGCCTATGAATGGCTACTACCTTTTTTGCGGTGGTGTATTGAATATTGAAATACCCAATAACACAACCTTAGCGTTAAGGTAGTCAATTTACGTGTGTCTGTGCTAACTCAAAATCCTCTTTGTGCACACACACGGGACCGACGGCTTAAAGTGTCCTCCGAAACACTCCGTGAGACGAAAATCACTGTTTTTAATGTGTTAGTTTGTCTCGCATCAATATATCACTGTTATTAGTAATGATGAAATTGATAGAAAATCAAACGGCCACTAGGAGATTCGAACCCACGTCCCCATGCTTGCAAAGCCGGCACGCTAACCACTACTCTACAGCTGGGTTTTTATTATTTGAAAATATTAAATATGGTAATTCGAAGGGACCGCAACGACTACCGCGTTTGTATGGTCATTGCGCCCCTCTGGGTAATTCAGACCATTTACTGTGCAATTGAAAAATGTACATTACGGGAAACGAACATAAAAAAACACAGATTGTAAACAAAACACTAGATTATTCGGCAAAAGTATACATAAAAAATGCTTTCAAGGCAAATATATTGCGAAAATATTAAGTTTCTTGTGAATCTCCGTATAGTACATAAACCAGTGTTTGGCAGACCGCTGCAGAATAGCGCTGAGCTCAGATGAGAAATCTGACTTTGAAAGCTGAGAATCGTTATGTGCGTATGCCGTGATTGAAAAATGATAAATCCACACACGATGTACGCACACAACGATGCTCATCTAGCTGAGTCACCTAACTTATTTAAATTCAGCGCTATTCTGCAGCGAAACCCAAACACTGATATTAACTTCATTATTCTAATGGTACCATACAGATTCGCACGTACTTTTTAGAATTTGTTGTGTATAGAAGTCAGACCCTCTATCTATGTGTACGATTGAGACAATTTTTGTAGGTAAATCGAAATTAAAGACTAGGATCCATATGGACATGCGTAGGATGTAAGAATATTTAACTGACAATTCATGAATAGCCCGTGACATTTTTAGACCACTATTATTGTTTGGTTTGCTGACAAAAATTTGCTAATATCGAAACGTACTTCCAATTAACATTTTTTTTAATTGAAAGGTGCAAAATACGACAAAGAGATTCTCGATTGTTTTATCTCTCAATGGAAGTAATGGTACGAAAGGCTGGTGTCAAAACTGTCCGCTCACTCGCTCTTGACGATGATGCTAGACCTGCCTTTTTACAAGAATGTCATCCGAAAGGAGATTCAAGGTATTTTTGAAGCATACTTCTATTCCTAATCCCGGGAAACCTTTTTCTGAATTTTATGCATTTTTGTGCAGATAATAATTTCAATTCGGCGTTTATTTTCCGCATTCAACAGTCAATTGGTATAATTTTGTCTTTTGTTTTATTACATAGGTTTTGTCTTCAAATCAAGCCTGGTGG
This sequence comes from Obolodiplosis robiniae, assembly GCA_028476595.1. Taxonomy (NCBI): domain Eukaryota; kingdom Metazoa; phylum Arthropoda; class Insecta; order Diptera; family Cecidomyiidae; genus Obolodiplosis; species Obolodiplosis robiniae. The sequence goes on along the minus strand of CM052014.1, from coordinate 31,806,552 downwards.
GCTGATTCGAGTTCACACGAGTGTTTTGCAATCGACATCTCTATACAAGAGTTTACTTATTTCAGAAGAAACGACTGCAGATGAACTTCTCGCTCTATTGTTGTCATGCTTTGATTTGAATGAAGTAGTGGAAAAATATTCACTATATGAGGTTTGTTTGTATTAAATTTCTTAATATATGTAGGTTCTGAAGGGGGGGGGGGGGCGGGTGTTGTTGGATGTGAGGTTTTAGAGCCGGTCTTGGATATAGATGGGCATTTTCGCGAAGTTAATAAATTAAGTTAATAATTACTTACTAATAACGGATGATTTTCGATGAACGATCGCAATATATACGAATCTCTAACATTATTTTCCAAATACTTTCCAATTTTTTTGACGTTTCGATGAGTCATTCAGTTTGGCGTAACCCCATGGTTAGAGTCTATGCAATGGCTACACAGTCAATTGAGTCGACCGGAATAAAAGTGAGAATACACCGGCTCTAGATCAGTACTGCGACTAGATAATCAAAAACGCTGAAGTGAACCATGAATATTGTTGAGTGGCAGCAGCGGTTCTTAATTTTCGCTATCAATGTTCATTTTACACTAAAAATAAACATTGATAGCGAAAATTATGGACCGCTGCTGCCACTCAACAATATTCATGGTTCACTTCAGCGTTTTTGATTATCTAGTCGCAGTACTGATCTAGAGCCGGTGTATTCTCACTTTTATTCCGGTCGACTCAATTGAGAGGGTGCTACTTATTGTTATCAACTACATAATATATGAAATATTCATCAAAGTAAACATATCCTTGCAGGTATGTCCCATTCAAGAGTACCAACGCAAACTGCATCCTGATGATTTACCATTACGCGCACAACAACAGCGTAATCTGCGTGGTGAGCAAAGTCATTTCATAGTTCGCAAGAATCCAAATTATCGATTACAATGTATCCCGGGATTTGATTCTCCGGGAGTAATGTCTGGAGATGATGATGGAAACTCTAATAATTGTCGATCCATGAAAAGAATGGCCATTCAAAAAGATTGCAAAAGCTATGCACCATTAGCACGTTTTTCTACATCAGAGAACTTGAGTGAAGAAGATGATAGCAACATACACAAAGTATCAACAAACAATTTAATAACTACGACATATTGTCCCGTTTATAACATTCGTGAAATTCGTACTGTCAACAATTCATTTGCATTATTTGGCGACAAAAATAGCAATTTATTGCATAACTCTGATCACATCACGTCAAGCATAACGTCATTAAGCACAACCGTAAACAGACATTCTATAGCAACTAGTTCATTTCATGAGAAAGTAAATAACAATCCTTCTAAGGGTTATGGCAGCTATATTTATATATGAAGCAAAAAAACACCAAAGAAAAATCTACGTATTCGTTTTTTCAATAATCGCATAACTCTTGTTTGTTCTCATTTAAGTAAATTAAAACTAATTAGAAGTTAAATTTGTGTTTATTTAATTAGAATATAATTTAGAAGCAACATTTATTGTTTCGTCTTAGAAATTAAATATATAAGTATAATATATAAAAAGTGAAAGCGATTCGTACCAAAGAAATAAAGAAATTATTTGAAATTTGTTTTATTCTCATACAAAAAACATTAGATTAATGATTTAATACACTTGATGATCGCACAAAATTTTTCAAATCTTTTTCAGTTTCATTTCTTTTTCATCTTGAATTTAAATATTGTCTTCGATTTCGGTTTTCAAAGTCGTTCTCACGGTCTTGCTCCGCTTCATTTCTGTTAAATTCTTCTTCTGTAACATCTTCATCAGCATCTTCCTCTTCTTCATCTTCTTCATCTTCTCCATCAGCATCCTCCTCGTCTTCTTCACAATATGTTCCATTTCCAAATTTTTTTACCTCAAATACTTTATGAATTGCTTCACGAAAACAGAGAAAATTGAAGTCGATGACTCCCTGGCGAGTGAAACTATATTCACGAAGAATGCAAACTAGTGCTAAAAATTTATTTACTTCGCGTAAATAAAGAACGGTACTGTTATTTAATTTAATAAGGCTTGAACTTTGATCATCAAAGGCTGTTCCTAACTCCGAACCGTATATTGAGGACAGATCAATAACCACATCAATCATGTCACAGCAGAGTTCATAGGATTGCATATCAACGGGTGAAGAATCAGTAGCAATGTATATTTTCGACACAACATCAAATAGAAATGCTTTTTCAATGCCCGAGTTCGTAATGAAGATATTGAGGAGGTTTTCTAACTTAGGTAGTTGTGGAATCAGCTTTTGAACCACCTTTGAAAATGCTTCAAAAATTGAATGATCATAAATGGATGTCAAATGGAAGCTCAAATGAATTCTATCGTATCCAGCATCAACCTGATCAATAAAATAATGGAAACAATTTAATAATAAATAATTTAAATAGCTGTGTCAAATACTGTAAACACTTATGGCAGAATGTCAGCAAAAATACGTTACAAATTCGGATTTTATACAGAACTTTCAATATAAACCTCAGAAAGTTCTGTGCTTCCTAAGCTTCACACGTTGACCGATGTTAATAGTATATGTTATTCTGATGATAAACTGTACCACATTTCTTTCAACCAACGTGTTCTTGTGAAGTGATACTTTTGGTTCAGATGGCCGTGGAGGAGCTACTGTATAGCTGTCTGATTTTTTATGCACAAGCATTTACAGTATGTAGGATTATATGTACAGCTCCAAAAATTTAGACTCATCACATCTTGTGATATTTTTGGAATTCTGTATTTTCATTTAATATTTATTTTTCAAACGAGTCCAAACTTTTGGTTGAGTTCATAAAATATAAATATATATAGTAAAATCACCAAGTCATCGGTTGCCCTCTGATGTATGTCTCTTTGTGTTTCCATTTTCAAGTCATCGCTGATACCATCAACTTTATGTATGAAAACTTCAAATTTTATCTGTTTGTTCACTGCGTGAGCTTTCAACACAGTCTTATTTAATTTAGTTAATGCTTCCAAATAATCGTCTAATATTGAGAGGTTTGTTTCAAATAGACCATTAGATTATAACGATCTTGAAAAAAGAAGAATGCAAAATTATTGTTACCTCGCGCATCAATAACGAACACCAATGCTCCACATCCTTTGAAAATCATCTCAGAATCAAATGCTGGATCGAAAAAATCTATTTGACCTGAAGTAATTAAGAAAATGTTTTGCTGCTGAAACTTTTTGTCATTTCATATCATGGAACAAATATGACTTCCCAAAGATTATCTATCAATTCGGAACACAATAAGTAATCAAAAAAGTCCGTTCCATACCTGGAAAATCCCAAATTTGAAATTGAACAAAACTGCTATTATTAATATCGTCTTTTACTATTTTGTTAGTTGATTCTAGGAAGAGAGTTTCGTTTGGGCTCATTTTATGAAATACCACTTTTTGTATTGAACTTTTGCCTGATCGCCGTAGACCCATCAAAAGTATTCGTGGCTTTTGCTCATCATCATTTGGTGATGATATTGATGTGCATTCATTGTCATCAAATGGAATGTACCCGAAATCTTTAGGAAATGATCCTACATCTTGGTAGGTTCCTTGTTCTTCTCCACTATCTTGGTAGCTACTCTATACATGAAATTGGAAATAGACTCAGTCACTAAGCAATTCTTGTTCTGATTTCTTAACGATTACCATTTGTAAATGTGAACACTCAATTAATTGGATATATCATATGAAAATTTTCTAAACCATTAAATATTGTGTATTGCGTGTAAAAAAAAAGTCGGACTAGTTAGTTTATTGAAATGTCAATGTCAAATTCATTTTGAGTTCACTTGTGAATGAGGCTTAAATCTGCAAACAAATAATCAAAACAGTTGCATATAATGTATAATTTTAAAAGCGAGTAAAGATGATGTCTAATCAGAAATATTGGAAAATACAAAATATTGAATTTATCCTTGATCTATTGTTTAAACATTTATTTATATCATTTTCTAGTTCAACTTAATCTAAAAAGGAATTTATCGAAATTCACCAACAATATTGTTAATTGTAATAATATTATTTATCAATAGCGAGTAACTGTATCAGAGAATATCGAACTCTTGAGAGCTCAAATTATTACTTCAAAATTTCTGTTTTCCTTTTTGTTGAAAGCAAAAGTATTACATCTTATTATTATTATTAAATTATAATTTTTGTAATAGTTATTTGTTTAACTGATTAAGATACATGAATGGGACCAGTTCAGATTATGGTCAAAATGAATCTGATAAGAATATGTATGAATACGAATATGAATATGTTGACGATTGTAGAATTTTCGAATAAAAACGCATAAATGTATATGGTTATCATTGTACTTTACTGGAATGTAGATAATTGTTACTCATCATGCTAAAATATCATTATTTAATGGCTGAATTCATTTAAATATTGCCTATGGAATGGAAGTTCTTTATTAAATTTGAATTGTATAGATATTCGAGCATTTACTAACCAGATGTAACGAAGGGTCCGACGTAATTACTTGGAAAAAGTCCCGTTAATCCTTGACATTCACCACGCCACCACTCGGGCTCATCTCGACCTAGCACACTTATAATGTCGTCCTTTTCGAATGATAGTTCGTCATCATTTTGAGCTTTGTATGGATATAGTGCAATAACTTTATCTAAAAAAGAGAAGAAATCAATCTCTATGCAAAAAGTATTGGAAAAACTAATCTTCAAAAATTTACCCAGAATGGTCTCGTTCATTTGTATCTTTCCACCTGATACTGGAGTGCTACGACCACTTAATCGACCACTTTGCAATACCTTTACATATGTTGCTGGGAACCAACCAATTTGTTTGCGTCGACCACGCACCTGTAGCTCCCCCTCCCACCAGCCAGTTTCGGATTTCTTTCGTATCATAATGAACTGACCCCGTGATAGACTGATTTGTTCAGAGCTAGATGCTTCATAAGGTGCTATGACTTGCGCAACCTCACCTTTCTTAGAACCTCGAATACCCTGTAATATTAATTATTCCATAACATGTTTTTTCTGTTTGAAAAATAAACAGTAAACTTACTGAAGTTGTCGAAGAGGTTGACATCGGTCGACTATAATTATCTTGTGCAGATTCTGCAGTATTGGGCTGGGTATTTATTTCAGACACTTCAGTATCTGCTTCTTCTTGATTACGCACATCGTCTGAATAATTCTGTGTGCTTGATTCCGTATAATACGATGAATTGTCAACGGAAGCCATATGTTGCGTATTCGTATCTGTAGCAGACTGAACGTAATTGGACGGAAATATTCCAGTTTTGTCACCAATGGTTCCTGTCCACCAGTCGCCCTCTTTCTTGATAACTAAGATATATTCACCCGCACAAAATGTCAAATCTCCTGTTTCAGTTGATTCATATGGATAGCAAGATATGTACGCCTCACCAACACCATCTTTATCATCATCATTATTATCATCATCATTACTTTTGGGCTTTTTGGTTGGAGCAGTATCAAATGCACATTCCGATTTAATTTCAGTAGTTATACCCACAGAAGTTTGATGATTTATATTTTCGCTGGTTGCATTGCAATAAGCATCAATCTTTTCAACATACGATTCTGGAAACCATCCAGAATGCCCGTTTATTTCACCAGCCAGCCACCCGGGCTCAGCATTTTGTTCTTGTGGTACCATAATTATATCACCGGGTTGAAATGTAATTTCATCTGAATTTCGAGCATTAAATTCATAAATTGCACGATATGGTTCGTGGCCAGGCTTTGAAGAGATTACATCGGATCCAGTGATTGGGATCATCGTTGTAGTCGCCCAAGAGTCTGTCTGTTGTTGTATTGTTGGTGTCGTCTCCCATGCTGACGTAAGAGAGTCATTTTTCTTATTTTTTTTTAGTTCCGTCACTTGATTTCGATGAGAAGCATATGTAGTGTACATATCTTCACAGTTATCTATTAAGGATTTAAGTTGAATTTTCATTTCTTGTAATTGTATTGTGTTTGCGTTAACATCTGTTTCTTTTGGTTCAATTTCTTCCTTTAAATTCTGCAATTTTGCACGCATTTGATTTATATTCATCTGTTTATTTGCGAATACCTCTTGACTTAGACCATCCCCCTTAGAGTATTTACTATCAATCTTAGCCTTTTCTTGACTTAACTGAACCAATTTGGCATTTTGCTCTTTAATGCGAGCTTTCAAGGATGCCATGTCAGACATTTGTGTATCACGAGTAGAACGCATACCATCAATGATGCCTTTTACGGTAGTGACCGAGACGCGTGTATCACAAATCTTCTGAGATAGCACTTTTACTTTTTCATTGAGTGTGCCCAATTCGATGGAATACGTCTGATTTTGTGCTTTTAATTTCAATAATTTTTCTTGTTCTTGATGCCGTAATTGTTGCATTTTTTGTAGCTGTTGGTTTTCCCATTCAATTTGTCGCTGTTTTTCCATTTCTTTACGAGCAGCCTTTCAAAGAAAATAATTGTTCATTTATTATTACTATTTACTTCTCAAATGATTTTGAAGAATTATGAGATAACATGTTTTATTCTAAATTTCTTTTGGTGGGAAAGATTTATGAGTAAAATAACCTCTTTTTGCTCAAGCTCTCGTTTTCTTTTCTCCTCTCGTTCTTGTTCGAGCTCACGTTGAATTTGTAGTTGGCGTTCTAACTCTTCTTTTTCTTTACGCTCAAGCTCTAGGCGAGCCTTTTCTTTTTTTTCAGCCTCTTCTCGCTCTTTTCGTTCCCGTTCTTCAATTTCCTTCCGTTGGGCATCTAATGAATTATGATAATTATAAATTAAAATTTGAAGAGTTGCAGACAGTTATACAATCATCTCATTTGATGTTACATGAAAAAGTAAGCGTTCAAATGCTAGGTTTACATGCCTTCAATTATTTTTCGTCGGCGCTCTAGTTCGGCCTGTCCTTTGTCGAAATTTTCTTTTCTCTTATCCTCAAATGTAGTTTGATTATAATTGTGGGATGCGTCCAGCTCTGCTGCATTAACATTCGCACCAATACTATTAGTTTTACCGCTTTGTGATGAAACAGATCCGTGACGTGAATTGCTTGCAGAAGCTGTGCCAATGGATCCATGGCGTGATGTACTTTTTCTAAAAGATGGTGGCACCAAATCGGGAGGTAATTTTGCTGGAACTAGCTCACCTTGACTAGCTATCTCACATAAAAACATGGCAAGAATAAATTCTTCACAGCTCAAACGTCCATCCGAATCAATATCAGAGAGTGTCCATATTTGTGCCAACGTTGTTTGAGATAGCTTAGATTGAAGAAGTAAACTTCGAGCTTGGGCTCCTGTCAAATACCCAGTTCGCATACGATCAGTTGTATTGAACATTTGAGTGTACTTCAATTTCATTGGGCCTTTCACTGCCCATTCGACGTTCGATGCCGTTGAGCCAGGAGATTCAAGTGAAAGTGCTTTTTCTAAAACAGACATTGTTCGACCTTGGGAAGAACCATCGAGTGGTGTTGGTGGTGCTGGAAAATTTGATGGAGTTTCTGTAGCCATAAGAATTCCACTTTCAGCAGCACTGGAAGGTATAGTAGTGCTGATGCTAACCAAAGGATCTATCAATAGAGCACCGCTTTGGCTTTGGCCAATATTGGGTGCTGACATTACTGGCGGTATTTGATTGATTAGTGGTTGTTTACTCGGAATAATTGGTGCCTGCTGAGCATTTGAAATAGATTGATTTACCAGGCCTATGTCCATACCCATGCCCAAGCCCATTCCTGTTCCTATTATAGGTTGAACTTGTGCTTGAAGTGCAATGAATTTTGGTGTCCTTAACACAAAATCAATGGAATTAGTTGCTGATGCTTTTTCAAATATTAATTTTTTTTATTATATTTACATTTCCAATCCTATGCCAGGTGAAGTGTTCGGCATCAGTGATGAAACTGGGTCAATTTGTTGTTGCAATTGGTGTTTTTGCTGTTGTAATTGCGGAGGTGGAGTTAGAATCGGTCTTCCGACAGGTTGAACTCCTATAATTGATTATCCATGATTATTATTTCTGGATAAAATGAAAATACATCTGCAATATGATGTGTTAGAAATATATAATTTTACCAGTTGGTATGATTGATACAGGACTTAAGCTTCCAACGCTAGTTGGAGTTAAGTTTGGAGTTGATCCAACAGCTGTCAGAGATGCGATCATTGTTGGTGGAAGTTGCTTTGGCATTTCAAATCCACGTAACTTTAAGTTTACTAGCTTGCATGCAATACTGAATTCATTGATATTCATCTTTCCATCATGGTCAGTGTCGGCTAACGACCTTTGAGCACAACAGTTTATTATTTTTTAACATTATTTATTATAACATTATTGATATAATAACTTGAAGAATAATTATAAAATCACTTACCATATTTCTCCTTTCCTCAGGAAAAGGCCAGAAAAAATTTGTTGGAGACATTAATCATGAATAGTGTTTTTTAATTAAGTTTAAATTGAAAAACATTAAAGAGAAAAACATCATAAATATTATATAATATTTGTAATAGCAGTTATTTATTCAATTATATATTTATTCACCTAGAATAACCGCAGGTAGTTGGGATTGTAGGAAAAAGCCACGCGCTTGTTGACCAGTTATGATTTCATTTTCTGGCTTCAGTGACTTAAACTGTTCCAAATACTTTGCACGCTCACGGGACGTTATTATAAATGGATCAACAGCAGCACTCATAATATTTGTATATTGTGTTTTTTCAGATATCAACTGTTTTATTTAAATTATATTATGTTGTATCGTTGTGGCAATCAAAGCAACTGAAATATAAAAAATAAAGGTTGTGGCTCGAAGTTCATAAAACACAGCGCCCTAACAGAGCATTATCGATCGAATGTATTCTATGTGCCACTGTGAAATAATCAATAATCCTGCATACAACAAAACAATATTGCCGACGTTGAAAAATTATCAATAAACTTTGACAATGAATTTTCTAAATTTCAAGCCATATTTTAAACAAAATTGGCTAGAATAGAATGATTATATTACATCCGAAGGAAAACAAACCTAAAACAATGTCACAAACACTCATATTTATTTATGTGGATGGAAAAGTCGATAAACCATATCACTTGAAATTACATTCATATAGCTTTGCAACACGCCTATATCACAATCAGATACTCATTTTTGGAAGGAAATACATAAGAATATAGCAATGTACAAAGTTTTAGCGTTACTTACATTTTTTATTTTTTTGATGAATTTATAATATTAAAGGATTCGTGCTTTATAAAAAAATTGATTTTTTTCTTCGGACTTGTGAAAAAAATCTTATTTTTCCGGAACGTGCGCGACAGAGCCAAAAACAAATTCCAATAACTTCTGTGACATAAACAACTACATTCGCAATACCATGTCATTTCAGGAAAATTTTGACATTTCTTTTTCTTGATATACAGTAATTTTTCGCAAATCTATTTGAATTTATGTTCGAAAACTGCTTTAAAATGAAATGAATAATATTTTTTTTTCTAAATTTGAACCGATTATGAAATAGAAAAAAATCTATATATGTTCTTGAGTTCCATAAATAAGTTCAACAAAGTATCCGTCATTATGTTCAAATAATCATTTTGCGGTTCAAAACTGGATTTTCGATAGACTTTTCGAACATAAACGTCACATTAGAGAGTGAATGACTCATTTGGCATTTATACCTATTTGAAGCTTATCACAAAAATTCAAGTAGACATCATGGATTTTGTTCAACCAAATGATACAATTTTATTTATTTGGGGAAATTCTTTTGATTTGGAGGCATCCGGCCTCGATCCAGAATTATTGAGAAGGAAGTTTGATGCTTCCATTAGTTTTGAGAACTTTGATCGCTTTGCTTCTACTTTGAGTAAGATATCAAATAATTTCTATTGCGTTTCTCCTTTCTATAGCAATTATCAATTTCCAGCATCCTATGAGGATTTTAAATTCTCCCTAATAATGTTGAAAACGGGACAATCGGACATACATTTATGTTCATCACTGCTAAAACTATTGAAGCCAAATGGTCGAATCGTGGTAGCAATATCACCTCAGAACTCAGAGCAGCATGTATATGAAACGCTCAAACTAGCTGGGTTCGTGAATATCAACACCAAATCCATCGATATCATTGCGGAGAAACCAAAATATGAAATAGGTTCGGCAACACTTTTTAGTTCATTGTAACGTAGAAATAAGAAACGGTCTCACCAATTTTGGAGGTGGATTTGTCCGTGGTTTTGTATTTTTTGTATCCATTCTTACCGTCAAAATTGGATGAAAATCATATGTCATCCAACCGTACTAGCGTTCCCGAATTTTGTGATATGTTTCACCAATTATATTTTTTTCAATTTTGAATTTCGTTCATAATTAGTGAATTGATTGAGTCAGCTTCATGGTACTTGGCAAGTTGTATTCGCAAGCGTATAGCAGCAGAATATTAAGCATTGACATTTTGAGACAACAAAATCTCGTTGTTCGTCAGAGAGTAAAACAAAAAGGTCACAATATTTATGTCAATTCTTAACATTCACAAGAACACAATATTTTAAGTTTCAAAATCATCGAAATCTCGCCTCGCCTCATTTCGTTGTTCGTCAAATCAGAACAACCAAATTGGTTGAATCAATCTAAAGGATTTTGAGCATTCTGAATAAGTCGCATTGCTATAATCTTTGTTGACATCTAGATTGGTTAAAACCCGTTTTTTTTTTATCATGAAGTATTGTTATTATTGGATCTCTTCCGCTCAAGAAAGCTGATTTTAGATAACGGCTGATATTTGAGATTGTGGCATATCGTTTGACACTGAATGCATAAGAAGTAGGTGAGTATGTTGCTCTATTGGGCTTATTTTGTGTGCTACTGCATAATTTTGTTTCGAATTTCAATTATTCCAGAATTTCCTCGATAAATTAGCGTTTAATTGAAATATAATAATTCAGTTTTTTTATCAGTGTTTGTGGCAGTGTGCGATAAGTAAAGAGTTTTTCAATAGGGATGCTACAAAGGTAGACCGATAGGGACAGCAAACAACGCCATATTTTTTCCCGCTCTCTTGACATTTCTCTTCAGTAAGGTTTGCCATTTCATCATGGAAAGATATACGGTCCAACAACGAGTCGAAATTATTAAAATTTACTACCGAAATTCGGAGTCAGTGGCCTCAACTTTAAGAGCGTTACGTAAAATTTATGGTCTTCATAATCGTCCTGCCAGATCAACAATTAAGCGTCTAGTGGAAAAATTTGAATCCACAGGCACAGTACAAAATGTTCAGAATTGCAGCAGTATCGGCCGATTTATGCTTGAAAACCGTCGAAAATTGAAAAAACGACCATAAATTGGACGTAGCGCTCTTAAAGTTGAGGCCACTGACTCCGAATTTCGGTAGTAAATTTTATTAATTTCGACTCGTTGTTGGATCGTATATCTTCCCATGATGAAATGGCAAACCTGACTGAAGAGAAATGTCAAGAGAGCGGGAAAAAATATGGCGTCGTTTGCTGTCCCTATCGGTCTATTTTTGTAGCGTCCCTATTGAAAAACCCTTTATTATTAAATGCATGTTTTTCATGTTTTTTCGATCTGATCAATCGCTTGAAATATTCTCGCTTTATTGAATTTCTCCCTCGATTGCAATTCATTTCAATTATCGATTCATCATATCGAACGAGAAATGTCGAAGTATGAATTCTGGTGAGCCCCAAAAGTGCGGCGAAAGCAACGCAACAAAACAAAGAAAAGGAGGCAAAAGAAGAAGAGCTTGATATAAGAACCATCAAGTCATCGGCAAATCCAATCTTCAAACCAGGATTTGAAGAATTTCTCACGAGAGATTTCTTCTACCGATGCTTTGAAGCCACCCGAATATCGGGTGCTCTTCAAAGTCAACGATATTGTTCATGCAAATGGGAAGGATACAATAGCGAGCCGCGAATATTACAGACCTCACAAGAGCGAAGCTTGAAGCCTCCTATTGATGTGGGTAAAATTGATAGGATTCGATAAAAGCATCAGCAGTTCCACCACCAAATGGTCCTCGATAGCGTTTCCGCTTCGGTATTTTTCAATGCTCCGAAACGTGAGAGCGCTGGGATCAATCGTGAATCCATACAAATACGAAATTCGATCCCGGAATGAAATCGTGGATGGCTAGAGTGAACTAAAATCAAGCTGATTAAATTGTTATTTCTTTTTGTTGAGGGTAAACTTCAAGATATCCAGCAGACAATATCATTGGGAAGCTAAAGCAGGCATCAGAGGCAAACAGCACGATCGAATGACTAGACGTTTCACTAGAGAACAACGCCGTAAAGGATTGGCTGCATATGTCAGACCAAAGTATGCACGGCTGGATAAATACATCGAGTCCAATCGGGCAAGAGATTTGCTGGCCAACAAAATAACAAAGGGCAGTTCATCAATGCTGTACATCGGAGCTGCCGAAATGGCGCCCAATTCGCCAATTGGGATTAAAAATAGAAAAAGATACCTAGGCACAAGACATATAAAAAGAGAGACTAGCATAAAAAAATCTTGGCCATTAAACTGTTGTGAAAGTAAACGAAGATGTATACATCGCACACGTGCGCCAATTGCTTCTGGGAATTCCCCGTTGCCACGAAAAGGGATCGATTAAAAGATTGCAGTGGAAGCAACCCGGTCGTTAACCTTCCACCGATTATCGTGACAAAGAAGAGCAGGCGATGTCTGAAAGGTAAACGACGCTTTGTTCATGATAACAACAATCAAGCAGCATAACCAAATGAACTGGAAGCAGGGTGATAAGTGTCAAAGAAGATTACCTTCCCACAATCCCCTGTGGATGATCAAATGGAATCTGCTGCTGCTCAACAACAACAAAGAGCATTTTCGATTGTTTGGCACACGACATTGTCGCTGCGAAGTGCATCTTGTACAATGGTAAGCAAAAATATAGCTATTCATTTTTTATTTTTATTTCTAATTCTAATTATTGTTTCAGTTCGATGTTATGTATTTGGATTGCCATTGCGTAACTCATTTGTGAGAACACAAGTACGCAGAAGAGCCAACGCAAACGTTGCTCTGAATGCGAACAATTAAATTTTGCATGATCATGCAGCGTACTACAATATTAAGAATAAAGGAACAAATATGTTACCGAATTAGATATAACCAAGCGCGTGATTTTGTGGCCTTGTACACGTGCACTACCGACAAAAGATTCGGACTCATCTGCAAGCAAACATTTTTGTCGGTAGTGTAAGTGTGCGTATGCAGTATGCTCACGGTGGCGTACAGTTATTTAACTGAAGGTTAGATTTATTCTCGTCGAGAATGATTGATACTCATATTATAAAATATATTGTTGAATCCTAGCCAATTTTCTTCCCCACTCTTACCGTCGAAATTGGGCGGAAATTTGGGTTTGGCGTATGGTTGGATGACACGCAAATTTCATCCTTTTCCGACGGTGGGAACAAATGAAACTACGGTCAAATCTGCGCCTTAATTAAACGCTAAATATGTGCCCTGATAAGACTCTATTTTAATTAACAATTGTTACTTGGGTAGGTTCGGCAGCCAAAATATCATTTGCTAATGTGAATCCACCTAAAAAATCTCCAACAACGGTTTGGAAATTGTCAAACGACGACAACGACGATAATAACGCTATTGAATTGATTGATGAAAATGATTTGATCGATGAAAACGACAAAGTCAAGCCGAATTCTGCAGAATTAAGAGGTATTACAAGTGATAAAAAAAATATTCTTGTTAAATTTCAAAGAACTTTTAGTATGCGGAACAACTGGGAAGCGGAAAGCGTGTAAAGACTGTTCGTGCGGACTAGCTGAAGAACTGGACCACAACGATAAACAAAAGGACATGATCACAGAATCGGCCAAGTCATCTTGTGGAAGTGTATGTTTTTTGTATAAACAAATATCTTTAAATGTTTATTGATTTTTATTATTATGTCTATTCAACATTAGTGTTATTTGGGTGATGCATTCCGGTGCGCGACCTGTCCATATTTGGGATTACCAGCATTTAAGCCCGGTGAAAAAGTTCATCTAACTGGACAACTTTTAAGTGATGATCTATGAAAATACTGATAGTTTGATTCCGAATGAATTAATTAGTTGCAACGATTTTTAATCCCCAGCTGTATTTACATTATAATCAAATTAAAATATACAAAACAAAAATATTACTTTTATCGTTCCGTAATGATTAATTTATTGAGCTCGTTATTCAATTGTGATCCTTCCCTTTGTTCCACTTTGAACATATCTGCGTCATATATTACCTGGAAGGAGTTATTTTTTTTTTAAATAAGTAGCAGGAAATAATTGTTATGTAAAAAGTAAACGATAAATATTACTCGAATAATCAGTGAACAACTTGGACATGTTGCAACCTCTTCGGCCGCAAATAATTCTTCTTTTGATATTTCAAAGCGATCACCGCATGGGCACGGGTAATGGTATATTTCTGTTTCTTCATCATATTCAAAGTCTTCAATTTCAATTTCGTCGTGATATATACTCATTATGTGACCGGATAATCAGAATATCTTCAATAAATCTTTAATTCGAATGAATTGACTGTCATTATAGTCATCATGATTTAGTTGAGACTTATATATACGCCTAAAAACGAAATGTCATACGATTGTTGGAAACATGTACACAACTTCACACCACGAGTATGCGTACGTTTGAAAATGGCAGTTTTACATCAGAAACTTCAATCGAATATGCAACGCTGCTATGAACAAGTCTGAAGCAATTATTGACGCTTTTCATTAAATCAGCAAAGAATTGAAATTAAAAAGGTTAGTAAACAATTATTTTTAGAGCTTTGATTAACTTAAAGAGAAATATATTATCGAAGTTTAATTTTTTTATAAAAAATGTCAAAGAAATCATGGGGAACCATTCCAGCAAAGCGAACGAAGCAATGCCGATGAAAGTCGAAAGTTTTGTTCGAAATGATTTATTGGATCCTAGATCGCCCGATGTAGGAAATCGAACACCTTTGTCAAGTATTATAAGAAACCGTCTGACATGTCCACTAAACAATATTGAGTCAATTAAGTTAAATACACCAAATAAACATCAATTATCATATCGCCAAAAATTGGATCCCCGTTCACCAAGTCAGTTTATACCCCGAACACCGTTAAACATGTCATTTCATGAGGATACAACTGAAATCACTACACCGTTCTCTATGGAATATGGATGTATCGAAGAAGCCAGCTGTCGCAATTTTAATGAACGTTTAGAGAACATAACACTCGAAGATTCGTATGCTCTTGTCGAAAAGCCAACAATTCAGCAAAATTCTGAAGACATTTTCACAGGAAATTCGAACGTAAATAAAGTACAACCCACAGAGCAGTTCGATGTTGATTCGCCATTTGCTTTATCAGAGATTCCTGCTAATAGAAAACAATCCGAACACTACAATATCGATATTGATGGTCGGAACATTTCACCACTTTTGGAAAACATGACATCACGCAACAAGCCGGGCAAGACATTTAGCAGTACTCCTATTTCAACGTCGAGTCATCATTTTGATTTTGTACCATTAAGGAAGCACATAAAAAAATGCGATAAGATGAAAATGTTCAATGACGAAAACACGTATAAAGGTCAAGTATGTGTAACACCAGCAAGAAAAATTCCAAAAATCAAGGAAATGACTGAAAATCCTCGCACACCATTTGGCTCATTATTAAATCAGCGCTCTAAGTCTATTGAAAGCTTAGTTCCAGAACAATCGCAACAACGGCTGTATAAACAACCATGCCTCAGCAAAAGTATTTTCGATTACAAAGGCAAGAAATCTACACATTTGATGAAATCGACAGCGTTACTGAGTATGTCAGGTGAACTACGTGAAAAAAAACAGACATTTTATGATTAAATAGCCGTTTTCTTTCGTTAGCATTAAAAAACTTAATTTAAAAATAAAATTACACAGGTACATAGTTTTTTTAGATACGCAGGTTTTCAATTTGTTGGTTTTTTCTTACAATAATGTTTTGAATATAACATTAATATTGAAGTCCAATCGAAATAAAGGGGAATAAATTAGTGTTTTTGCTCTGGATCCTTTGTCTTTCCTTTTATATTAATAAATGTTTGACCTGAATTGAAGTTCATTGACAAGTGATAAACAATGAACTAATAAATACCGATGAAATGGATAGTAGATTACTCTATTTTTTTCGCTCTAAACATGAGGATAGAAGTGTATGTTTTTAGGATTTATGACAGCAATTGCAACAGCAACCATGAATTGCAGAATATTCTTGAGCTTACGATTTTAAGTGACGTAAATATCTAGTGTTGAGATGGATAAAGAGCGTACGTTTTTAAGTACAGGTAAAAACACCAAGCAACTTCAAGCGATGAGATCTCTGTTTATGCTGAATTCATCGAAGCAAGAAGTGTGGATGTTTCGATGTTTATATCACCTTGAAATTCGACATAAAATGAGATTTCATCGTTAAAGTTGTTTGTAAAACATTTGATTATCAGCAAACAAGAAAGCAGGAATGGAAAGAATGAATGCATGTAATTTTATATTCAGAATAATTTTGTTTGATTGAAATCATCAATATATACCGGATCTTGTTGTCACGCAATAAATTGATATAAAATGAATATATGTTTGTCAAAACAGTACAATCATTACTATTTAGCTAGATTCTTCATCATTTTTGTACTTAGGTGGCGATCCTAATTGGTAACTCAAGACATATATCATAAATTCCTTATCAGCTGCGCACAAATCGCGATTGAACATACTTAAAAACAACACTTGAAACAAAGGTTTGCAAATATTCCATAATGGAAGAGAAATTTAATGACCCACTTCTAATCTCTGTCATTCATTCATTTATCACAATTCAGGAAAACATACTCTATTCTCCATCTCATTGGTAAGTGTGTAATACACTGTGTATGTATTTTCATGTTTTAGATTACACTTGAAGGAACTTTTTCGAATAAATTTGGTCTCAGTATATCTCTCCGACGTGGAATGGTGCTTGTTGAAAATGGCAATGGGTCTGTGCAGCCTAAATTGATCAACATTTCTACTAATGTTTTTGATGACTCCAGCGGATTCAGTTTATGTAGTGAAGCTTCAGTTGCAGTTTTCACTGTTTCATTTTGTAAATGTGGTAAATGTGTGGACGATACAGTCAATGCCGCTTTCGCGTATGATAAACAAGTCCGGCCCTCATGATCTGTTATTTGGATGTCGGCATGATGCTTAATGAATAACAAAAATTAATTAATTTCAAACAAATATGGTCTTCAATATAATAAAGAATATTACCCAAATCAAAATCTGCACAACACATAAATTCCCCGTAGCTGCTGCTAAATGTAGCGGAGTTCTTAAATCACGTTCGCTCACAGTTGAATTCACGTCAGTCTCATTACAATGAAGTAATGTGGTTAAAATTAATCGCATATCAGATCTAATACACAATTTGAATGTAAATGTGAATGCAAAAATCAAAAAATTCTCAAACCTCACGTGAAAAATCTCTTACCTGACTACAGCCTCAATCAAAAGCTTCGCACTTGAAATGGAACAATTGACATTTGGCACAAATTCCTTTGATTCGTACTTTCGTCGAATCCAATTTTCTTTTTCTTCACGTGTTGATTGTTGATTTGGTTTTATAACTCCGTTTGTCATCACCTTTGCCTCATATACTGAATTTGACAGTGAATTCCCAATGGAAAGCATCACACTTAAATGTGATGTTTGGAATTCATCCAGTCCTAATGATCGAACTTTGCTTATATGCGAGCCCAGGTTTCTGTGTATTCCTGAGCACTCTATACAGATCAGGATTCCCAAACTGAAATATAGATACGAAATTTAAGGATAGATACAATCGAAGTTCAAATATTGTAGTTTTCACTATATAATCACAAAAATTAGTTAAAGGCAATTTCTTTGCAATGCAAATTCAGGCCATGCCTTCGCAACAAAAAATATTGCATATTAAAATGATGGCTGCGTTATACGCAGATAATATATGCTACCATATTTGTCGTATGATGTATCTTGCGGCGTTCCGTAATCAACCGAATGTGCTGGGCGTTTCAGGCGCGCTCTCTCAGCTGACGGAATGCATTACGGCACAGCACTTATGGTTGCGAAAAACTATGTATTGGTAAAGCGGTAAAATGAACAATAGGTAAGATTCTGCAAAATACATCTAATTTCCCAAAATTCAAGATTTTCTGAAGCTTTATATAATTGCCGAAGACACTTATCACTCATATCTTATCAGCAACGCGAAAATCAAATGTGAAAAGTTGGGACACTTTTACTGAAAACATTTTCATAGATATTTTATTTTTGATTCTATCGAGAGGCACTTCAGTTTGAAAGCAAATTACGTTGAATTATCATTCTGAGCGACTCAAATGAACGCAGTAAAAGCAAGAGAGGAATCAGTTATCTAAAGTCATTGCTGCTATTTTCAATTTTGCACAGATCCGCCGTAGGGGCACACTAATTTGAAAACAACATTTTCAGGGGACACTCTTGTGAACGAACTTTTCACATCCACTCAGAGATTCAAATGCCAATTACTAATTCCTGTTGTTATTCTTTCATTAATTTAACACAAAATAAAGGGAAATAAAAGGTGCACAATTTACTTCAAACTCGCCCATTCCGGTGATTGAGCATCACAGTCCGCACAAAATTTGTTTCCAGGTACTCGATCCTTGATTATTTGTATTGCAGCTAGGTCGTTGGCAGATGTTTGTAGCTTCGATTTGGTGGATATGTTTGATTGAAGCGATTTAAAAATTTCTTGCTCAATCACTTGTACCCATTCATCACGTTCTTCACATGTTGAAGCTTCAAAGTGCCATAGCTTGCCTTCGAGTGAGACAATCATAAATTCATAAGATTCAGCTTCTACAAAAATCAAATAACTATTTTATTTGATCTTGAAAACTGAAAAATAGAGGGGACAATTACCGTCAGGTTCATTTTTTAAACCACTACTTTTCAAGCGTCGATGTCGTTTTTTCACATTTGCTGATGATGATGACTGACTTTCATTCAATTTACTGCTACCGCTGCTGTTATTGACACTTTCGTTTGCTTGCCCAACAAATATTTGCGAATTACTGTTGCTCAAAACAATTCCTTCATCTCCATCACTTGTATGACTATTAGATTTACCACCAGCCAAATCGCGAAACAAATCGCAGGAAGCTCTGTCATTTTTACGATCTTTTGGTAGTGTTAGGCCAGCAATACCATCTGAAATTGCATTATTGGTTGCTCTCCAGTAAAAATTCATTGATGATGTAAGATTACTATTTGTTAGTATAGACTTCGATCCGCGAGGCTTTTGGCCGGGAAGTTTGACAGTGACGAAATGTAATGCTATTTCTTTGCCATGTATATCATCCATGTAGTCATGCAAAGATGAGTGATATGTTAATCTACCATCATCACATAATGTCACATACTTTTTCTTCCATTCCTTGTTAAGTGAATTTGAGCTGCGTTTGTATAGATAACCTTGTTTGATAGGAATAGCTCGGCCTGTTATCAAATGAAGAATAGTTAAGCTGACTTGAGTTGATTTGATTTGATTTGACTTACCGCTTCCGAGCTTCACTTCTGATTTTTTCGATGATGGAATAAACAGATTTGAGCGCCTTCGAGACTTTCTTGCCGTTGTTGGCGTGGATGAAGGCGTTGGAAGATCTTTTGTACTGTTTTGTATCAGGTTGTTATTCGGCGATAAATGATTGAAAACTGTTGTGGATGATATTGTTGTCGTCGTTGTTGTCGCTGATAATGATGCACTCATTCCCAAAGATTTTGTGTCATTCCATGTTTTCACGGGAGATCGGTGTGATGAAATTTGCGATTGATATTCACTTGCAATAAATTCGCCGCTACTCCGAGTTGGTGTTATATGATGATTTGAAGCAGATAATGAATGATATCGATGTGGTAACGTAAAATTACTACTTGTTTGGAAAGAGTTGAATTCATAGCCCGAATTGCTATACACATTTTTATTGAAACTTTCTTTCGATGTGGATGGTGAAATTGATGGATTTATTAGAATATTTACGGAGGTTTGCTGATCTTGCTGGGAGGGTTGTTGTTGTAATAATGAATGTAATGAACTTCCACTTCCTACTACACTTCCCAATCTGACTCCTTGAGGGGTAGTGGGTCGTGAGCTAGTCGGAATTCGACTTTGGATTGTTAAGGCATTTGAACGATATTGTGCCACTTTCTGACAAGCTAAAATTATAAGAATGGTTATATTTCGGTGATGCAATGATATCGACATAAACACACACAACAAATAAAATAAATGTTCTAAACTAACTTTTCCGCACATTTCCCGAAATTGTTCGGGTTTACGGTTTTTTCATTGATTGCTACGCATTTGTATTGGATTTATGTTTATTACTTATCGAATCATCATGCAACTTTGAGAATGAATCACAGAAAATGTCAAGTCATTACAATGAATTCGAATTTCAAGTCATTCCACATCATGTAATTTAAATTTAAATTAAAATACAAAAAAAACCAATAAACATCTCAGTTTCTAATTTTTGCTTCAACAAACGTTCGCTGCTTTTGAATTGGTAATAACAATTACGAATTAGTTCACTCTGATGTGAACTTTCAATTCATGTCTACGATACAAATGATTCCACATTTATGTTATGTATCAGGGCATATTTTAAGGGAAATTAACAGCTGCCAGTCCGAACTAAAGTGAAATTTTTATGTATCATGATATTACATTTGTATCGGAAGAAGCAGCTACACCATCGTCGTCCGAGTCGGTTTCAATCGAACTATCATCACCTCGTGTTGATTGTGAGGTGCCCGAAACAATCGAATTATTTGGATTCGAATCAGCACTCATTGAAAAAACATTGCAATCAGAACTTTGGAGCTCCGAAGCTGGTGTCGATGAAACGCAAGATTCATTTGTCGCCGTATTCTTCTTATTCGATGAGAAACCTATTAAACAAATCAATTTCATGTTGGTTTAGTGAACAAAAATCGGTGAGAATGGAAACGAATTTAAAAAACAACAGACTCAAGCAATAAATTTCATCAGCAAAAATCGATTAATAACAAAGATTCCACGAAAATAATCATTTATTGTTTTAATCTTTTTCGTCACAGCAGCCAATGTAAAGTGTTGAGTAATTTGCATTGACACTGGCTAGCTCCTCTGTGTTACGATGCGCTGCTCCTGATTTTTGTTTACGAAATATGCAATAACAAATTAAGGAATAACGGTCACAAAACAGAAACCGATTTGTGCTTGTGCATGAGACGTGGTAGACGATGTAAAATGTATATATACATATATTTCGCCACGTCGAATTTGGTATTGCGTTCATTACGTTAGAATGAAAGATGCTCAAAATGAGACAATTTCATTGGGATTTCGATATTTTACTCATGTTTTCAAACTACCAGAAATTCGGCCAAGAACTGCCAATTTCGGATTTACAACTGTCAGTTTCTGGTACAACTGCCCGTTAAAATATGCCCTGTTATGTATAACTTTCGTTAAAAAGTTAATGAGCATTCAAATTGATGAAAAATTCACAGATTAGAAAATCACAAATACTTCATCCAATTTAATCACAAAATTTGAACCATTTCCCCGAAAATCGAACATTTTGCCGGGGATGTAGTCTTAAATCTCATCGCAATGACTTGAAATTTTGCATGATTCATTTTCTTCATAAAATAATAACATTCTGGAAGTTTCATAATGATATAATGCGAACTAGACATAGTCCCCACACAAATGTTTTTTAATTATATTGAAAAAAGCCCATTTATTGATTCGATTCCACTAGAGCTACCCGAAGAAATTATCCGATTGGGCTGAAAATTAAAAGGTTTCTATTCCTAATGAAGACCAATGTGTATATAAATGTTTAATCAATTCTTATCTCAATTTTTTAAGTTATCATGTTAACAAATTTTTGCAAACAACGTAGATCGGACAACGAACAACGGACAACGTACCACAAACGGACAAAAAATTGCTCCGGGAATGGTTGCAATCGTTTTTTCTAGGTTCAAAACGCATAGAAAACTTATTCCGAGCGTTTTGAATTTTTTGGACCGATCGCAATACTTTTGTTACACACAGTGTTGTGTGCGGAAAAGTAGTAAAAACAAATATATGCATTATATGTACCATCCTGGAAAACTGTTTCAACGTTTAGGCCATAAGTTGCGCACGTTTCGTAATATGAACAGCGCTTCAAATCATTGGCCAATTTCCGAGCTCGACTGTCATCTATCACACGAGGATTATTTTCGTTTATTGCATCTAATTTATGAAAATGATAATGAAAATAAGGTGTCAACATTTTCTATTTTCTATTCCAAATGAAATGTTTGAGTAAACGTAAGCATACAACTTTACCTTGAGTTCCGACTAGTATAATGGGAATTTCTGAGTTGTTCCGAAAATGACACATTTTTGTATAAAAATTGTAGATTGCATTGAAACTTGCTTCATTTTCCAAACTAAACACGAATATTACGGCATCCACCCAAGCGGAAAACTAAAAAAAAAATAATTAAAACATCAAGAAAAGCAAAACATAAGTTTAGTATGATAAGAAAAATCATCAGCTACACACCTGCAGTTCTGGTAAGCCGCCTTCATCACGTATAAGTAATAAGTGGCTTTGATTATCAATGAAAATTTCTTTCTTAAAACGTCCCCCCTCTGGTGATTCCTCTTGCATGTATGAACCAGTTAGATATCGATGTACCAGAGCTGATTTTCCGGAGTTAATGGAGCCCACGATACCTAGTCGTAGCTCAGGCACAGTTCGAGATAATGTCCATTCTTGACTATTCACAAATGAGTCTACAAAGCAAACCAAATTATTATCATAATTATTTGTTATTATTCTGCAAAATTTTAATAGGTATAATTAAAGTAATGATACCTTCAATGCATACAACATGATCACGAATTTGCTGTGCTATTTGCTCGTCTTGAATTAATTCGATTAAATCATAAATTGCATAAATTGAGGGATGCACACTCTCAAATCGCTGAATCTCCTGACGAATTGCCAATGGATTATTTAAAAAATTTAAGTTTCGAGAACTGTTCATTTTTGCAATGGTAACAACCAAACCATGAAATCAATACGGTTGATTGAACAATGTTATTTTTCACTATCGAAATAATTCATCTAGAATTTCTGGTAATAATATACACTAGCCAAACTTCGAAAAGCAATTTGAATCAAAAACTTCTTATTTAAGACTGATTGCGCGATGTATCATCACTTCACGAGCGTCAATAAATTACAGGATATACATGCTCTCTCGTTTGATATTCAGCTAAATAGATTTAAGGCAATTTATGTTTATCGCACTCACTGTCAATAAAATGTCATGTATTCTATTTATTTATCGGATTTGCAATATCATTCATGTGTGCATATTCTCTTTACGTCATCCTTAGAGAGAGCAATGAATATCTTATGAATGTTTAATTCACTAGCTAATAATTGATTGCTTTTCTTTCAATCTTTTTAAATTGCTCAACAATTTTTTTTATTCAAATCCGTGATAATTCTTTATTCTTTAAATTTAGAACGAAATATATTAGGAATGTTTATCTTGTAGAGGGATTTATAAATTTAAACAAATACGAAATACATGTACGCTGCTAGAGCTACCAACTTAATTGATTGAAAATGCATATTAATATTTGACATCATTTTTCTGAATTGTGGAGTCCTCTGGTGGTTTTATTTTGAAACTTCATCCAACCAATAATGCTCTTAAATTTCATATTGAGACTATAAATCACATTTTTTTAGTAGTTAATTAACGACATTAAGCGAAAATAAGTATAAGTAAGGGAATTTCATTAAACAAAAATAGGTAAAAATAAGTATTAATAAATATAGCTATTTCTGGTTAATATTAAATGCATCTTTTTGCATATTTTTGTCGAATGTATTGAAAAACTAATTTCTGTCAAGCAAAAAATCCAAAAGTAAAACTGCATTCGTAAGGACCGTAAAAATGATTTTATGAAACAAGACAAAGTGGCTACAAAACTTTTGAGCAAGACAAAGTGGCTACAAAGACCTGCAACGTCCTCACTTTTGTTCGATTATGCTATCACATTTCTGTTTCTTTTTACATTTACATTTTTTTGGTTTTGAAATAAATGAAACATTCCTTTAATTTCAATAGAGCCTTGACATACATTTTACAAGATGACCAAATACTTCTCCTAATAGATACACCGATACCTCCATTACGGATCTACGCCAGAGCTCCGAACACAATGTTGAAAAATTAAAAACAAAAATCGATTGCAATAACTGTGATGTGAAAAACAAGCCTCAACGTACGAAACAGTTGCGATGTTCATAGCCTGCGCAATTAATGCCGAAGCGTTTTATGTCTGTGCTAAGTTATAGTTGTCGTCTACGATTGTTCTGAGGGTATTCATACACCTCTTTAATTCAATTCAATTGTTTATGAACAAATACGGGCAAGCATTCTCTCCTTTGACTACCTTCAAATGCTTGCGAACACACTTTCCTTTGATACAAATCCTGCATCGTTTCCTTACGTGCCAAATACCTGTTATCGACAACAACAACAAAAATAAAGACAACAAACATCTATATACCATTTTTGCCTTTCAGCGTCTGGTCTGTTTAACGAAACAAAATGCCTCATATACCCCCAACAATACCTCTCCATAAATCTTGATCGAGAGCCAAGTTTTGAGTTTCATCACACCATTCATATCCCCTCGCATTCAAATCATATTTAACCGAGTCTAAATAACGTCTACGTGGTCAACCCCTACCTCTCGGCCCATCAGCTTCGGCGAACAGAATCCGTTTCGGTAATCGCTCTTCTCCCATGCATTAAACATGACCAAACCATCTCAGTCTGAATTTTTCCCACTAATCGCGGCGCGAGACTCCCAAAACCATTCTCAACACTTTCATATCAGATACTTCCAAATCATGAATCAAATTCTTAGAATCAACCCAGCTCTCGCTGCCATATATGAAGGGTTGAGAGTAAAAGTGTCCAAAGTAATCTCACCTCCTTTTCTCGCTAATGGAAATGTTTATGAACAAGAGCAGGAGGTTAGATCACTTTGGTAACTTTCACTCTCAACCCTTCATATAATAGTTAGTCTGAAGATTGACCCGTGAAACAACATCTTTGTTTCTGTACTCAATTCACGTTAATTTAAAACGTGTGATCTAAGTTGCGCTACTACTTTATTTCCAATAATCCTACGCTGTTCAAACTCTTTATTAAACTTGCCATCTTCCGAAAAGATGCAAACCAAATATTATGCTGTTATCGACTATTAACAATTATAGCTGACTAAACTTCCTATTTTTTATAGAACATCGTCCGTTCCAATTATTCCATTTACTTAGGACATTTTGACTGAAGTTGATAGAAGATGTAAATTTTGTTTGAGATAATCTTTGGTATGTGCAAAAGCATACTCTCTTTTTTATAATCCAAAAAGTTTAAAATTTGCACTTTCCTTCTCTCGACAACTCTGATAAACAAAACCCTTTACGTCTCAGTGATAGAGATATAACTTTATTCTTGTGTATGAAATCAAATCAAAAGTTTTAAACGTCTAACTTATTGTTTTCACTTCATCGATACAATTTATTTGTATTTATAATGGAAATAAACATCATTGTAATATTTCGTTCGTAAAGGAAAGAGATAATCTTAAATACAATCACAAGAAAAAGTAAACACACATCCACGATATATTCTAGCAGTAAAGTGAATAATACTAAACCACAATAGATACACGCGAATTAAATCACCCACAATGCATTAAAATATAGTTATAATGTATGAAAAACCTTGGTATTCAGTCATTCTTAGTTTTACTTCGAAGCAGTGTTTCACGCAGATAAATTCATTCTTATTATTACAAAAGAAGTGTTGTGAGCGAGTAGTTTTCGAATTTTCTTCGTGTAATAAATTTCCTGATTATAATAAAATGAAAATGCTCAGATATCATTTTTTTTCTCATGTCTGTATGGTATTGATTGTGGCCGTTTTTTGGGAAATTTGGATGTGCAAAACCAGTGCAACACCGCAGTTAGATTTACAAGTGAATAAAAACCCATTTATACAAACTGAGGACTCAAAGCGAGTTCAAACAAATGAACATTCAGATAAAATAGTGGATTCTGTCAGAATCAGCAGCTCATCATTGCAACAGCCAAATGAAATTGATGATTCTTTAAGCTATGATAGAGACAGAAGTCAGCGATACGGTCCGCCATATACAGATGAAAATGATAGACGTTTCTATAAAAATGTATTCAACGATCATAGCAAAAATAACAGCGTTCGATATTATAGTCAAAATTTTGATGAAGTCATTCCTGATGAGATAAATAAAAGCAACGCTGATGATGATGATAAATATTACGTTAAACCACGCCCAACGCCCGATGCTTATTACATTAGCGAGAGACAACGCAATCATAATAGAGGACATCAGCAACGCTATTCGAGAGTGCGTTATAGACAACTATTTTCATTGATTTCATGATAAAAATGTTCTGTGAATTTATTCTTTTTCAGTATAATACGTATGGCGATAAAAATAATCCTTACGACGATAGAAATGTATATGGTGACGAAAGATTCAATAATTTTAACGAAAATCGAGATCCAAATTCCAATGTTTATCCCGTTGATAACGTTCACAATGATCGTAACCGATACACAAATAGAGACTACGAACAATATCGTATTAATTTGGATCGCAAAAATCGTATTGAAGATGCAATTTTGAGACGTACACTTTCAGATGTTGACAAACTTGCATCGTCCGAGTGTTCGTTAAATGTTGCTGCACAATGGAACTTCGAGACGGATGTCAATGAGATCACACAACAAGAATCGGTTTGTAAATTTACCGTAATATAAATGAGAGTGAAAGTTACCAAAGTGATCTCACCTCCTGCTCTTGTTCATAAAAATTTCCATCAGCGAGAAAAGGAGGTGAGATTACTTTGGACACTTTTACTCTCAACCCTTCAAATAATCTTCACTGTATGTTAAATAATCTTTGCTTTAAATTGAATTTTCCAGTTTATTTTACAACCCGAAATAAAAAAATATTCTTAATCAAATCAATAAATATTCTATTTTGTTTTCTGACTGTTCTGAAAAACGCGGAAATTTAGTATGCATGATTTGATATTTTATTTACCATACTCAGAAACATAAGGTCGGATAGTTTAATGCACTTCAAATAAAAGAACACAATACATGCCATTTTTTTCTGCTACGATACTTTCAGTAATACTGTGGGAAAATAATAATCTTTCGCGTACACAAGTAACATGTATTGCGGCATAATTTTACTTGCAAAAGTTTTCATTTTCAAACAATAGAACGCATTTCTAACAAATGATAGCTGAATATTATGCATTTGCTATGTATTGTCGCATAATATTTTAAATACAAGGTCTAAAGCTTAAACTTAAGCTGCGGATAGCATTAAATTCAAATACTGTGTTGACATTCAGTATTTTTTATTGATTGTTTTAGATTTTGGCTCAACAACGGTACTCGCAGTTTCAGCGCGAGTTGTGGGAAAAGATTCGAACGATTGATAAGAGTGGAATTTTCGATGACAAGTTGTATCGTCAAGTGAGATTTATGTCAATTATTGGACCAAACGCACTTCCACCAGATCAATTTGATAGAGTAAGATTAAATGAAAAAGCATCATTCGGGACCATTTCGAAATTTTCATAGATTTTTACAAAAAAGCAAGAGACTCTAGTTATATAACTCATATATGAATCGGTGGGAAGAAAACTTACCTTCAGATTAGATTGCAAAAATACTGAAACTAGATATATTTGAGCGAGTTCGTGAAACAAGAGGTTCATTCGGAATAAAAGTGAAACATGATTTCCATATATTTCATGTTTCACAATTATTCCGAATGAACCTCTTGTTTCACGATTTCGTTCAAATATATCCAGTTTCAGTATTTTTCCAACCTAATCTGAAGGTAAGTTTTCTTCCCACCGATTCATATGAGTTGATAAAAATATAGATTCTATTATATATTTGTAGTACAATAGGATCATAAACGATATGCTCGCCATCTACAACAAAGCACAAATATGTAGATTCGATAAGCCATTTGATTGTGGTCTGAAGCTTTATCCAGATTTAAAAGAAATTATGGCACATAGTCGAGACTGGGATGAACTTCTTTACGTCTGGGGTGAATGGCGTCGAAAATCGGGTGAAAATATGAAGGAACTTTACGAGCAGCTGGTGGACCTTACAAATGATGCCGCTCACTACAATAGTATGTCTAACAAGTATAACATAAAGTAACAAGAATTTTTACGTCCACAGTATTGAGATTTTCTGAAAAGGTTTTTTGAGATTGACAGCTTGAAATTGTCAGGTGAACACCACTGTGTGCGCGTAAAGTCTAAAAATGAGTTTTCTGTTCATAATAGACAAATAACAAGTCTTACATCCGTAAGAATAACTTTTCCGCACAGTAATCCACTACTCGATCCCTTACATGTCACTTCTTAAAATCATTTTACATTCTTCCATTTCATTTGCATTCAGAAGAATTCATTGAAAATCAGAAGGACAACTTCCAGTACAAAATATTAATTTTGAACCCGAAAATCGAAAATTTTGTAGGAGAGGAAGTAAAGTACCTTCATCAGACCCAGTTGATAATTTCAGGGCTGGAAAATATTCAGAAAATAGGAGTTTTATGTCGAGACACTTTTTGATATGTTCTGGGCTGACCTTCAAAGTCCAAAAGCTATCCATTATTCCATTTGAATGGATGGGAATAATAATGCAACGTATTCTTTTTTTCAAATAAATTACCTCTCAAATGAATGGTCTTGTACGGGCTCACATGTAATGTTTATTTCTTATCGTACCATCATGTAACTATGAGAATATGTCACACCAATTTTCAAGTCATTACGATCAGATTCAAGATAAATTAATACTACGAATCAGCCGTGCCATGTTTGCGAATGTGTTCAAACTCCCCAATAGCGAGACGGGAACTATTAGCCATCGTTGATGTTGATTTTGAATTATTACTTTATTATTGAAAAAAAAAAACACGACAAAAACTCGTAAAAATATAGATTCTTGTAGTGAAATAAAAACGAAACTTCCTATCTCAAATCATTGCAAACGTTTTCTAAGAGTATCGGGAGAGAGAGAGAGAGAGAGAGAGAGAGGAATAGAGCGAGCGGAATAGAGAGAGAGAGAATTTGAAGATGTTGTTTCAAAAATGATTCTTATTACATCGAGCAATAAGATTCAAATTGAATTGATGTTTACGATTTTTTTTGTATGACTTTTTTTTCATAAAAAAATAATATACTGAAAGTTTCAATTTTGAAAAATGTGTTCACATTTTAGCAAGCGGACGATGCTTTTTATCTCCTCCTATGTGAAGGGGTAGTGAATGTCGTTGGACCGCACCATCTCTATCTAAACGATTGTACTAAACGCTTCAACATTTCACACCTTCCCTCTCTTCAAACAGCGAGTTTGACAGGCTCCGCATCTTTGCTGTCATTGTTTGGAGAACGGGAAAAAGTGTTCACCATCCATAGACAAATGGTACAGAGGGCGCTGCTGTCAAGCTAAGTGTCAAAATCCAATTTTGCATCTTCCGCTTGCATTTTGGATAGCCGCCATACAAATTTTTCCTTTCGAACATTTTGTAGGGGAGGCAGTCCCAAATCTTATCGGAATGACTTGAAATTTTGTAAGACTTATTTTCTTCGTAAAAAATTATTTCTGAAAGTTTCATTATGATACAATGCGAACCAGACATAGTCTCCATACAAATGTATCTCATTTATATTGAAAAACAGCCCATGTATTGATTCAACTCCACTAGAGCTACCCGAAGACATGATCCGATTAAGCTGAACATTAATAAGTTTCTATTCCAAATGAATACCAATATGTGTGTAAATTTTTATCATGTTGTAGTGTTGTAAAAATGCAACAGTTTATCGTATGATGAAATTCACTTTTGTAGTGTTGTAAAAATGCAACAGTTTATCGTATGATGAAATTCACTTTATTCTATTGGTTATGAAGAACACGTGTTTCTCCTTTGCAATTTCTACATCGAATGAATAATGCCAATATGGCCGTCGTCTTTCAAGTCCGAAACGTCACACTGTCATTTCGCTTAAGGCTGGTTTCAATGTCTTAACCTAAATGTGCGTTAAGGCTGCATTACATTCGACCGTCCTGATTTAAATCGTCCTCGATTGTGTTCACTTCGGTGTTGCCTTCTGAGTCCGATACAAACTTATTACTAATAGGCTCCAACCATTTCTTAATGCGACTTGAATCTAATATGCCATGATACGGTATTTGTGTTATCTGGTAATTATCAGTATCTTCTACAACATAGCGATCATGACCTAATTTCTTCTTAATTTCATAAGGACTACGGAATTTAGGTATCAACTTCTTATTTGCACCAACTGTAGTATCTACATTCCTTATTACAACGAAGTCTCCAACCTCAAATTCCTTTGCAGGTTTATGATGCTTATTAAAATAATTCAAGTTATAAGACTGAGACTTCTGAATCGCATCGGAGGCTTCTGTGCGTAACTTTTCGAGATTAACCCTTTCCCCCTGCCATAACGTTCATCCAAATACTCGGTAAATTCGTCTATTACTTCACCTCTCTGCTCCACTCCGAATAGTAATTTACTCGGCGAAACTCCAGTTGTTGTATGGTTTGTATTATTAAAAGCATATTCTACCTGCGTCAGCATATGCCTCCAATCAGAATGAGTCGTCGATTCCGCCAATTTTGATAGTATCGCTTTCAAATCACGATTCATGCGCTCTACTTGGCCATTCGATTGAGGAGAAGCGGTTGCCACCTTAATGTGCTCAATATTTCGGTCATTGACAAATTTTACGAAATCGTTCGACGTGAAACTAGGGCCGCGGTCACTTATTATTCTCCTGGGCCTACTATAATATTCAAAATATTTCTCGAGTGCGTTACATGCTTCTTTAGTTCCAGGCGTATAACGGCGTATAACTTTACATGTTTCGTGAAGGCGTCGACAATAGCAAAGACGTATTTATGACGGGAAGTGTGGGAAACCAATGGGTCGAAATGATCGATATGCACTGTATCAAAGGGCTCCGAACGCTTCGGAATGCTGTACAAGTTTCGTTCACTCTTGTTATTATGGCCCGAGTAGAATATACATTTTAAACAATTCCTGATAAACCGATTCAGCTTCTCGCGCATGTTGGCAAACCAGTAATGTTTTTGAATTTGGCTTGTGCACTTTTCTATTCCCAAGTGGCCGTGCTTCTCGTGTACGATTCTCATCACATTTTCCTCCATCTCTTCGGGCACCATCAACTGATGTTGGCCCTGCGGCCCAATTCTGAACACCAATCCATTTTCCATTACATAGTTCGGTAGCACTTCATTTTCTAATTTGTTCCGTATTGATACTATATGCTCATCGCGAGCTTGAGCAATTTGGACATTCAACTCAAGGTCCATTTCATCCGTTTCAACGGCACCGACCATTGCTACACGACTTAAGGCGTCAACGTGCGTCATCGATTCTCCTTTGCGATGCTGAACTTTATAGTTATAATTTTCGAGAGCCAACGCCCACTGTGCAATTCCTCGGTTTACATCTTTTTTCTTCAGGGTTAACGACAACGCTTCACAATCAGTCACAATCGTGAACGGGACACGGTCCAGAAATGTACGGAAGCGTTCGAGGGCATGAATAATCGCAAGAGTCTCAAGTTCAAAGCTGATCATTTTATTCTCTGCAGGCGAGGCTTTCTTTGAGAAAAATGCCACTGGATGGAACTTTCCATCATCTTGTTTCTGCATGATACAGGCACCAAAACCGTGCGTACTGGCATCACAGTGTAGTTCAGTTTCCTTCTTCGGGTCATATATCGCCAATATCGTCGCGGAGAGCAAACGATTCTTCAATTCTTCGATAGCCGCAGTGGAATCGGGAGTCCAGACAAACTTGACATCTTTTTTCAATAAATCGGTGATTGGTTTTGCGATTTGTGAGTATTTTTTTACAAAACGACGAAAATACGAAAATAATCCATTGCAGCGTTGTACATCTTTTGCATTCTGGGGCATCGGGTATGAACGTATTGCTTCGATGTGAGCGTCACTGGGTCTGATACCGTGCTCATCGATCATATATCCCAAATATTCAGTCTTCTGGAACGCGAATTTACACTTCTTCATATACAGCTCCAATCCGGCTTCTCTTAAGATACGTAAGATGTCGGTAAGAATCTCAAGGTGTGTTCGTATATCTTCAGTGGCAATACAAATGTCACCCATGTAAATAATTATTGAGCCCCCATCAACCAACGCCTTCATTTTATTATGAACATAACGTTGAAAAACAGCCGGAGCGTTTTTCAGGCCGAAGGGCATGCGTGTGTATTCATATTGACCAAATGGAGTGACAAAGGCCGTATATTTGATCGAATCCTCATGTATCTTAATATGGTGAAAACCAGGGTCCACGAGCGTCGTGAAAAACCTCTTGTTGCTGAAATATTCTAAACAATCTTCGAATAAGGCAATGGAAACTTATCTCGAATTGTCAATTTATTCAAAGCACGATAATCGATGCACATTCTGATTTCACCGTTTTTCTTTTTGACCAATACAATAGCTGAGGCATAAGGCGAGTTACTGGCACGAATTATACCTCTTTTCAACAAACCATCAATCATCTTATGCACTTCCATTCGTTCAAAGTAAGAGAGCCGTCGAGGTGAGCAATAAATCGGAACATCACTGGATAATCTAATTTGCATGCAATAATCATCTGGTTTAACCTCGACTCTTGCGTCGATATAGTGCTTCTGGATTGCCTCCGTTACCATATTAAAATCATTACTAGCGAGTTCTTTATTTACAGTGGCCTCTTTCCGCTTTTCTTCAGTCTCAATCGCACAGATTAATAAACCTAAATCAATGAACTGCTCCATTTCTAAATCATTTCTCAGCTCAATTTACTTCCAACTGCGATAAATCAAACAACTTAGCTTCCGACATTACACCATGATTTGCTTCAGGTTTACTTTCCTCAGATCTGTTCCCTTCAGTTTCAGCAATTTCACTATATTCTTCAGCTATATTGGCAGCAGTTTCTAAATCTACATTCGACTTAATCTTAATGGTTGGACTATCTTCGGTTTCGTTACTAACTATCGGATCTCGTAATAGATTAAAAGACATAAGTCCCCTTTTTGTTTCTGGGTTGACATATTTATTGGAAATTTTATCTTTAATTTGTAATAAAAGGCCGCGGTGGTAAACTTTTTTTATTTGGCATAAACGTACGTTAAGTTTCGTTAGCGCATCGGTCCCGAGTAGCAATGGCACGAGAGCTTCGTTATCTGGAAGTATAATGAAGTTATGCATCACTGTATAGCCACGGAAATTTATTTTACACATGATCTCACCGTACGTACTTAATTGTGAGTTTCCCATTCCTTTGAATGAGGTCAGCCTTTTCTCGGTTAGCACTAGCGGCACTAACGAACTTTGCACGAAACTACGACTACTACCAGAATCAAGGAGAGAAACACAATTTATGAAGCGAGTGCACTGATCTCTTTTAATGAAGGCAACACTTACCATTTGGAATGAGTTCAATTGTTCAACCATGGCGTCATATCCAGCGGCACCTTCTACATCAGATGGTGGCATCTGAGCATAAACGG
Organism: Obolodiplosis robiniae; assembly: GCA_028476595.1. Taxonomy (NCBI): domain Eukaryota; kingdom Metazoa; phylum Arthropoda; class Insecta; order Diptera; family Cecidomyiidae; genus Obolodiplosis; species Obolodiplosis robiniae. Next base: position 31,772,580 of record CM052014.1, on the reverse strand, counting down.
CAGCAGCTACAGCAGAGCGGCGGTGCGGGCAGTTCTGATAACGATGATCCAGCGCATGGCACTTGAAACAACCATTCGGGGGCCGTCTCGGCGCTTGGCACTGGGACTGGAAATGTCCAAAACCCGAGCAATTGAAACAACGAACTTGTTCCATTGGAACGGCGGGTTCACAGGCAGCGGGGGCATCAGGCGGAGGGGCAGCGTTCGGCGGTGCGGCGTTGTTCGTCGGGGCAGAAGTGGTCGGATGTCTCGGTCTAACACCAGCATTAATGGCAAAAGTATTTGCAGCAGTTTTCATCGGGACAGCAGCACGAACTCTTTTCTTTTCATAACGGTCGAGCAGTAGCTTAAGCTGGTTTATTGTCGTGGCGCCCATGAGCATCGATAAGTTGCTTGTTCGATCATTTAAGCCATCCAAGATACATTCGATCAGGTCGGGCTCTGGTACCGCTGCGCGAGTTATAGGAACGGAATTCGTAGCAAAGAAAAAAATATAATTTTTTGGGCAGCGTGACTGCCTTCTTTGACTTTTATTGAAATTCTGAACGGTATTACAATGGTGTTTAGCTTATTTATATATTTGGTCAAAAGGCAAATTTGTGCAAAATATGAATTGGCAAATATGAGTTGGTTTTAGGTTGTATGGAATGTGCATTTTGCTGAATACACTATTCTTATGTGAACGGAATGCAACGTGAACTGAAATTACTTAACTTGATGACATTACAAAAAAGAAACAAATGAAACAGAATAAAATATAATGAATTTTGAATTTGCTGATAGTGTCGGAATTTAACTCTCCTCCTCGTAAAAGAAAATGTCCTCATTTTCTATGGATTTGGTTGTGCGTATTTCCTCTTCATGCGGCGACGCCATGTGTTATAAGAGCACAATGTTAGTTTCAGTATCTCTATTGCGATCAGCACGTAGGTGGCATGTAGCAACTTCCCGCTAAGCAGCGCCTGGGAGTGTGTGTCTTTTGCTTCCTGTATAATTATGTTGTTGCTTACATGGCCCTTGCTGTCAATTAGTGTTTCTTCTTTTGATTCTTCTGATGAGTTACAGGAACCCATTTTTCCTATTTCTCTTTTTTTCTTTTTTTCTTTTGACAAAGAGGTGAATCGGAATTATGCTATTCTACGCTGGATTAATTGGAACGAAAATCCTTATCTGTTCAGACTACTGTGAATGATCGGAGCTAACAAATAATGAACTCGACACTCGAAGTGCTCAATTTATAATGAACGAATCTATGAGATTTGGCTTAATATAAAGAAATTTGATTGAAAAAGAAAAGAAAAGAGAAAAAAATTGTGAAAGGGATTATTACAAAAATGAATTTCGCAAATTGTCTTTATGCACAATTTTACCCGACGTTGTCAAAATCGTGTCGTTGCGGTCTTCTTGCACCGTGTACTTTGTGTACGATTTTTTGTCTTTACGTCGGCGATCCGATTTCAAAAACACAATATCGCCAACTTTGAATACTTTATGCACTCGTTTTTTATTGTGATAATTTAGAGTTTTTTCCTGGTCGGAACGGATGTTTTCCCTCACCAAATCAAAGTTCACATTTTTGTTGAAGAATACAGCGCTGGGCTTGTATTTGGTCACGGAATGAATCGTGTTATTATATTCTATGACGGCGTTGAATAATTCATCGATAGTATCGCTTGAGTTTTGTCTAGCGATAGAATTAGCTATTTCAAGAATAGTCGAGTGGATTCGTTCGACTTGGCCGTTTGTGGTCGAATGGGCGATCGGTGTTATGAAGTGATTAATGCCTCTCTGATGATAAAGAGCTCGACATGTCTGGGAGGTAAATATCGCTTCGTTATCTGTCATTATCTCGTCGCATTCGGGATAGATTTGCGACAGTATTTCTTCGATAATTGTTGCAATATTTCGTTTATTCGGGATTTCTCTTAGACAAAAGTATTTTGAAAAACGATCGCAGGTAGAGATGAAAAGCCTGTTACTCAAGTGGAATACATCCACATGGATTGATCGACCGGGTGTCGTAGGAATTGGTGTCGGCTTTAACGTTTCTTTTTTTGGATGTCTTTCATATTTTTCAAGTAAACAAATTTCGCAATTGGCCGCATATTTCTTGCAGTCTTTTCGAATTTCAGGCCAGAAGTTTTTTTCGCAAATTTCCAACATGTTATTTTTATAGTTTCTATGGGCCCGTGTGTGTGTAGTTTGCACAATACGCAGTTGTTCATTGCGGTCAGTGACATTTACTGTTTTTGCTGGGCAAAAAACAAATTTCGACGTAGGGAATTTTTCGTTTATGGGGTTTTTTATTCTAAAAAATGTTTCTTCGCAAGTGTGGATGGCATTAATATTTTTTGTTGACACGGCAGGTTATAAATGTGAGAGAAGTTTCTCAATTGAGGTGAATGTAATCGTGAACTTATGATAATTTGGGAATATGGTTGACCCAATCGATGCGTCTACATCTGAATGTGAAATATGTAGTTGGTTACGAAAATTGTTCACCGGCTTGTGCGTTTTGGGTATTTGTTCGACGGGTGAACTTTGCACTGAGTGTTCCGATGATTCTACGGAAGATGTATTTACATTATTGATCATGTCGACGCGGGATAAGGCGTCAGCTACAACATTCTGATGACCGGGCTTATATTCTATCTTCGCGCCATATTCTTCAATCAGATTCTTCCATCGCTTCAGTTTACTGTTTGGATTCTTTTCAGAGATAGAATACTTTAGCGATTGATGATCTGAATATATGGTTAGATCGGCTATTCCGTAAAGTAAATTTCGCAGCTTTTGTGCCCATACGATGGCCAGCAACTCTTTTTCATTCGTTGCATAATTTTGCTCGGTCTGATTTAGCGTTCGCGAAATGAACGTGATCGGCTGTTTACCTTGAGACAAAACAGCACCGATAGCGAAATTACTGGAGTCAGTTGTCAGGTCGAATGGTTTATTAAAATCCGGTTGATACAGTTCAACTTGTTCGCATAACATTTGTTTGATTTGGTTAATCGCTTCAATAGCCGCTTCATCCAATTCAATGGCAATCTTAGTGCTTTGATTTTTTCCGACTTGACCGTTTTCACCCCTCAAGTGAATCGTCAGTGGTTTAACCAATTTAGCATAGTTCTTTATGAACTTGCGATAGTAACCGGTAAGGCCGAGAAACGATCTTAATGCCTTCAATGTTTTGGGAATTGGGTAATTCTGTATGGCTTCAGTTTTCTGAGGGTCCACTGTAATTCTGCCATTTTTTATGATGTGACCGAGGAATTCGATCGATGAAGAAATGTGATTTTTCACTGGAGATTTTCATATTTGCGGCGTGCAGCGCATTTACTATTGTCGTAATGTGTTTTATGTGCTCCTCGGGGGAGTTTGAATATATTAATACATCGTCCATATACACATAGGCAAATTTAGCGATGTATGGTCTTAATATGTCGTCGACGCATCTCTGAAAAATGCTCGGGGCGTTCTTAAGGCCAAACGGCATACCCACAAACTCGTATTTGGCGCCGTTTACCGAGAAGGCGGTTTTCTCTCTATCAGATTCTCGAATGATAACCTGATGAAACCCTGATTCAAGATCTATTTTTGAAAATATTTTCGCTTTGCCGAGGTTTTGCAACGTCATATTAATATCTGGAATTGGATAAAGATCGGTGATCGTTTGTGCATTTAGTTTAGAAAAATCAGTCACCATTCGGCGTTTCGGAGTACCATCATCGTTGGTACCTTTCTTAGGGACGGTCCAAATTGGCGAGTTGTATGGACTAAAAGATTTCTGGATTACACCCTGTTCGAGAAGTTTTTCTATTTCCTTTTCCACAAAGTCATGGTCTGAGGCCGGGTATGGGTATTGTTTCACCCAGACCGGATCATTAGATACCGTTCTAATCGTAGCTTCAATCTTTGTTGTGAAAGGAAGCGTTTCATAAACCGTTTCGTTACGTTTCATTAATTCGTCGATTTCATTGGTAAAATTTGGATTGTCGTTTACGAAATTTATTTTTGTGGTTTCATTATTTTCAGTGGGAACGGAATAATATAATTTATATTCAAGAAAGTTAATACTAGCTTTCATTCTTCGTAGGCTTCTTTCGCCTAGGATCATGTCGGAATAGGGCAGTTTGTCAAATTCGAGAAATTCTAATTTTTGTTTTAATAAATTGATCTGTTGTTTATATTCTAATTTGGATTTGCCATGAGGCGTTGTCGCAACTAAAGGGTTATCTAACTTAATTCTATTACCGATGTACAGGTTTTTCCTGATGTAGTTGTTGGTTGCTCCGGAATCCACCAGAATTTTGACTTCTTCCAAACCTGATCGTAGAGTTCGGATAAGGCACGGCAGATTCCCTACTCTCCTAAAAAAACACTCTCTTGGACGGACACGGTGCTTTGAGCTTCTTCTGCCTCGGTTTCATAGTTGTTCTCCAACGAGTTGTCGTACACTGATTGGATGTCAACAGATTCGTCGATATGATTGACACGTTGTTGCTTAGTCATATGCTGGAACGATTGTTGAGGACGGTTGTATTGGAACGAAGATTCTCGTGGTCTTTTTTCCGTTTGCCAGTTGTTTTGCGGGAAAGACGGTTTTTTTGTGTACCGCTGGGAAGTGTCAACTTCCATTGGGACTGGATTCTGTTGCTGGGCCGGTGGCTGAGCTGTGACAAAATTTGGTCTCGGCATCTGATGGGCTTGTTGTGCTTGGTAGTTGAAGTTCGGGTTAGAATTCGGTTTGTTATCACTCGTTTTTCTCATGACGTTTGTTGGCTGTACGTGTTTCTTGAACTCCAGATGCAAATGCTGATTGTCGTATTGGATCGTTTGTGCAACTGCAAATGCTTCTGACAGTGTTTTTGGCATATTTCCATATAGGGTGGTACGGATTAGAGTGCTATTTAGGCCAGTAATAAAAGTACGGATCGCCTTGCTTTGGGTCTCGATGGTCAACGATTTTTGTTCTGCAGCCACCTGGTACGTCATTGCGATTTTAGTCAATACCATATTCAATGCCTGGTTTATCTCGTCATAAAATTCTTGCAACGTTTTTCCATTTTGCCTTAACGTAGTCATCTCAGCTTCAATGACGTATAATGGCCGTTGATCCGAGTATGAGAAGTCCAAACGATCAATAATTGCATTTATGTTGTGGGCGGTGTTGTTGTTGATAAGAATATCTGACGCGCTCTTTGTAATTTTCGCTCGAATGATAGACAGAGCGGCAGCGTACTTTGGATGGGTTGGATATTCTTCAATTTGGTCCATCAATTTCATCACTTGTGATCTCCATGATCTGTACACTTTACGGTCGCCGTTGAATTCGGGAATCACCTTGTAGGCATCCAATTGGATCGAGTCACCATTGGTGTAAGTTGGAGTGATGTCCACATATTCAGTGATCGTCACCGTATTTTGTTGTTGGAGCGTCGCTTGATTTTGTTCCAGATCAGCAAGCTTCGCGGTTAAGGTGGCATTCGTTGTCATTAACTCTTGCATTTGTTGTTGGAGTTGTGCGATCGTTTGTTCCATTCCGATGTTCGAGTTGGTTTGCGATTGTATGCTCATATTCGCGAATAATTTCGGTAAATCACTTTTCTCACTGAACGGGTCGGATAATAAACGTCGAGTTCGCTTGTTCATCAAAAAATGTCTGTTAAAAGGTCTATTGTTTTTTTGTTTTTCTTATAAAAATTGTCACTATTATACTCTTGTGTAGAGTCGTTCGAATCGCACCACTTTTATATGGATTTATTAGACGAACACTTTGTTTTGTTTTGATTTTTTATTCTCTTCACGAGTCGCTCGAATCGCACCACTTTTATATGGATTTATTAGACGAACACTTTGAGGTGATTATAGCTGATAATACTTTTGCGCTATTTCCCAGTTGAGCCCCCAGTTATAGGAACGGAATTCGTAGCAAAGAAAAAAATATAATTTTTTGGGCAGCGTGACTGCCTTCTTTGACTTTTATTGAAATTCTGAACGGTATTACAATGGTGTTTAGCTTATTTATATATTTGGTCAAAAGGCAAATTTGTGCAAAATATGAATTGGCAAATATGAGTTGGTTTTAGGTTGTATGGAATGTGCATTTTGCTGAATACACTATTCTTATGTGAACGGAATGCAACGTGAACTGAAATTACTTAACTTGATGACATTACAAAAAAGAAACAAATGAAACAGAATAAAATATAATGAATTTTGAATTTGCTGATAGTGTCGGAATTTAACTCGCGCGACGCAATTATCTGCATTTCAATAACGTATTGCTTAACGGTTTCATTTGGTCTAAGGTGGCGCGATTTCAATTGCTGGAACACTTCGTTCAGCGTGTATACACGGCCGAATTCAACTGCCAGAGCTCGTTTCAATTCATCGTAAGTATTTGCTGTTGTTGTGCGTAAAAATTGCTCGGCGGTACCCATCAGCAATCGACGTGTGCTTACGAATTTATCCCGATCCTTGCATTCGAAAACAGCGAACGCACTTTCGAGATCAGCAAACCATTTTTGGACGTCGTATGCATCATCGCCGCTAAACTTCTGCACCATGGCATGAAATGCTTCAAAATCGAACTTCTTACCTTCAATTTCCCGTAGCTCTTCTTTAAGTTGCTGCAGTTCACGTTTTTTGCGCAACAATTCGAGCTCTCGGTTCACTTGCTGAAGTTCAATATCAACTTGATTCGGTGGCGGCGGTTACAAAATTTGCTGCGGTGCATCAGGCGGCGGATTTTCAACACCAATTGGCTGCGGCAGGACATCAGGCGGCAAATCATCATTGTTTGGCGGCGGCGGCGGATTATCATCATTATTGTGCATCATTCGGGGTCAAAGTCTATATTCGCTGCGGTAAAAGCTTCAATGAGAACCGATCTGGTTATATATACCATTTGCTCGATGTAAAATATTATACTTCGGTTTCACGATTATCACTGTGATTTTATTTGCTGCGGTTAGCGTGGACTTTGGTTATAGTATTAATCCCACTTCTGAAGTTGTAGTGTTGTAAAAATGCAACAGTTTATCGTATGATGAAATTCACTTTATTCTATTGGTTATGAAGAACACGTGTTTCTCCTTTGCAATTTCTACATCGAATGAATAATGCCAATATGGCCGTCGTCTTTCAAGTCCGAAACGTCACACTGTCATTTCGCTTAAGGCTGGTTTTAATGTCTTAACCTAAATGTGCGTTAAGGCTGCGTTACAATGTTAACAAATTTTTAACGAACAACGGACAACGAACAACGTACCACACACGGACAAAAAATTGCTCCGGGAATGGTTGCAATCGTTCTTTCTAAGTTCAAAACGCATAGAAAACTCATTTCGGGCGTTTTGAATTGTTTGGACTGATCGCAATACTTTTACTACACACAGTGTTGTGTGCGGAAGAGTAAAAATTAACAATATAAGTGTCCCTGAAAATTGTTTCAGTAACAGTGACTCAAATTTTCAAATTTGATTTTCACATTAACAATAAGAGATAAGTTTTAAGTGCAAGTGGTGCTATCCAAATATGTAGATCCTAGTAAGCCCGAATTTGCGCGGAAGACACCTGTCGCTTATTTCTTATCACCAATGCGAAAATCAAATTTGATAAATGGTCTTACGTACGTAAAATTAACTTTTCCGCACATTTCCCGAAATTTTTCGGGTTTACGGGTTTTTCATAGATTGCTACTCATTTGTATTGGATTTATGTTGATTTCCTATCGAATCATCATGCAACTTTTAGAATAAATCACAGAAAATTTCATGTCATTACGATGAGATCGAATTTCGAGTCATTGCACATCATGTAATTTAAATTTGAATTTTAATAAAAAAACGAATGTTCATCTCAGTTCCTAATTTTTACTTCAACGTTCTCTATTTTTGAATTGGTAATAACAATTATGAATTAGTTCACTCTGATGTGAACTTTCAATTCATGCCAATGATTAATATAATTCCACATTTATGTTATATATAACTTTCGTTAAAAAGTTAATGAGCATTCAAATTGATGAAAAAATCACAGATAAGAAAATCACAAATACTTCATCCAATTTAATGACAAAATTTGAATTTTGGCCCCGAAAATTGTAAATTTTTCTGAAGGAGGTAGTCAGTTAAATCTCATCAGAATGACTCGAAATTTTGTGTGACTTATTTTTCTCATAAAAATATAATATTAGAAAGTTCCAATTCGTTACAATGTGAACTTAAGATAGTCGCCACACAAATTTTTCGTGTTGACCCCGAAAAGATCACGAAAGTCGAAAATTTTGCAGGGGAGGTAGTGCTAAATCTCATCCGAATGACTTGAAATTTTGCATAACTTATTTTGTTCATAAAAGATTATTATTCTGAAAGTTTCATAATGATACTATGCGAACTAGACATAGTCCCCATACAAATTTTTCTTAATTATATTGAAAAACAGCCCATTTTTCCATTCGTTTCCACTAGAGCTATCCGAAAATTAATAGGATTCTATTTCTAATAAAGTTCAATGTGTGTGTAAATTTTTGATCAATTCTTATCTCAATTTTTTGAGTTATCGTGTTAACAAATTTTTGAATTTTTTGGACGGATCGCAATACCTTTAACACACACAGTGGTGTGTGCGGAAAAGTAAAAAGTAGGGACACTTTAACTGCAACAATTTAAAGGATCAATTATATTGAAATTTTTTTGAGGGACACTTCAATCGGAAACAAGAAAACGTTGCAATATTTTTCTCAGTCATTCATTATTATTGCCATTCATTATTTGTCCATTATTCTAAGCTACAGTTCTAACTTAGTAAAAACTAATTGTGTTTTCTAGCACAAAAAATCACATGTATTCGTAAGAAAAACTTTGCCAGAATCGAAAATCTCTTCTCGATTACGTTATCGTTGAAGTAAGCTTGCGAAAAAAGATTTAAATACGAGAGCGATCACTACTTGGTAGCCAGCAGACTGTGCATTAACAAAGACATAAGAAGCTATCAGAGGTCAACAAAAAGAATGAAAGTGGAAATATTGCGAGATGTGAATGTAACGAGAGAGTTCTTAGCAATATTAGGGGAAGAATATGCGCAGGTCGAAGTGAATGAAGCGTCTGATATTGAGTATGAATGGAAATCGTTTAAGGAAGTGATTGTAGAAGTAGCAAAAGAGTGTTGTGGCATGTTCGTAGTCAAGAATGGGAGAAAGTAGACTGAATGGTGGAATGAAGATATTAGAATTGCTGTGAAAGAAAAGAGAGTGAGATGGATCCGCTGTTGCAGAACCGAACTGATGAAAATCTGGTGTCGTATGGGGAACAAAAGCGGGTGGTGAAAAGGATGGTGAAAGGAAGAACAGAGAGAGAGAGAATGGGTGAAGTTTGGTCAGGATTTAGAAGATGCTGGACAAAAGAGGAATAAGGAATTCGGGTCTATGATATGCTATGCTATGCTATGCTATGCTATGCCACAGGATGGATGTATGGATGTATGGATAGATGAGAGGATTTTCGTGTGGAGATCGCCAAGTTTCGCCTTTTGCTAAACGACTCACTTGAAATTCATGATGAATTTCAATAGAAAATTTCGGTTTCGATTAAATTGGAGGCAGTACTCCTATCACCTTGTCTTTGTGTATAAGTGGAAGGTTAAAGCGTTCCTCTAATAAGGAATTTACCCAACTTTTTGACGAAGTTTGTTATGCACATTACATGTGCTTCCATAACTTCGTTCGGATTGAGAAGCTCTTATCCAAAAATCGGTTTCCTAATTTGACTGTGACCTGTGCAGGTGCAAAGGAAATGTATTGCACTTTCTGCAGCTCTGTCACAGTAGTCACAGTCTGTAACATCTTAGATTCCAATTCTTTTTAGCTCTTCGTTCAGCCTAATATGGCCAGTGATGATTGAGATTGTTAAGCTCATATCCATCTTGTCGAGGGTGAGCACTTTATTTGTGAAATACTTTTTCTGTGTTTTGACAAACTCTTTAGTATGAGAACAGGTATTGGCAGCTTGCCATTTCTCTCTCATACACTTATCGACCCAAGAATGGTTCAGTGATTTCTGAGCATTTGCCGAAAGTGTCCCATTCCACCAAATGAATGCTGCATAAGCTAGCATTGGTTTCACGATGGCATTATGGAGCCATAAAAGGTTTGCGTAGACCCCGATTTCTCCCTATCGATTTTTTACAGCACCAAAATACTCTCATGCATTAACAATTTTCGTCACGAATGACATTGATTTTTAACAGTTTGTATCGTTCGCTGTTGTAAGTTTGTTTCCGAGTGTGCCTATCGATGATGCTTTGGTAGCGTTTGATGAATATATAGCCGAGAATAAAGTACCGATCGAAAAGAGAATTGTGTACAACAGAGCCGCGAGAATGTGTATGTCACATAGTTTCTTTCAATTTAGAGGCAAATTTTATAAAACTACACAGGGCACCAGTATTGGAAATCCACTCAGCCCATTTATAGCGGAAATATTTTTGGCCAAATTAGAAATGAAACTAAAATGTGAAAACAAATTGCCGCGAGTGTTTCACCGATGTAGACGATATTTTCGGTGTGGTTATCTCGTCTGAAATAGACGATTTATTGAATGTTTTGAACAGCCAGAATGAATCTATTCAGTTTACGTGTGAGAGAGAGACAGATAAAAAGATAGCATTTCTCGATTTGGAATTGAAGCGTTTCCCGGAACATATTGGTATCGGAGTATACCCTTAACCGACGTCGACGAAAAGGGTCATAACAAGTGATTCATATTGTCCGATCCAGCACCAACATGCCGCGTTTTATCCTCTAGTGCACAGATTAGTTACCAGTTACATTCTGGAAGTAGCTTCTCTAAATGGATATTCGAAAAAACTAATTGATTCTCTTGAGAGTAAACACACGTGAAAAAAGATTCAAGATATGGATACGTCTTTCTACAGACAGAATAATGGGACACTGAGTGAGCTACGCCGCGAAGTGTTCAGTTATGTGCCTGGTATAATGAGCGGATTGAAAAATCGCCTAAAAGAATTCAATATCACGCCAGATTATTCGAATAGCCATAAAATTACAAATCGTTTCGTGTCAGCAAAAGACAAAATCCCCTGAAATTTGAAAGCGGGTGTTTATGCTGTCGAATGTGGTGTGTGTAAACGACGCTACATCGGCCAAACGGAGAGAAATATTGCTCTACGCTATAAAGAACATTGTATGTGTGCAAAGAAGAACAAACTGAGACAATCGGCATTTGCCGCTCATGTAGTGGAAAATGAGCACGGCACAAATGAAAGTGACCACAGCATTAGCCTAATAAAGCAAGTGAACAATCCAAGACGTTTGGATGCGTATGAGAGCTATTATATTGAAAAAGAAGAGGCTGCACTCGATGCGGAAGAAGGAACTAAACATTCCAACCTATTTGCATTGGTGTGATACAGTTATCGCTCAGCTGTTCTGTTTTGTTTATTTGTGTATGTTTTTTCATGTTTCGTTTCGGCCAACAAGAGCGCAAGAAGATCGAGAGTCGTGTCAGTGCTGATGATGGTCGCCGTCGATGCGATCGAAATGCCCATTCACAAGTAAGTCACACTTGTTTCTACATTTGTGCTACAATAGCAAAAACAATAAGGTTTTTTCACGACAAAATTCTGTTTTTTTTTTTTTAAATTAAATACTCTCATGCATTTATCAATGCGTTATTTGATATGCTCACTCCAGTTCAATTTAGAAATGAAATTGACACCTAAGTACTTGAGATTACTTTTAATTTCAATTGGTTTGCCAAATAACTGAGGTCTTTTGAAATCCAGCAAATTTCGCCTGTTCGTAAATACCATAAGCCAAGGTAGTGACATGGAATAGTATAGTTCAGTGGTTCGCCGTATTTCTAAACGGTTCAACATTGTAAAGTTCACGGCGCCACCAGTACCAACATTTTAAATTGTACTGCAATGTCATCACCTTGCCATAAGCTCAGTTTTGTCTGGATTCACTTTGAGTCCTATCTCAATACACCATCTTTCAATGTTGAGTGCCCTCTCGTTGCTTATTAGCAATCCAGTTCTCAACTGACTGATTGTTTGATGGAACAGCAGGATTATCATCATTGGAAACGCCACTTATACTTTTGACTTGACTCATAAAAGCACTGCTGTGAAATAATCTGACTTTGATATTTTTCAATCTTGGAGCATGGCTTATGAATGATAGAGTTTGATCGAATCTACCAACATCACGTATACCAAACAATTTAAAGGTTTTGTATTCCTTAGTTATTGATTTAGTTTTTAAAGAATTGTTTGTCCGCCTTTGATAGGTTTTAACTTTGGCGCACATTTGATAGATCTGGGGTCTTTACACGTTGAAAAGTTTGTTTTATTGATGTTGATAGGTTTTGAAATATTTGATCGTTCATAGGTTTTTTGTGATATATTTGGTCGTTGTATTCGAAAGCGAAGAAGAAGAAGCAAGGTAGTGACGTTTAAAATGACGTTTTAGCCGTGTGGACTGAGGTGGTGCGTTTTGTGTCAATGGCGTAATTTTAAAACGTTTTTTCAAGACAATGATGATAATGACGTCATGTAATTCGTTGCCTTACCTTCACCTAAATACCATTCAGTTGCGTGGCACGGTATTGAGCATCAGTAATGACTTATCCAATACTAGACAATCTTCTTGGAGACTCGCTTGTAAATTCGTTCTGTAAAAGGCAAACGTTTCTAAGAGACATATATCATCAAAGTTGGTGTTAAAATTTATTTTCATTTTCATTTTGTTTTAAAAATTTGGGGGGGGAGGGGGGGGGTTGGTCTGGTCATTTTATAGATTTGTGAGTGTTTATTCGCCATGTGAAGGGCAGACTCGGACCGTTTGAACGATTTCTACATTGATCTGAATGACGTAGTCAATAGAAAGGGCAGTGAGAGAGTGATTCTATTGGGCGATTTCAATACGAGAGTGGATAGAAACGATTCAAATTTTTCAGCAGTACTGGGAAAATTTGGTGAAGAGTCTGCCACAAATGGTAATGAGAAGAGATTCATCGATTTGTGCCAGAACTCAAATTTAGTTATAACTAATTCATTTCTCAAGCACAAGAAAATTCACATCTATTCGTAGAAAAATCCTGGCCAATTCTCGATTACATTATCGTTGAAGCAAGCTTGCGCAAAACAGTACAAGAGTGCATAGAAGTTTTGGTCTAGACTCTGATCACTTCTTGGTAGCCAGCAGACTCTGCATTAGCATGAGTGTCTTTAGAAGCTATCAGAAGTCAACAAAAAGGGTGAAAGTGGAAATGTGACGAGATGTGAATATAACGAGAGAGTTCTTAGCAAAATAAGGGGGAAAAATTTGCACAGGTCGAAGTGAATGGAGCGTTTAATATTGGATGAAATTCAGATTGTAATTAATAAGTTGAGTTGGGGTAAGGCTGCGGGTGTGGATGAGATTCGGAATGAATATCTGATTAGTAGTGGTTTGGTAGGTGTTCGCTGGTTACATCGTATCTTTAATATAGCTTGAAATTCCTCCGTTGTTCCTGAAGAGTAGGTGGCGCAGACATTTCGCCACTTCATAAGAAAGGCAGTAATAGAGACTGCAACAACTATCGAGGAATTTCTCTATTGAGCGTTGTCGGTAAAGTGTATAGTGCAATTTTGGAAAAGAGAACAAGAACTATTGTCGAATCACTCTTGGATGAAAACCAATCGGGTTTTCGCCCAATGCGCGGCTGTCAAGATAAACATTTTTGCATTAGACAACTAATGGAGAAATTCCTTGAAAGAAATAAGATTCTGTACTTCTGTTTCGTGGATTTGCAGAAAGCATACGACTGTATTCCCAGATCTAAGTTATGGCCAGTCTTGGCCGAATATGGTGTGAATGCTTATCTTCTCAACGCAATCAAAAGATTGTACGCAAATAGTAAAGCAGCAGTGATAGACGGAGATTTGAATGAATGGTTTGAAGGACGTAATGGTCTGCGGCATGTCTGTACAATTTCGTCAATTTAAGGAGTACCGTAGCTTTGGGGGGCAATATTATCTCTGCACTTGCTTAATGCTTACGTAGATGATCTGGTACTGTTTGGCAATTCTGAAGGGGAGCTGCAAAGTAATATCGAAGGAAGGGGCTTGTGCGAACTTCGGAATGACCATTAGCGGCACAAAAACTCAAGATTTCATTTGGTATGTGTTTGGATATGAAGGCTATCTCAGCAATCTAAATCAATATAAATTAGATTTAAAATTAACTTTGCGTTTCCTGTCACATCAAATAAACAGAATTAATAAACCATTCGAATAGTAAACACTTCCAGTTGTATGTCTCCCAATTTGTGATTTCCATTCTTAAACACATATTATTGGTGCCGAAACCGTAAATGTCGATTCGGTAGGGGAGGAAGCAAGAAAATCTAGACTGCGATAGTTTGGTCAAGTAAAACTCATGGGAGAAAAGCGACTACCGAAATGGGTCAAGAGGTTGGGGGGTCTTCCCCGTTGACGTTATTTAGATTCGGGTAAATGTGATAAGAATTAGCATATGAAAGGTGTGATGAAACTCAAAACTTGGATCGGGGTTTGTAGAGAGGTATTTTTAGAGTTGTATGAGGCAAATTGTTTCGTAAAACGGACCAGACGCTGAGACGCAATTATGGTTTATAAATGCTTGTTGTTGATACTAGGGAAAATCCAAAAAAATTTACTTTGACCAGACACTAGCTAAACGTGTTGCCAAGTTTTTTCATTGCCAAAATATCATCGAAAAAGACAAAAAAAAAATTGCGATATATGTCATATCTGGGAAAAATCTGGTTTACGAGATATTGTGATTTGAATGAAAATTTTCGCAATTTTTTTTTTTCATATTCAACACACACAAGCACTCCAAATTCAAATAACTTATGTTGATTTGGAATATAGTATACGAAATTGGGTAAAGACCCATGGTTTCACTCTTTGCAAAATGTGTGTAAGAGTCCTGCAAAACTTATATGATTTGTAAGAAATGATTTTGGTTTTCAAAAAAAAATATCTTTAAATACACATGCAATGCCACATACAAATGGGTGATAGTCGCTTGACATTAAATCGTAATAAGAATTGAAAGTGATGCAATGAAAAGCATGGTGAAGCATTAATAACGATACCCCTCATCACGTGAAGATGAACTGTCGATGGAAGGGTTGCTGTCATCCAAAAGAATTGATATTACACACATAAAAAGCATCTTTCCGATGTTAATTCTTGTTCCGCAACCGAATCAAAATGATTAATATCAAATTTTGTCCCAAACAAACGAAAAATGAATAAAACAAATGGTGGATTAAAGGAACGTAACAAAATCGTATTTTTAACCACTTTTAACCAATAAAATTACACAACAAAAGTGCGATTTTGATACGTCTTTTATCCATGATTTTTAATTTTCCGCACACAATACTGTCTGTAGTAAAAGTATTGCGATCGATCCATAAAATTCAAAACGCCCGAAATGAGTTTTTTATACGTTTTGAGTCTAAAAAAACGATTGCAATAATTCCCGGAGAAATTTGTTGTCTGTGTGTGATACGTTGTACGTTGTTCGTTGAGATTAGAATTGATAAAAAATTAACGCACATTGGCTTTCATTAGGAATAGAAATGTATTAATTTTCAGCTAAATCGGATAATTTCTTCAGGTAGCTCTAGTGGATTCGAATCAATAAATGGGCTGCTTTTCAATATGAATAAGAAACATTTGTATGAGGACATTGTATCATATTGATCCTGCCATAATAATATTTTTCTATGAAAAGAATAACACATAAGAAATTTCAAGTCATTCCGAGGAGATTTAGGACTTCCTCCACAGCAAAATTTTCGATTTTCGTGGTCTTTTCGAGGTCAAAACGAAAAATTTGTATGGCGACTACCTTAAGTTCACATTGTATCGAATTGAAACTTTCTGAATAATATTTTTTATAAAATAAATAAGTCATACAAAATGTCAAGTCATAGAATAAATAAATGAGGAAGAGCCATAGAATAAATAAATGAGGAAGAGATATTAAAAATTATTTCGAAACTAAAAAGCACTAACTCCTCTGGAATTGATGGCCACTCAGCTAAACTATACAAAAAATGTGCTGAACCACTAAGAAAAATTCTAACACACTAAGTCAATTAATCTTTTGAAAAGGGAACCTTCCCGGAAAATTTGAAAACTGCCAAAATCATACCAATATATAAGAGATGTGGATCTAAGTATGACCACAAAATGTTTCGCCCAATATCGATACTAAATACAATATCAAAAATTTTTGAGGCCTGCATCTACGATAGACAATTTCCTCGAAAAAAAATATTTTTTTCAAAACCAATCAATTTGGCTTCACAAGAAACTCAAACACAGCTTCGGCATGCATATCTTACATCGATAAAATCCAGAGAGCACTAAATGAGAAAAAAATAGTATGCATAATTTTTCTGGACGTAGCCGAAGCTTTCGACTGTGTAGACAGAAATATTTTGCTTAAAAAATTGGAACAACTGGGTGCTAAAGGGAAAGTATACGATCTACTGGATTCACATATAAACGATAGATCGCAGATAGTTCAAATCGGAGAATTCAAAAGTTCCATCGGTAAAACTAAATTCAATGTGGCACAGGGATCTAAGCTGGGCCCTCTTCTATTCATAACACAATGCTGCAGAGTTTTTGCATAGAGACTCCCTGTTCCAAAAAGCCCAAGAGTTTTTGAATCAATAATAATATCAAAAGTGAATCAATAATAATGGTATAATAAAATATACATATAATAAAATCATTCAAAACAAATTTTAGTTACAAAGTGCATCAAGAATCGAGTATTTTTGATTCACTTTGTTACGAAAATTTGTTTTGAATCTCTTTGGTACAAACGTGTGAATAGTTTCGTTTCTGTACGGAGGATATCTTTCCGCCTAACTGATTCATTTATGTTATGTTTAACTTCCCTTAAAAAGTTGATGAGCATTCAAATTGATGAAAAAAACACAGATTAGAAAAACACAAATACTTCATCCAATTTAATGACAAAATTTGAATTTTGACCACGAAAATTGAAAATTCTGTAGGGGAGGGAATCTTAAACCTCATCAGCATGACTTGAAATTTTGCATGACTCATTTTTTTCCTAAAAAAAATATATTCTGATTCATAATGATACAATGCGAAATAGTCATAGTCCCCATACAAATTTTTCGTAACTATAGTAAAACCTCTCAGTAGCGGAATAGCACGGGACCGAATTTTTTTTCCGCTATCTCGAGTTTTCCGCTAAATAGAATATCCGCTTAATGGAGGTAAAAAAAATCAAAATTCTCAATTTTTCCGCTATCTAGAGTTTTTTTCCTCTTTTTATTTGAATTGTCAATTTATCATCGAAATTCATCAACAACAATATATTTCAAATGAATCTATTCGACTGATTTAGTTTTGCTTGGTAAAAAAATCTTTTAATGGTCAGTTGTTTTGTTTGTTTTGAATAAACAGCATCTTGAACGGTGTTTGAACAATCGTTGAGTTTTGGAAACAAAGATTCCATTCCTTGCTTGCACGCATAAGATTTGAGGCGATCAATTTGCAATAATACTTCGGTGTGGCCAATTTCTGCTTCATCAGCATTTTCGTCGTCGCTACCGCTACCGCAATCGCTGTCGTTGTTGGTGTCGTTGTTATTGTCGTTGCCCTTGCTGTTGCGGTGTTTTCACAACAATGGTGTGTTTTCAACGGTCAAGTCACAGTCTTCGTTATGATCAAAAACGAGAAGAAAAAAAACCCGCTTTTCGAAAACAGTTCGGCACCACTGTTTTTGGCATTTTCTCAATTGCCTCTTTTATCCAATAGATTGCATCGAGATGCTGCTGACCAATTCAGAAACATTCGAAACCGTTTCGATTTTCGATAGCAAGCGTTTCACAACAAGCGTACGATAATGAACCTTAAATGCGTTGATAACTCCTTGATCCAATGGCTGCAATTGGCTTGTTGTGTTTGGAGGGAAAAAGCAAAACCGAATGTTTGACAAATCCAATGATGGATGGCTCGTTGCATTGTCAAGAAACAATAAAATGTTGCTTTTTTGTATAACCATTTTTCGATTCAATCGAGTCAACCATTCCTTCATGATGCTTGTTGTCATCCATGCCTTGCGATTCGATTGCCAATTTACTGGAAGACTTTCTTTCTTTATGTTTTTAAAGCAACGCGGATTTTTGGATTTGCCAATCACTAGTGGTTTTTCAAACGTACCATCAGCAAAGCAGCATAGCATGACCGTTAATCTTTCTTTTGATTGTTTTCCGCCGTAGCATTTCACACCTTTTTTGCAAATCGTTTTTTTTTTGTATTGCTCGAAAAAAAAGTCCAGTCTCATCGCAGTTCGCAATGTCTTTGGGTTCGTAGCCTATGATCAGATCATCAATTTTTTCCAAGAATTCTTTAACTGGTTGTTGTGGAACATCATTTGATTCTCCATGTTCGTTTGAAAATGATAAATTGTGACGAAATTTGAATTTTTCAAGCCAGCCATTTGATGCCTTAAATTCTGTTTCATTCAAACTGTCTGCAAGCTCTTTCGCCTTTTCTTGAATCATGACACCGGACACGGGTAACTTCTTGGACAAAACTTGATTCAACCAATCGTATGTTAACTCGTCGATTTCACGAAACTTTTTTCGCACTTGTTGTTTGGTCTTCATATCAGTGTTTTCAGCTGCCATGTGCTCATCGATAATTTCTTTTTGCGATTTGATTGTATCGCAAACGGCCGTTTTTCTACATTTGTATTTTTTGATAAGATCTTCAACTTTCATTTTACTTTTTTGATCTTGAATCAAATTGAATTTGTCTTTAAGAGACAAACGTGTACGAATCGCTGCTTTTTTCACTCCCGGCGCCATTTTAGTATGATTTTAATAGGTGTTTCGGAAAGTTCGGTTTTCAATAGATGGATCCAGTAGCTATATAGTTATTAAAATGATGGCGGAATGTTGTTGTATTAAGAAGGTTAGACATCTGTCAACAATAATCAGTCAAGAGAAGTTTACATTTCGTACAGTAACAAACTTTGTTTTTCTAACAAAAATGGCAAAATACAAACCAAATAAACAGCATTTGTGCGAAGTTTTATTATTCTATTTTAATGGTGGTAGAAGTGCAGCGGAAGCACATAGAAATATTGTGGAATTTTATGGTGAAATAGCTCCAACCGATAAGTCATGCAAAGAATGGTATCGGCGCTTCAAACAAGGTGATTCTGATGTTGAAGACAGAGAACGATCGGGACGGCCAAAAAAGTTTGAAGATGCAGAATTGCAAGCATTATTGGATGAAGACTCAACTCAAACATTGAAACAATTGGCAGAAACATTGGAAGTTTCCCAATCTACCGTTTCTGAACGTTTACATGCATTGGGAAAGATCCAAAAAGAAGGAAAATGGGTACTTATCAATTGAAAGAAAGAGACATCGAAAGACGAAAAACCATCTGCGAAATTTTGCTTGATCGGTTCAAATTAAAGTCTTTTTTTCATCGAATTGTTACTGGCGATGAAAAGTGGATCTATTTCGACAATCCCAAGCGCAAAAAATCATGGGTAGACCCAGGCCAACCATCAACATCACAACCAGTACGCAATATTCATGGGAAGAAGACTTTGCTGTGCATTTGGTGGGATCAGAGAGGACCTGTGTATTATGAGCTGCTAAAACCTGGTGAAACGATAGCTGCTGATCGCTACCGACAACAATTAATCAAATTGAACCAAGCATTGAAGCGAAAACGACCAGAATGGGGTGATCGAACACACAAAGTGATTTTGCTTCATGACAATGCTCGGCCTCATATTGCACAACCGGTGAAAAACTATTTGGAAAACATCAAATGGGACGTACCACCCCACGCGCCGTATTCACCAGACCTTGCTCCATCAGACTACTACTTATTCCGATCGATGCAGCACGGACTTTCCGAACAACACTTCACTTCGTACGAAGCAGTGAAAAATTGGCTTGATGGATGGTTAGCCTCAAAAGATGAGAAGTGGTACTGGGACGGAATCCATGAATTGCCAAAAAAATGCGAAAAAGTCCTAGCTAACGATGGCAAATACTTTGATTATTGAATTCATTCATTTTTTTATTTAAATAAGTGCGTAAAAAACACCAAAAAACGGACCGAACTTTCCGAAACATCTATTATAATTGATAAAACGTCATTCAAATCGATTTTACTGAGTTGGAACACGACTTTTCTTTTCCAAATTTTAAATCCGACTGTCAATTCATCCTCCGATCATCGGCGATGTGTGAACTCGGAGCAAGAGCCAACAACATTTTGATATGTATCAGCTGACAATTCCATATCAGCAGAACGGTTCTCATTTTTGTTGTCAATAAAATGCATAAACAAAAACATTATCATCAAACAAACAGCTATTGTATTGAACCAAATTGATTTGAATGCCGTTTCGTGCGTTTTTACTCTCGGGTGAACGTTTAACAACAAATGCATCATGTTTGGAAACACTGAATAAATAATTCAAAATTTTAAAAATATAATTTTAGAGTTCATTTTTGAAGTAAAATTTTTCGGGAAAAGGGGCGATTTCCCGCTATATTGAGGTTCGAATTTCCGCTAAATAGGGGTGTTTTTGCATGAAAACTTCAATGGCGAATTTTTTTTCCGTAAATTAGAGTGTTTCCGCTAAAAAGAGTTTCCGCTACTGAGAGGTTTTACTGTATATCGAAAAACAGCCCATTTTTTGATTCGACTCCACTAGAGCTACTCGAAAATATTATCCGATTGGGCCGAAAATTAATAGGTTTCTATTCCTAATGAAGACCGACGTGTGTTAATTTTTGATCAATTCTAAAATCAATTTTTTGATTTATCGTGCTAACAAATTTTTGCGTACAACAGACAACGGACAACGGACAATGGACAACGGACAACGGACAACGTATCACACATGGACAAAAAATTGCTCCGGGAATGGTTGTAATCGTTTTTTCTAGGTTCAAAACGCATAGAAAACTTATTCCGAGCGTTTTGAATTTTTTGGACCGATCGCAATACCTTTACCACACACAGTGGTGTGTGCGGAAAAGTAAAAATCATACTGAAGCAACTAATAATGTTAAATGAAACTACTGAGTTAGGACGCACATGAATATATATTAAAAATGTATATCTCATTTGTCAATAAAAAGCAAATACAAAATATAAAATATGCAATACAATTTAGGAAAAAATGCAATTCAAAAAATATATGTTTCTTAAACAAAAAAATTGTATAAAGGCAAAATCCGCAATGTTAAAAATTTCTCAAAACACGATAATCGACGGAAAGAATTTGCCCATAAGAAATTTTGAATATATATTAATTTGATCCAAAACAATCTACATTTGAAATTTCCGCAACCAATTGTTTGTGCAACTACTATTTTTGTCGAATGAAAAATATACCTATTATTGTATGTAAACATTCAAGTAAAACCAATGTCATTACGTCTTATACTTCAAGTCTAAACCATATTTTGGTAAATTTTCAATGTCGTCGGTTAATTCATATTTCAATCCACCGACAATAAAAAAAACGTTAAATTCTCTTTGTGTGAGTTTGAACCAACTACCAATACATTCGCAAACATGGCACGGCTGTTTCGTAGTATTAATTTATCCTTAATCTCATCGTGATGACTTGAAATTTTGTGTGACTTATTCTCAAAGTTACACGATGATACGAAAAGAAATAAACATAACGTGTGAGCCCGTAGACTGTCGGAAAATGTGCGGAAACGTTAGTTTTACGTATGTAGGGCCATTTATTTTTCGTTCATTTGGCGTTTGTTCACTAATTGCATTGCCGTCCATGTATTCTGCGGCACAAAATTTGATATCAATAATTTTGTGTTTTGTTTTCGCTTTAGGATCGAGAATTTTCTCGAAAAGAGGTTTTTTATTTTAAATTAATGACTTGAAACTCTTTATGACGTTTTTTTTCGTCAAAATTGGAGATCCTGAAAGTTTCACAATGATATGATGTATACTAAAAATAGTCCCCAAACAAAATTTTCGTCTTGTTCGTTCTGCATCGACCATGAAAAATAACAAATTTTTATGGAGACTGTGTTTTTATTTCACAACATATCATTATGAATCTTTCACGATTTGGTTTTTTCATCAAAGAATAGGGTTGTTAAAATAATTCAAGTCATTTGGATAAAATTAGGGACTACCTCCAGTTCACATGTTTCCTTTTGACTCTGAAAATCAAAAAGTTTGCAGGTGAGGTAGTCGAAAATTGTATAATAATGACTTTGAATTTTGTGTAACTCTTGTGTAAGTAAGTTCTTTCCTTAAAATAATAGGATTCTGAAATTTCATATTGATAAAATGTGTACCAAACATATGTAATTAATATTTAAAAAACTCCAATGCCAAATCGATGACTTGACCCCGAATGAACTACCCGAAGGCATCGTCCGAATGAGCTAAAAATTAATGGGTTTCTATTCCCAATGAAGACTTATTGGGTTCCTACGTTCATTAACGATTAATTTCAATCATTTTTTTTTTAAGTCATCGTGTAATAGAAGAGTCGTCTTTGAACAGTAGAAAATAACAATTTTTGCATTGACCAACACACATCTGTATTAATCACGTCGCCGAACTTTTCACTTTTATCCATTCACTCCAAACAATCCGATGTTGCTTGCCTAATATGAATAATTCATATTCAATGTTCTTTTTATCAACATACCTAATGCCAAATCGATTTAGAAGACGCTTTACATGCGCTATATTCTGATACGCTTCATGCCAAGAGCGCAGACTATCCGCAGCAGCAATATTCACACACAGCTTCAGATACCGCGCTCGAATCAATATGCCATATAAGCTTGTCGTTCTCACATCTACAGCAATCGTTTCGCCGTCTCATATGATTTTAGTTTACTCGATACCCGAATTGCTTTTGCACCCTTTATCAAAACAACTGCCTTTCGAGAACAAATTAGTCACAAGCGCAGGCACATACCACACACCAACAAGCTGTTTCTCATTCATTTTTTGCCATCGAATACCAATACATCAATGTCACCAATACCAATAGCATCCATTGTATCGCCATTACCTATACGCACAGGACGCGATGTGTCCATTTGAGTGTAGCTGTTAAACCATTCGCTTATGTACGACATATGATGTGTTGCGCTCGAATCCACGTATCAATTGTTTTGCACTGTTTTGCAAACAAGCGCATCACTCAACAATTCACAGATCAGAGCATTACTATTCTTGTCGTTCGTGCTCATGCTCTCTGTACAATTTCTCTGCGATTAAGTACGATTTTAACCTGCAACGGTAACATATTATTTGCCTACGTGAATTATCGAATATATCGTGAATATTCGATTTCTTTCTTTATGTTGGAATTTAAAACGTTTTGCCAAAAATGCACTCTCACTGCTGCCATTTACTTGTAAATTTGAATGCATTTCTTCAATCATCAAACGGGTAGTTATTTCATTTCTTGTCTTCTAATTCCCACTCACCTCGAAAATGATTCAACGATGGTGGCAACAACATAAGAGTTTTAGTCATGAGCATTTTTTCAGAAATCACTCCACTTTGCTCGGCGAGCTGTTGCACAATTTCTTGCAATCCTGATATGATTGTGGCAATGTTATCATTTGGGTCCTCTTCGAAAGAGACGAATTTCTTTTGCAAATAATGCACACTTGCTTTTCATAAACACTCTTCAATTTAGACCACATTTCACCCGTACTTTTTACTTTTCCGCACACACCATTGTGTGTGTTAAAGGTATTGCGGTCAAAAAATTCAAAACGCTCGGAATAAGTTTTCTATGCGTTTTGAACCTAGAAAAAACGATTGCAACCATTCTTGGAGCAATTTTTTGTCCGTGTGTGATACGTTGTCCGTTGTACGCAAACATGTGTTAACACGATAAATAAAAAAATTGAGATTAGAATAGATCAAAATTTTACACACGCAATGAACTTTATTAGGTACAGAAACCTATAAATTTTTAGCCCAATCGGATAATTTTTTCGGATAGCTCTAGTGGAGTCGAATGGAAAAATAGGCTGTTTTTCGATATAATTAAGAAACATTTGTTTGGGGACTATGTCTAGTTCGCATTGCATCATTATGAAACTTTTTTATGACAAAAATGAGTCATGCAAATTTTCAAGTCATTCCGATGAGATTTAGGACTACCTCACCTGCAGAATTTTCGATTTTCGGGGTCTTTTCGAGGTCAAAACTGAAAATTTGTGTGGCGACTATCTTAAGTTCACATTGTAACGAATTGAAACTTTCAGAATATTATTTTTTTATGAAAAAAATAAGTCATACAAAATTTCAAGTCATTCCGATGAGATTAAAGATTACCTCTCGTACAAAATTTTCAATTTTCGGGTAAAAAATTCAAATGTTGTGATTAAATTGGATGCAGTATTTGTGATTTTCTAATCTGTTTATAGCCGGCTCATTTTGAAATATTTATTCGAAATCTTACTACTTCAGAGTTTTGTATAAAATGCTATTTTATTCCTTATTCAATCTCATTCAATGAATAACATAGGAATAAGTAATAATTATTTCAATCTTATTCACAAATGAAAACCGAAATCTGGGTTCACATTATGTCTAATATCGTATTTTTTTTTTCTACTTTTTTTCCAAAACGTCCAAAAAAACAAACAGAATAAACAATTTTATTGGGTGAACAAATAAATTTTAAAGGATTTTTTCTAATTTAGAGAGTTTATTTTGAAAAGCTGGTACAATATATTTTTTTCAAAGTATTGTCCATCTGAAGCCACAACATTTTCCCATCTTTTTGGCAATTTATGGATTCCTTGCCAAAACCAGTCCTCATCTTTTGAGCGAAAGAACGAATCGAGCCAATTTTTGATACCGTCGATTGAAGTGAACCGTATTCCGGCAAGGGCATTCTGCATGGATCGAAATAGATAGTAGTCAGAAGGTGCCAGGTCTGGGCTATACGGCGGGTGGGGTAGCGGCTCCCATCCAACATTTTTCACATAATTTTTGACCTCTTGAGTTCGATGTGGCCGAGCATTGTCATCATGGAAAATCAATGACTCATGTCTGGTTGCCCATTCTGGCCGTTTTTGCTTGATTGCTGCATTCAATTTGATGAGTTGTTGTCGGTAACGTTCCCCAGTTCTAGTTTCACCCGGTTTTAGCAGCTCATAAAACAGCACACCCTTCTGATCCCACCAAATACAGAGCATCACCTTGACCGCATGAATATTCGGCTTCGGCGTCGATGGGCCGGGTTGGCCGCGCTTCACGTACGCTTTTTTACGTTTCGGATTGTCGTAATAAATCCATTTTTCATCTTGCGTTACGATCCGATGCAAAAAGGCCTTCTTTTTGTGGCGAGCGAGCAGCATTTCAGACATGCAAAAACGCCGTTCGACGTCTCTCGGCTTCAAATCGTACGGCACCCAATTTCCTACCTTTTGGATGAATCCCAAGGCTTTTAAGCGATTGGAAATAGCTTGTTGAGTAACTCCCAATGATTCTGCAAGTTCTTCTTGCGTTTGACATGAATCTTGCTCGAGTAATTCCTCCAATTCAACATCTACAAACTTTTGTGGGCCTCCCGGACGCTCTTTGTCGTTCGTATCAAAATCACCACTTTTAAATCGTCTAAACCAGTACTCACAAGTGGAAATCGATGGAGCATGATCCCCATAAGCTTCCTGCAGCACACGACGACTTTCAGCTGCAGATTTCTTCAAATGAAAGCAAAGAAGTAATCCTTCCCGCAAATTGTGTTTTGATGGAACAAAAGTAGACATATTCGGGGCACACAAAAACTATGTTGTTTACACTTCGGTGAAATGACAGATACTGAAAAGTGATGAGTAATAATGATGCTTTGACATGAAGATAGTTACAAGATTGCCCGATGCGATATAGTGTTAGTATATCATCTCTTGTAAATCCTTTAAAATTCATTTGCTCACCCAATACATTACAAACGGCAAAAAACGAGATTTGATATTTACAAGAAATTGTTAAATTTAATCAGAAGGATATTGATATGCGACGCTTACAAATTCGACAAGCATGCAGCCAGTTTTTGGATCGATGATTTTTGAAATATTTAAATAAAAAAAAATATTTTATTCTTTTCCATTAGCAGTTTGAAATGCGAAATTGTTCTTTGAAAAAAAGGAGAGTTTAAAGAAATAAGATGGAACTTGACGCATTAATTTGAAATAAGACGTTTACATTTGTCAGTGAATAATTTTGGAATAATTATAACTTATTCCAATCTTATTCATTGAGTAAGATTGAATAAGGAATAATTATTCCTTCATAAAAATGAATGAGGAATAAGATTTCTTATTACTTTATTTTATCCGTCCCGGCTATAAATCTGTATATAAGAAAACGCAAGATGGCGTGAGAGTGACAGACGTGGATTTCTGTTGCTGCCGAAACAGTTTTCACATTTTTCGAATTCAATTAATTGTTAGGCTAGATTAAATGTTATTTTTATTTTCATTGTGTCTAGTAATCGCGTTCGCTTTAGTATCTTATGGAGTCCGCGTGTAAATTTCGATTTTTTGTTTTTTTTTGTTTTGTATAAAGTTTGTGTTCGGTACGGGAAAGTGTATGCTTGTTTACGCGGCAAATGTCAAGCTCGAACATGTGAACATAAGCACCGGCTAAAGCGACTGTGCAATTTTGGATATTTTGCCCGTAAAATGGATTTAATTTGAATAATATGAGTAGAAGTTAATTTTTCATTCTTTTCATAAAATTTAATTTTCAAAAATAGTGTTTTTGTGCAATTAATATGATCAGATGACAAGTCCATTAGTTTCAGTGCTTGTGTCCGTTAGTTCGTCAATGGCGGCCGTGAAAACAAGAAAAGTGCACCGTGAATTAACTTAATCATAATTTGAACGGCGTTTTACTCATTTTAAGTTGTCATTAACTATCAATTCCGAGTTAATATTTCATTAGTGATTTTACAATTAATCTCATGTTGTCTCCGCGCATATTCTCTACTATTTATGTCAATATAACAGTAAATTTTCGGTTTATACTGCTTTCATATGTGACGAGTGTACATGTAGTTTGGTGAGTTCGTTCCAATTTCATACATTTGGGCGAGTTTATGTTCGTAAATTTTTACTATTTCCGATTTCGGTAGCATGGAAATTCCGCGGACTTGTCTCTTTCGGCAAAATCGATGTGTTTTTTTCTCGGGTGCAGTGTGGCTTAGCACGCCCCTCACTTTAAAATTCATTTAGCTCGAAATCGAAACATTGTGCCTCGGACGAGGGGAGGCCATGGAGCTCGCCCCCCGGGACCTGACTGGAGCTCCACAGTTGAAAACCGTTTTGAATATAGGAACCTTGAATTTGAGAGGAGGTTTTGAGTCGAAGAAGTTCGAATTAGTTGAGAGAGCGAATGTTTTTGCCACTTCATAAGAAAGGCAGTAATGGAGACTGCAACAACTATCGAGGAATTTCTCTACTGAGCGTTGTCGGTAAAGTATATAGTGCAATTTTGGAAAAGAAAACAAGAACTATTGTCGAATCGCTCTTGGATGAAAATCAATCGGGTTTTCGCCCAATGCGCGGCTGTCAAGATAAAATTTTTTGCATGAGACAACTAATGGAGAAATTCCTTGAAAGAAATAGGGAACTGTACTTCTGTTTCGTGGATTTGCAGAAAGCATACGAGTGCATTCCCAGATCTAAGTTGTGGTCAGTCTTGGCCGAATATGGTGTGAATGGTTATCTTCTCAACGCGATCCAAAGTTTGTACGCAAACAGTAAAGCAGCAGTAAGAGTGGATGGTTTGAAGTACGTAATGATCTCCGACAGGCATGTACAATTTCACCTCTTCTAATCATTATTTATATGGACAAGCTGATCAAATCAACTAATTTAAGGGGTAGAGTAGCTTTGGGGGGCAATATTATCTCTGCACTCGCTCACGCAGATGATCTGGTACTGTTTGGCAATTCTGAAGGGGAGCTGCGAAGTAGTATCGAAGATTTGGAAGAGGCTTGTACGAGCTTCGGAATGACCATAAGCGGCATAAAAACTCAAGTTATGCATGTGGGCAAAACTCGAACGCCAATTCATTGCACTTTGAATGGCAACATTCTGGAACAAGTTTCCCAATTCAAATATGTGGGTTGCATCTTTTCGGAAAATGGCAAGTTTAATAAAGAGTTTGAACAGCGTTGGCTTAATGGAAATAATGAAGAAGCCCAACTTAGATCACACGTTTTCAATAAACGTGAATTGAGTACAGAAACAAAGATGTTGATTCACGGGTCAATCTTCAGACCAACTATTCTATATGGTAGCGAGAGCTGGGTTGATTCTGAAAATTTAATTCATGATTTGGAAGTGTCTGATATGAAAGTGTTGAGAATGGTATCGGGAGTGTCACGCCGCGATCAGTGGGAAAACAGAATCCGAAATGAGACGATTCGGGGGGATTTAAACGTCGACTCGGTAGGAGAGCAAGCAAGAAAATCCAAACTGAGATGGCTTGGTCATGTTAAACGCATGGGAGAGGAGCGATAACCGAAACGGATTCTGTTCGCGCGAAGCTGATGGGCCGAGAGGCAGGGGTAGACCACGTCGGCGTTATTTGGACTCGGTTAAATATGATTTGAATGCGAGGGGATATGAATGGTGTGTTGAAACTAAAAACTTGGCTCTCGATCGAGGTTTGTGGAGAGGTATTGTTAGGGGTATATGAGGCAATTTGTTTCGTTAAAAAGACCAGACGCTGAAAGGCAATAACGTTCTATAAATGTTTGTTGTATTTGTTGTTGTATAAATCTGTGTTTTTCTATCAATTTGAATGCTCATCAACTTTTAAACGAAAGTTACACATAACATAAATGCAGAACCATATCTATCGTTGGCATGAATTGAAAGTTCACATCAGAGTGAACTAATTCGTAATTGTTATTACCAATTCAAAAATACACAACGTTGATGTGAAAATTAGGAACTGAGATTTTTATTCGTTTTTTTATTAAAATTTAAATTTAAATCGCATGATGTGTAATGACTTGAAATTCGATCTCATCGTAATTATATGAAATTTTCTTTGGTTTATTCTCAAAGTTGCATGATGATTCGATAAATAATAAACATAAATCCAATACAAATGCGTAGCAATCACTGAAAAACCCGTAAACCACAACAATTTCGGGAAATGTGCGGAAAAGTTAATTTTACGTACGTAAGACCATTTATTCAGTTGAAAATATGAAGGAACGGTTCTTTTTCTTAGGTCGACTATCAGTCAACGAAATAGCTCTTGCGCTTTTATATCGCTTTTATGAAATTCCGTTAAATCCTCCTTCTTTTTTTATATTTTTTAATAGATTTTTCATTAGATTTTTTATTTGAATTTATTACGTGTTACATTAGAATTTTATGAAATTCTATTTTCGTTGGAAAGTAATGAAAATTGCCTAACTCGAAGCTAATAAAATGCGATGTTATTAGATTTCTTCTGAAATGGCGTGTTCATTGGATACGTTATGGTTAATGCCAATACACATAATCGAATGTTCTTATCAACAAGACCAATTGTGCATGGGTTTTTCGGGTATTTCTGATGAACTGATCGAAAGGATAACCAAAATTTCCCATGATAATATTTATTTGAAAGCACATTGCACCAAAACTCGACCAGCTCGGAAGTATGTATTCCCAAAGAATTCGACCAGGATTCTGTGGAATAGGTTCTTCCGAGCTGGTATTGAGGCAAAGAATACTATTGGGTTTTGGGATGATTTTTTTTTTTATTTTTTCGATCAGATCATCAGAAATGTTCGAAAAACCATGCTTAGATTTGCCATATCATTTCCTCATGAAAGTTTGTGTTTTCGGTCCGTATTGTACTCTACATGGGAACTTTATATAAAACTCTCGGAAACGAGCAAACACAACGGTTGAAATAGCGAATGCGATCGAATGTGAATTTGTATATCCATGGGAGTTTGCTATGAAATCGAACAAAGAGGCAAATTGTTTTTTTCAATGCTACATGGGAGTTTATTATGAAACCAACGATTTTCGATAGGAAATGGTATGTCAGTCCGGTCGGTCCATTCATAGCTCTTAATTTAATGTGCAAATCGCACCGAATCCTTGGTATTTCAATGAATCGAATGAAGTTTCCGAAATCAATCGAAATTTAAATAAAATAAATGGATTTTTTTTTACATTTTTATGAATATCAACGTATTTCTCGCTCTGCATATGTTTATTTGAATCATTGACACATATATTCAACGATAGTATACGTGAACGAAAGGAAGACGACACAAAACGAAGAACGCAATCCCAATACGATAACCTCCGAACACATAATTATGGCTCCGTTTGCTTCATAATATCAAGAGATAAATCTTACTCATATATTATGGAATATTAGCTTTTGTGAAAGAGGTCCATTAAAAAAACAAATAAAATCCCCAAGGAAAGCCATAAAAATAAATCAAATGTAATTAATCATATTTTTGCAAAAATGTGCATCACATTCCATTTCAAGAAAATTATCACAAGAAATCTGAGCAAATTTCGCATATTCTATTCCATAATTAACATATCTAATTTAAGGGCTCCGTCTTTCCAGCCGGTCACTTTTGAAAATCACAGAAGTCACGGTTTCAATATTTGTGCAAATTTGTGCATGCGTTTTCAGAATTTGTGCATGCCGGCAACATCAAGAAAATGAGCTACTAAACTTGTGGTGAAAATGCAATTCACCACTCCACCAAAGACAACATAAACTCGAAAAAAGGGTTTTGTTAATTTGTGCATAATTTGTGCATAACATACATGA
This sequence comes from Obolodiplosis robiniae, assembly GCA_028476595.1. Classification (NCBI taxonomy): domain Eukaryota; kingdom Metazoa; phylum Arthropoda; class Insecta; order Diptera; family Cecidomyiidae; genus Obolodiplosis; species Obolodiplosis robiniae. The sequence continues at coordinate 31,741,652 of CM052014.1, read as the reverse complement.
CTTCGGTTTCTCAGTAAGTTGCTTGGAGAGAGAGAAAACACGTAGAGTGACTTTTTGAGTAAAATCCACTGAGGTGAATATAACGAAATGCATTTAATATAAAACCGAGCTGGATAAAGATTGTTCCAATATTTTTGTGCATAATTTGTGCATGCCCTATGCAAAATGTCCAAAACTAATAAACTATAGTCCCAATGGCATGCACAAATTCAGAGTTGCACAAAATATTGGAACAATTTCATCATCATCAGTTTCGTGCAGTACGGATTCATGTTCCACTGGAGCATCATCGGAACTGGCTTCCATGGCATGCACAAATTCAGAGCTGCATTGATATGGCATGCACAAATGATGCACAAAATATTGGAACCATCTTTATCCAGTCCGATTTTATGTTTAATGCATTTCTTTATATTCACCTCAGTGGATTTTACTCAAAAAGTCACTCTACGCACTGTCAAAAATATAGCAGAGCAAACTATTACCATGTGTCGATTACAGGGCGATCAATTAACATAAGTTAATGAATGTAATCATTTTGCACATAATTTAAATGTCATTTATGTGTTGAGTATTCTAACCTCAAAATTTAGGACCAAAGTTTCGCTTGCTGGTCCTCAATTTTGAGGTTAGAATACTCAACACATAAATGACATTTAAGTTATGTGCAAAATGATACATTCATTAACTTATGTTAATTGATCGCCCTGTAATTGACACATGATAATAGTTTGCTCTGCTAGATTTTTGACAGTGCGTGTTTTCTCTCTCCAAGCAACATACTGAGAAACCGAAGTCATGTATGTTATGCACAAATTATGCACAAATTAACAAAACCCTTTTTTCGAGTTTATATTGTCTTTGGTGGAGTGGTGAATTGCATTTTCACCACAAGTTTAGTAGCTCATTTTCTTGATGTTGCCGGCATGCACAAATTCTGAAAACGCATGCACAAATTTGCACAAATTATTGAAACCGTGACTTCTGTGATTTTCAAAAGTGACCGGCTGGAGAGAGGGAGCCTAATTTAAGCTTTTCCTCTCCTGGTATTTTTCTTTTATATATTAGTAACATATGTAAATATTTAAAGATTTCAGCAATGGCGCCGAATACTGGACATTCCCATTTGAATCATATGATATTCGTCAAGATATGGAAAACGTATGGAATGAAATACTACCATTATATGAGTTGATTCATGCATATGTGCGTCGAAAATTAAGAGAATACTACGGTCCAAACCGAATAAACCGAAATGCACCATTGCCTGACCACATTTTGGGTTCAATGTATGCGCAAACATGGAAAAACATCTTAGATATAACTGTACCATTTCCTGGACGAAGCTTTGTTGATGTAACACGCGAAATGCGTGAACAAGGCTACACGCCGCAAATCATGTTTCAAATTGCAGAAGAATTTTTTCTTTCCATAAATATGACTGCTCTTCCTACTGATTTTTGGCTAGAATCTATATTAGAAAAAATTCCACCCGAAAGACAGATCCTATGCCAGCCATCTGCATGGGATTTTTGTAATCAGAATACTTATCGGTAGGTCATTCATATCAGTACACACATAAAACATAGACCCTTAAAACTAGATAGTATGTCATTTTAAATTTCTATTTAAATGGACATGCCGTTAAATTCATCTGTTTTTAAAGTTTTTCGTTTCATTTACACAACAATTATATAATTTCTTAAATTTCAAATGATTGACTTCAATGGCATGTCCATCTGAATACAAATTTAAAATGGTATGCACTCGTATTTGACGTATGTAATACACACAGATATATGAATAATGCATTAATTGAAATTTGTTTTTCTTCTTTTCTTATTTCTAGCATTAAAATGTGCACCAATGTGAATCATGAAGATCTAATCAGAGTGCATCAAGAGATGGCACATGTACAATACTTTTTAAACTATCGCCATCAGCCAAAAGTATTTCGTGATGGTGCCAACTCAGGTAGAGTGTATACACACTTATTTTTACTGCTAGTATTATTATTATTGAATAATTATACAATACCAAATTACGTTTACACAAATTATTATGATTTCTATTATTATTATACAGTTCATTTACAGTACCATTCCGATAATTCGAATCGATTCGTTCACGGCTGAATTCAAAATATCGAATAATTCGAATTTGTGGAGTTGTGCTATTTTTTATTTTTAATTGTTCACAATCAAAGAAATTTATTTATTGTTTCTTTTGTTGATTATAATCAGTTTAATCTTTTTTGGTTATTTCTTTTTGTTTCAAATAAATGTAGTAAATATTTCAAAAGTGTAAATAATTTCACATAAGCAATCTCTGTTACTAAAACAAAGGTACCGTTCAGCGGTATGACATTTTTCTTTCTTTTACATTGGTTCATGATGTTTTGAAATAGTCGTTCATTGTGGTTTGTTTCTTGAAATTCATGATGAATTTAAATTCATCCATTAAAATGTGAGAATATTTTGAAACTGTTCGAAAATGCATCGCATTTGTGTTTCTCAAACTAAACTGTCACATTCTAACGGAGTGTTACATCTTGATTGAATTTGCTGAATTTGCAAAATCCAATTGGTTTACATTTTGTGTTCTGAAAATTCAACATAGAGCAGAGACAAGAGCCCACATTCAATGTGCACCATTGATATTGGAGCTCAGTAGCAGATAAAATTGAAACAAAAATATCAATTTCAAATCAATAAATCGGAGTCACAATTGGAAGTTAACAATCATTTAATATGCATGAAAGCAAAAAAAAAAATTTCGAATGCTTTCGGTTTTTCGTATTAAAATTCAAATTATCAAATTTTCATACAAAAAAATTGCTGATTCGAAAAACCGAATAATTCGAAGTTTCGGAATTCGAATTATCGGAATCGTACTGTATGCGCTCAAACGTACAATTTTATTTCCTTCACTCGCTTTCACAGCCAGCATATTATTTTATTTCAATGATTGAAATTGTTTTCCATTTCAATCATTTCGTCTATTATGCTCGTGCAAACTTGTACGATATAACCGTTTCCGACTTTCTCAGTTTTTTCTACTGCTTTTTATTGTAACATATTTATTTTTTACCTTTTAACTTTTTTCGATCTTAGAGCTGTAAATATTGTTGGATGTAAACTATTTTACCGCTGGTAGTACTTCCTATGCGTATTTTCGGCAGGCAATAGATTGGGATATCGATAGCATAAATAAAATAAAATGTCTTACATCCATAAGACGAACTTTTCCGCACTGAAACATGCATCCCTAACATATCACTTTAAAAATTTATTTAACCTTCTTCCATTTCATCTGCATTTGGAATTCAAATTCTAATCATCGTTTTTGAAAGACTTTTTTCCAATAAAAAAAAAGAACCTGAAAGTGTCATAATAACACAATGTGAACTAAATATAGTACTCCACATACACATTTTTCGGCCAACGTCAACTTTTTGGTTTTTCCTTCAAAATTACCCATAGATGAATTTTTAGGCATTATTAGATAGATGACTTAATCGATATGAATATGTTTTCTGTGAGTTGAATGGTCCGGTCCTTTGAACATTGGTCATATTTTGGACTTTGAAAGCCGACCCAGGCCAAATCGGCTATCTAATCAGAAAATATCGGAAACTGTCATAACTTTTGAACGACTTGCCTGATTTTGATGATCGAGGTCCCGTTGAAAGAGTCTTGACGATTAGATTCAGGAAAACAAATGATTCCGTGATTTTGTCCCTCAAGGGGGGTTGGGGTCAAAAAACTGAATTTTAGGTCACATTTTCACACCGCTTTAATAGCTAGGATAAAAGGAAGTCGATTTTCAAACTTCCATAGTTTCTCCGGACCTACGGGCCGATGGTTTTAAAGTGATGCCCCAGACTCTTGGATCGTATTGTTCATGTTCTTCACTCAGAATACTTCTGTTTTGCATAGGTTGCTTGCATCACTCGGGTGAACTTCAGATCATTTTATTTTGTGATTCAATCCACATCAAAACCATGCACAGATGCTAAAAGCTGCCACTTTCCGTCATATTTACGATAGAATCGAGGGCCATATTGAGCTATGATATATTCACTTATGTGACAACTTCGGTGCAAATGAAAAAAGTTATCATTTTTTGCGATACGAAGTTAGCCGGACATGTTACGATGTGACATAAAGTGATAGAAATTTGGTGAAAAGTGTCAACCAACGTGATTGTGATTCCAAAGTGGAAGCCAACCATTTCTCTTTCCATAACGAAATACCCCCTACTAATAATATACTACTAGAATTCGCCCCTTCGTCCAAGATTGGACGATCAAACAGTTCGGCATACATACAGTTGAATGTAATTAACTGGCTACACACAAACGTTGGTATGCCAAACTGTGTGCGCCGAAAATGGGAATGAAAAAAACGTAACACACAGTTTGGCATACCAACGGTTATGTGTAGGCAGTTAATAACATTCAACCGTATGTATGCCGAACTGTGTGTTTGGATTTTGACCATTCTCATTTTCGTCGCATATACTTCGTGTGTACACAACCAAAGCATTGAATATCGCGACGAAAAGGAGAATGGCAAAAATCCAAACACACAGTTCGGCATCCGTACATATGAATATAATGAACTGGCTACACAAATCCGTTGATATGCCGAACTATTGGGAGAACAAATTGAAAACCGCGCATTCGTTACTAACTTCATATCTATCATAGATGTCATTATTTTGACTTTGACAGCTATTGTATCTTAAAGAGGATAAAAAAATACATTGAAAACGATCTGTCAAACTTATCATTCAGTTGAATACACAAGTTTATTATTGCGTTGAAAATGTCGAGCTACGTGCCTACAAAACAGCATTTGCGGGAAGTTTTACTTTATTGGTTTAATCTGAAGAAAAATGCTTCCGAGAGTCATCGTTTGTTATGCGAAGCATATCCAGAATATGCTCCGTCGATTAGAACGTGCCAGGAGTGGTTTGCGCGGTTCAAAATTGGTGATTTTGATGTGAAGACAAAGAGCGTCCAGGCCAAGTGAAAAAGTTTGAAGACGAGGAGTTGGAAGCATTACTCGATGAAGACTCGTGTCAAACGCAAGAAAAACTTGCAAAATCATTGGGAGTGACCACAACAATCCATCTCCTATCGTTTAAAAGCCATGGGAATGGTTCAAAAGCAAGGAAATTGGGTGCCATACGAATTGAAGCCGAGAGACATCGAACGCCGTTTTTTCACTTGTTAACAGCTGCTTCAAAGGCAAAAACCGAAGGGTTTTTTGCATCGTATTGTGACTGGTGATGAAAAGTGGATTCATTACGATAATCCGAAGCGAAAAAAATCGTATGGTTACCCCGGCCACGCATCAACATCGACGCCAAAGCCGAACATTCATGGCTCGAAGCTAATGCTGTGTATTTTGTGGGATCAGCTCGGCGTGATCTATTATGAGTTGTTGAAACCAGACGAAACCATCACAGGAGCATTGTACCGAACTCAAATGATGCGTTTGAGCCGAGCACTGAAGGAAAAAACGGTCGGAAACGGTCGCAAGACACGATAAAGTTATTTTGCAACATGACAACGCTCGGCCACATGTTGCTCAGGTCGTTAAAACCTACTTGGAAACGCTTCGATGGGAAGTCCTACCCCCACCCGCCGTATAGCCCAGACATTGCCCCTTCCGATTACCACCTCTTCCGATCAATGACACATGGCCTGGCTGAACAGCATTTCCATTCTTACGAGGAATGCAAAAAATGGGTCGATTCATGGATAGCCGAAAAAAGCACAGATTTCTTTCGACGCGGAATCCCGTAATTTGCCAGAAAGATGGGAAAAAATTGTGGCTAGCGATGGACAATACTATGAATAATCAATTTGTAACCATTTTTCCATAATAAAGATCGAAATTTTGAAAAAAATGCGCGGTTTTCAATTTGTTCTCCTAATATATTCTTACGCACACAACCAAAGCATAGCAACGACTGTATAAAAAAGCAGTGCAACTATATAATTACATAAAATATAGTTGTACTGTCATACCACATAGCCGTGTCCATACCACTATTATATAGTTAGTGTTATTATATAGTTGCACTGATTTTTCATACAGTCATTATTATGCTTTGGTTGGAAAGGTATTTTAAGTATTATTTCACCTTTATAACACCCTGCCCACGTGCGAACAGCATGGTTTGTGCAAATCTACTGGAAATAAGCTTTCCATTGATGTATGGATATCCAATATTTTGTAAATGGAAAGCAGGTAAAAAGGGATAACAAACTTTTTTTTGTTGCCGTATTTATATATACTAGAGTTCGCCCCGTCGTCCAAGATTGGACGATCCAAACAAAAAGTGAAAACTCAAAGAATATAACACATTTAAATTTATTGAAAATCAAGCAAATGCATATTTTATTCTTGAAATTCAAAATTAATGATCTCATCTTATTTTTTAATTGAAAATTATTGACAAATCAAATTGGAATCAAGGTTAATGTAAAAATTCTTATTTGAAGTGATGAAAAGAGTTAATTGTCTTCTTCTGGTTTTGGATAGAACCTGCACACACCCGAAATACATTGCCATTTATTATTAAAATGCCCTATAGTAATCGGCTTTATAGCATTTCACTGTAGTGGTTATATATCCTACAGGGAAATTGAATAGTATACTACAGGGAAGTTGAATAAGATATTTAACCATTTGGCTATCTCAAGCTCACATTATTTCCTATTGGAACTTTCAGATATTATTTTTCCATGAAAAAAATAAGTCACACAAAATTTCAAGTCATTCCGATAAGATTTAGGACTACCTACCCTGCAAAATTCTCGATTTTCGTCGTCTTTTCAATGTCAAATCTGAAAATTTGTATTGCGACTATCTTAAGTTCACATTATATCCGATTGAAACTTTCAGGATATTATTTTTTTATGAAAAAAATGAGTCACAAAAAATTTCAAGTCATTTCGATAAGATTTAGGACTATCTCCCCTGCAAATTTTTCGATTTTCGGGGTCTTCTTAGGGTCCAAACGAAAAATTTGTATGACGACTATCTCAAGTTCACAGTGTCAAGAATTGAAACTTTCAAATTTTTTTTTGTATGAAAAAAATTAGTCATTCAAATTTTCAAGTCATTCTGATGAAGTTTAAGACTACTTTATCTCCCCTACGAAATTTTCAATTTCGGGTCAAAATTCAAATTTCCAAACATGATCACAAAACATTATAGTCGTACCGTGTTTTCATGCAGGAATTTCAATAGTTTAGTTGTGTGCGTACGGTTGAATGCTATCCACTGGCTACACGGTATGACGAACTGTATGTGATGCGACGAATGAAAGAATGTAACTGTGTGTATTAGGTTTTTCCAATTTATATGAAAAGGTATTGCGCTCTATATGAACAGGTAACAGGCGGGTCAAAAAGTCTTTGGCCTGACATACAGATGGAATAAGATCATTATTTTTCGATAGTACCAACCTTCAAAAGCATACTGTCAAAATTTCATTACATTCTGTTTATAATTACTCAAGCTGCAGAGCTTCAAGTGACGCTACTTTTGTGTTTTCATAAAATCATGGATTCAAATCAATTTCGTGTGTCATATTTGATGGGAAAAAATACCGTTACAGCCCACGGATGGCTTGAAATGTGTTATATAGAATCTGCACCAACGAAATCAAGCGTCAAATACTGGTTCGCTGAGCTTAGACGTGGTCGTACAGACACCGATGATGCTGAACGCTCTGGTCGTTAAGTTATCAAAAGGTAGTGTTTTCACCATAATATCACACGGACATTTGGGCATGAAAAAGCTGTTTCAAAGTGGGTGCCGCGTTTCCTTAAACCAGAATAAAAACAACAACGAATCGGACATTTCCGAGAGCTGTTTGGCAATATTGACGCGTAAAAGTCGGAATTTTTGCATCGGTAACATCACGATGGATGAAACATGGATCCATCATTACACTCCAGAGACCAGTCGCGAGTCAGCTGAGTGGAGAGCGCCCGGTGAAAGTGCACCAAAGCGTCCAAAGACGCATCAAACAGCTGGTAAGGTCATGGCCTCTGCTGGGATGCGCATGGACTTATATTCATTGAATAATTGGAACATGGAAAAAAACATCAACAGCGACTACTACATTGATTTGTTGGTGCGTTTAAAGACCGAAATCATCAAAAAAAGGCCACATTTGGCGAAGAAAACAGTGTTGTTTCACCAAGACAATGCACCGTGTCACAACTCGAAAAAACCATGGAAAAAATAGTTGAATTGGGCATCAAATTGTTTTCGTACCCACTGTATAGTCCAGATCTGGCCCCCAGCGATTAGAACTCAAAAGATGCTCCGAGGCAAGAGATTTTGCTCTGATGAGGAAGTGATCGCCGAAAAGCGTATTTTGAAGGGCCTCGACACATCGTTCTACAAAACCGGTATTGAAAAGTTACAGAAACGTTGGAATGGTTTTATCTCAGCCATAGGGAACTATGTTGATGAATTATTAAGAATTACTGCAAAAAGTTGTGTTTTTCTAAGTTAGGCCAAAGACTTTTTGACCCGCTGGTTATTTCCCCGTTTTTTGAATAATAACACCAGCCCACATTCAAAACACATAGTTTGTGCACATATAGTCGACATTCCCTTTCCATTGATGTATAACTCTCCTATATATATTTACGGCATAGTAGGTAAAAATGGATCACAAACATTTTTTGTTGCCGTGTTTATATATATATTTATATATATATAGATATCCCAAGGTATTGCCTCATTTTCAGCAGAGTAAAAAGAAGCTATCTATATTCAGGGTTTATTGGCCATATTATGATCTACTGTACATTTATGACCAACCGCGAAAATGAAACTTAGTTAGCACATCAATTAAGAATTAGGGCATGAATGTATGGTTGTATGGATAGATGTGAGGATTTCCAAGTGGAAATCGCCGCGAGGGCCTTGAGCCTTTTGCGAAACGACTCACTTGAAATTCATGATGAATTTCAATAGAAATTTTCGGTTTCAATTACATCCTGAGGCTATTATTGGACAGTCTGTGAGTAGTGCGTATTGCATTTGAGGCAGTACTCCTATCACTTTGTCTTTGTATATAAGTGGAAGGGTAGCGTGTTCCTCTTATAAGGAATCTACCCGACTATTTGATGAAGTTTGCTATGCACGTTACATGTGCTTCATAACTTCGTTCGGATTGAGAAGCTCTTTTCCAAAAATCGGTTTCCTAATTTGACTGTGACCTGTGCAGGTGCAAAGGAAATGTCTTGCACTTTCTGCAGCTCTGCCACAGTAGTCACAGTCTGTAACATCTCAGATTCCAATTCTTTTTAGCTGTTCGTTCAGCCTAATATGGCCAGTGATGATTGAGATTGTTAAGCTCATATCCATCTTGTGTGTGTTGGGCCTAGTGTAGGGTTCCAGGCTCCTTCCTTGGCAAGCAAATCGGCTCTGCGATTTCCTTCACACTCGGAGTGACCTTTTACCCATATTGGAGTAATGTATCTGTTCTGCCCACTCAACAACAAAAACAACTCACTTGGTACAGATCCATGACCCCGCCTTCTAGTTGCGCTCCTATATAATACATTCCCTGACCCGGAACGCTGTGATACGTGCCTCGGCTTGAATGTAAATATTTAGTGATGGTATGTTGAGGATCGTTTCTAATGCCAGTTGTGGTGCAGTTTTGGCTGCACCCTGTAATTGCCACGCATACCACACGCTGCAAATGGTTCAGTGATTTCTGAGCATTTGCCGAAAGTGTTTCACGATGGCATTATGGAGCTATAAAAGGTTGAAGGGCCTAGACCCCAATTTCACCCTGTCGCCTTTTTTTGCAGCATCAATGTCATGCATTTATCAATGCGGTATTTGATGTGCTCACTCCAGTTTCAATATAGGAGTGAAGTCATTAGGTCATAATTAGGACACGTTAAAAGTTTTAAGAGACAATTCCAGATTTTTCTTAAATTTTATACTGGAAACTCATATCTATACAAATTTTACCGATTACAAACTTAGCATTTTTATAATCATTATTCATTGACCTGAGCGCTTTTAATTCCCAGCGTTTCATGACGCACTTGGTGAGGCGATTTCTTTATCTGTATCACACCAATGCATCTACAAACATTGGGCTTAGTACAACGGCCCGTTGATGATACAGCACATGACATAAACTTCCTGTTTTCTTTATCGATGGATAAGGTAAATTTTAATGTGTTTTCATCAATTGAAGAAAGCGTTTAATCAGTTTCAACTTGAACTAGGTCGTATTTTTGCCTTTTGCATTAGCAATGGATATATGGAGATGGGATATTTTCAATAAAAATATTATTGCTGATCAATATAATTGCCATTGGTGGGTTTCTAAGGTATTTAATTTTGTGTCTGCATTAAATCTGATACAGCAATGTTGAATTATTTATAAATAATGTTTCTTTTTATAAGATCATAGAGAAAGATATGGTGGAATCAAGCCACCCTGTTCTACGGTCTGAAATGGATTTTGATCCAGCGTCAAATTTCACATTCCGGCGAATATACCATATATTCGGTGAGTTTTCATAAATGTTACTTACATTTAATATGCGATTCGCCTTTAGTTTTAACTGGAGTGATGCAAAAGCTAGTGCAGAATTGTGCCGAGTAGTGCGTTAATTACCATTCATTTGATTTGAATGCACTGATGGCAGTTCAACACTCCTTTATGCAATATGCAATAATATAAATATTACTCACAATCACATACAGTGACAGGCAAACTCGATTAAGCTATGTTTTCGGTTGTAAATCAAAACTACGCAAAACAATTTAAGTTCGGCCGATTTTATTGTTTAATACTGGTCAATAGAATTTGATTACACTATGAGTGAAATATGATTTCTTGTAAATGGTGGCCTTTTTCCTTGATGCAAAGTTGAGGCTCGTTTTTTGGCATTTTCCATGACTTTTTGCAATGTTTCAGTCGATATGGCAGCGATTTTACGTTCAATATTACGTTTTAATGCTCGGAGAGTCTTCGGTCGGTCAGCATAACACCTCCCCTTCAAAAATCCCACAGAAAAAATTCCGGAGCAGTCAAATCAGGTGAACGCGGCGGCCAGTCAAAATCACCCATGAATGAGACTAAACGAACTGGGAAAATTTCGTTCAACAAATCGATGTTTGACGAGCTGTATGAGCCGTAGCACCATCCTGTTGAAAGTAGTGGTCTTCCAGGCCATTATTCTCGACCCCTTCACGCAAAAAAGTGTTCACCATTGCTCGATAACGGTCACCATTCACCGAAATTGCTTCGCCATCATCATCTTCGAAAAAGAACGGCCCAATGATGCAATCCGAGCATATTCCGGCCCAATCTGTCACTCGTTTGTCATGGAGAGGCTTTTCGCGATATTGTTCTAGATTTTTGTCGCCCAAGAATCGACAATTTTGTTTGTTTACATTGCCATTCAAGTCAAAATGTGCTTCGTCGCTCATGCTGATTTTGTTCCAAAAATCATCTTCACTTCTCTCCAAAATTCGCATCGTTTTACCGTGTTCCAATCGTCTGGGGTAGTGTTCCGGGTTCAATTGCTGCACCATTTTGATCTTGTAGGGGAAAAACATCAAATCGATGCGCAAAATGCGCCGCATTGACCTTTGACTGATTTACTGCCCAAAGCCTGAGCACCGCGTTCAGTCGACAGATTTGGATCTTCCTCTAAAAGGTCCTGTGCGATGATGATGTTTGTGTTTGATCGGGCTCTGCGCTGTATGGTACCACGCGACATATTGCTAAGAACACCACTTGACTTGAACATATAATGCTCGAATTGTGTTCGCATTAGGTGCTTTTTTTCGAGGAAATTTTGCACGAAATTTACGTTGAGTCAAGACAACTGACATCTGATTTTCAATGTATAGTTCTACGATATTAGAACGTTCGATTGGTGTGTATTCCGACATGGTGAAGATTGTACTGACGAGTAGTAATTAAATTGACAAACATTTGAGCGGTACGTCAAAATTTGTCAAAGCTATGGCCGGTTCACATTGCTTAATCGAGTTTGCCTGTCACTGTACTTATACTGGTAAACAAAATACTAAAGTTAAATATTTCGTATAAAAGAAATCAATTGTTTATTCAGTTTCAAGTTTATGTTCGGACAAAAAAAGATCAAATTGATTTTTATGGTTCTTACTCTGAACACAAATGAAAATGACATTGATTTTTTCCTCAATTATTTTTGTGCAAAAAAAATAATTTTCGAATAAAAAGGAGGTAGAAATTGATAGACAAATCCGCGAATTAGCGATTATTATGATTTAAAACATAGTTTTCGCGGTATTAGGCGGTACCGTTGTCGGCAATGTATATCCAACTGATAGGTCCCGTAGTCCATTGTTACTAGGAGCTGAATTTGCATTATTGCTTGAGCTACTTTCATTTTCTTTTCCATCAACGGGAACATTGACTTTTTCTACGTATTCTAATGTTTTTTCAACATTGACGGGCGTAATTTTCTCGAATTCTATTGGTTTTGGCTGTTCAAGTACAGATTTTACAGGAAACGGTATCTAAATGTTATTTAAAGAATTTTTACGAAAAAATTAGTGCGCGTTAATTAAAAACACTTTCGACTCACCTCTTTTATATTTGGCACGTGTATCTGATTGAAAAATTCGAGAAAATCAACATTGATACCGAAAAATAACCGTCTTAAAAATGTATCAACGAAATATGAAATAATTTTTTTTCAATATGCTTACATATTTTTCAATTGGAAAATTAACTGAAAGCACAATAAAAGTACATTTTAAGATTGTTTCATGCTAATTCCTTAATATGTACATTTATTACACGGCCAAACGTGAGAATTCTTTGATTGTCATTTTTATAATACTTTTTCATGAAATTTTTGAATTATTTAGTACTGAGTACTTAATATTAGAACGAAAAGTGCAAGTACGTCCTTTTTTTAATTTTCACTATAGAACTATGTGCTTACTGATTGAATATTAAAATGAAACTACTTGATGAAAAAGTACTGAAATATCCAATAAAAAGTATCTCACGTTTTACTGTGTAGAGTAGAAGAATGAAGTGCATACCTGCATAAGGGACATTCACTGAGGAGAAAGTATAATATTGTTAATAGAGTGCTACACAAAATTATTTCTCTTTTGAACAATGTTGAGTGAGAAATACTAAAAAAGATAATTTATCAAATACCTATTTATTTTTGTTCATCGCAAGGGTATATTCCCTCTATAAATGATCGTTTGCACACAGAAATAAGAGGTAGAAAAATTGCTTTGGTGGTAAAGGAGTCTAAATTTACCCCCAATGACATTATTTTACACCAATGTCATTGATTAATAACCTATTTGTGTCATATTCACCACAGCGAGCGATGCGCGAATATCTGACTGAACAAATGGTAAATTTTAGCTCGTAGAGGTAAATATGATACAAATAGGTTTCAGTCATTGAAATTGGGTGTAAAATATTGTCGTTGGGTGTAAATTATGACTCATTTTCCACCAAAGCAATATTTTCACATCTTTTTGTGTGTGTGCTTATCCCTCTAATGCATACATTTTTATTTGCGATATAATAAGTTACAATAAATAAATTTAATAAAAAATTACAATCCTGAAAATACCAACTCGATTGGTTTATCAAAAAAGTCAGATTGATTGAAAATATTCAATTTTCCAAAAAAAATGTGGAGGAATAAAGTGCCTTTGGTTAAAAAAAATTGACAAACCATGGAAAGTGGACTAAAAAGCGACCAACTCATTCAGTCTTCGGAAAAGCTGGTGTAAGAGCTGAAATTTATTTGTATTTTCTTCTTGATAAACACAAAAACTGACCCAAAAAGTACATTTTTTTTTAAATAAGAATCGCAAATGAAGAAGACTTTTACAATTCAGACTTTTCTGATCCTGGTGATTGACAACAAAACGTTTCGACTTTTTTAAGTCCTATACATTAAATGGTTTGCATTGAAATAAATGACAAATGAATATCAACTTACCAGGGATCCCAACAGGCTGGATCCCAACAGTCTGGGGTAGTGTTCCGGGTTCAATTGCTGCACCATTTTGATCTTGTAGGGGAAAAACATCAAATCGATGCGCAAAATGCGCCGCATTGACCTTTGACTGATTTACTGCCCAAAGCCTGAGCACCGCGTTCAGTCGACAGATTTGGATCTTCCTCTAAAAGGTCCTGTGCGATGGTGATGTTTGTGTTTGATCGGGCTCTGCGCTGTATGGTACCACGCGACATATTGCTAAGAACACCACTTGACTTGAACCTTGCATATAATGCTCGAATTGTGTTCGCATTAGGTGCTTTTTTTCGAGGAAATTTTGCACGAAATTTACGTTGAGTCAAGACAACTGACATCTGATTTTCAATGTATAGTTCTACGATATTAGAACGTTCGATTGGTGTGTATTCCGACATGGTGAAGATTGTACTGACGAGTAGTAATTAAATTGACAAACATTTGAGCGGTACGTCAAAATTTGTCAAAGCTATGGCCGGTTCACATTGCTTAATCGAGTTTGCCTGTCACTGTACTTATACTGGTAAACAAAATACTAAAGTTAAATATTTCGTATAAAAGAAATCAATTGTTTATTCAGTTTCAAGTTTATGTTCGGACAAAAAAAGATCAAATTGATTTTTATGGTTCTTACTCTGAACACAAATGAAAATGACATTGATTTTTTCCTCAATTATTTTTGTGCAAAAAAAATAATTTTCGAATAAAAAGGAGGTAGAAATTGATAGACAAATCCGCGAATTAGCGATTATTATGATTTAAAACATAGTTTTCGCGGTATTAGGCGGTACCGTTGTCGGCAATGTATATCCAACTGATAGGTCCCGTAGTCCATTGTTACTAGGAGCTGAATTTGCATTATTGCTTGAGCTACTTTCATTTTCTTTTCCATCAACGGGAACATTGACTTTTTCTACGTATTCTAATGTTTTTTCAACATTGACGGGCGTAATTTTCTCGAATTCTATTGGTTTTGGCTGTTCAAGTACAGATTTTACAGGAAACGGTATCTAAATGTTATTTAAAGAATTTTTACGAAAAAATTAGTGCGCGTTAATTAAAAACACTTTCGACTCACCTCTTTTATATTTGGCACGTGTATCTGATTGAAAAATTCGAGAAAATCAACATTGATACCGAAAAATAACCGTCTTAAAAATGTATCAACGAAATATGAAATAATTTTTTTTCAATATGCTTACATATTTTTCAATTGGAAAATTAACTGAAAGCACAATAAAAGTACATTTTAAGATTGTTTCATGCTAATTCCTTAATATGTACATTTATTACACGGCCAAACGTGAGAATTCTTTGATTGTCATTTTTATAATACTTTTTCATGAAATTTTTGAATTATTTAGTACTGAGTACTTAATATTAGAACGAAAAGTGCAAGTACGTCCTTTTTTTAATTTTCACTATAGAACTATGTGCTTACTGATTGAATATTAAAATGAAACTACTTGATGAAAAAGTACTGAAATATCCAATAAAAAGTATCTCACGTTTTACTGTGTAGAGTAGAAGAATGAAGTGCATACCTGCATAAGGGACATTCACTGAGGAGAAAGTATAATATTGTTAATAGAGTGCTACACAAAATTATTTCTCTTTTGAACAATGTTGAGTGAGAAATACTAAAAAAGATAATTTATCAAATACCTATTTATTTTTGTTCATCGCAAGGGTATATTCCCTCTATAAATGATCGTTTGCACACAGAAATAAGAGGTAGAAAAATTGCTTTGGTGGTAAAGGAGTCTAAATTTACCCCCAATGACATTATTTTACACCAATGTCATTGATTAATAACCTATTTGTGTCATATTCACCACAGCGAGCGATGCGCGAATATCTGACTGAACAAATGGTAAATTTTAGCTCGTAGAGGTAAATATGATACAAATAGGTTTCAGTCATTGAAATTGGGTGTAAAATATTGTCGTTGGGTGTAAATTATGACTCATTTTCCACCAAAGCAATATTTTCACATCTTTTTGTGTGTGTGCTTATCCCTCTAATGCATACATTTTTATTTGCGATATAATAAGTTACAATAAATAAATTTAATAAAAAATTACAATCCTGAAAATACCAACTCGATTGGTTTATCAAAAAAGTCAGATTGATTGAAAATATTCAATTTTCCAAAAAAAATGTGGAGGAATAAAGTGCCTTTGGTTAAAAAAAATTGACAAACCATGGAAAGTGGACTAAAAAGCGACCAACTCATTCAGTCTTCGGAAAAGCTGGTGTAAGAGCTGAAATTTATTTGTATTTTCTTCTTGATAAACACAAAAACTGACCCAAAAAGTACATTTTTTTTTTAAATAAGAATCGCAAATGAAGAAGACTTTTACAATTCAGACTTTTCTGATCCTGGTGATTGACAACAAAACGTTTCGACTTTTTTAAGTCCTATACATTAAATGGTTTGCATTGAAATAAATGACAAATGAATATCAACTTACCAGGGATCCCAACAGGCTTCGACACTATTGAAAAAATAGAAATTTGGTATAATGATAATCATACATATCATTGAGGTATTGAATGCAATGTCATACGACTATTGAATAGTGATTTTTATTCTGAAAACTTACTCGACGAAGTCGGTTTTAACATTCAATTTTACATTCCATTTGTTACGACAAATTTTTATTCAATTGAAGACATATATTGTTTTTGTTTGGAACAAAGTAGCAAATACTGGCAATAACTATCAATGCTTGCAATGTTTTATTGTCCTAACTGTAATGTTTGGAGCTAGGAGAAACATTCCAGTATCCAGGTTTGTCCGGATTTTCATGGCAGAACCCGGCTTAATATTCCCCTGGCCCGGATTCCGGCTTATTTTGAAGAATTCCGTTAATTTTTAATAAGTTTTTATAACATAAATTTCAATTGATTTTTTCATTCATATCGAAAAAGTTAAAGGGCAAAAAATAAAAATGAGATTCTAGTAAAGCAGAAACACATCTGATGTGTGATAAGAATTAAATACAATTTGTAATGGATGTTAAATAGCTGTTTTCAAATATGACATTTCGTTCTTCCACGCAGAGAGAACGATATAAATTATTATTACTTTTTATTTTGTGATCAAATCCGAAAGATATATTTGATTTGTATGTGATAAACAATTTTGGCATTGGATTTGACAAATTGACAAGGAAATCATAAAAATTGGCAAAAATGATCGACTTCGAGAACAAATGCGTATCAGTTTGCATTTTGTCATCATGGTGTATAGTCCATTCAATAAAAAAACTGTTTAAAAACCCTGGAAACAAGTGGTGGGTGTGTATGGTAAAGCAAGTTGCGAAATAGCCAGATTGTTACGTTATTTTGAAAATTTGCTAGAATTAAAGCCCATATTTTTAGAACGGTGTTCCACGGATTATCGCTCGGACTTTACCCGGACCGGGTCATCAAAAAAAAGCTGAAGGGTGATGTAACACTGTTTTTAACGTTGGAATATTTTAACACATGATAGCAAATCCGAAAAAATTAGAATTTTTTTATAAAATAATAGACATTGAAAATATCGATTAAATATTAAAATGATGCTCATATTTTGGCTCTGTAATACCGACTCATTTGATTTTGACATCTCCCTGGTCAAAAACATTATTTTTGTACAAATACACATGTATATCAGTTTCGTCTATATTAAAGTTCAATGGTGACAAATTCAATTGGTCTTAAAAATTATAATTTTTGAAATTTAAATAAAATACATTTTTTTCCAAGGTGAAAATATATGGAAAGTTTTCTCCTCTTGCTAGTGTGTCTATACACTCATGATTGAATGCGGCTTTGATAATGATTTGATTTAAAAGTCAACAATACAACGTGTGAAATCATATGAAAATTCGAAAAAAATGTGGCTCTCACAAATAATCATGGCATGGCTGATTACACCAACAACAAGCATTTATACATCATTATTGCGTTTGAGCATTTGCTCTGTCTCACAAAACGTTTTTTCTCATACATCCCTAACATTACCTCTCTACAAACCCCAATCGAGGGCCAAGTTTTGAGTTTCATCACACCATTCATATCCCCTCGCATTCAAATCATATTAAATCGAATCTAAATAACGTCGACGTGGTCTACCCCATCAGCTTAGGCGAACAGAAACCGTTTCGGTTATCGCTCTTCTCCCATGCATTCAACATGACCAAACCATCTCAGTCTGGATTTTCTTGCTTCCTCTCCTACCGAATCGACGTTTAAATCCCCCCGAGTCGTCTCATTTCGGATTCTGTTTTCCCACTGATCGCGGCGCGAGACTCCCGAAACCATTCTCAACACTTTCATATCAGACACTTCCAAATCATGAATCGAATTCTCAGAATCAACCCAGCTCTCGCTACCATATAGAATAGTTGGTCTGAAGATTGACCCGTGAATCAACATCTTTGTTTCTGTACTCAATGCACGTTTATTGAAAACGTTTGAACTAAGCTGCGCTACTACATTATTTCCATTAAGCCAACGCTGTTCAAACTCTTTATTAAACTTGCCATCTTCCGAAAAAATGCAACCCACATATTTGAATTGGGAAACTTGTTCCAGAATGTTGCCATTCAAAGTGCAATGAATTGGCGTTCGAGTTTTGCCCACATGCATAACTTGAGTTTTTGTGCCGCTTATGGTCATTCCGAAGCTCGTACAAGCCTATTCCAAATCTTCGATACTATTTTGCAGCTCCCCTTCAGGATTGCCAAACAGTACCAGATCATCTGCGTCAGCGAGTGCAGAGATAATATTGCCCCCCAAAGCTACTCTACCCCTTAAATTGGCTGATTTGATCAGCTTGTCCATATAGATAATGATTAGAAGAGGTGAAATTGTACATCCCTGTCGGAGACCATTACATACTTCAAACCATTCACTCAAATCTCCATCCACTCTTACTGCTGCTTTACTGTTTGCGTACAAACTTTGAATCGCGTTGAGAAGATAACCATTCACACCATATTCGGCCAAGACTGACCACAACTTAGATCTGGGAATGCAGTCGTATGCTTTCTGCAAATCCACGAAACATAAGTACAGTTCCCTATTTCTTTCAAGGAATTTCTCCATTAGTTGTCTCATGCAAAATTGTTTATCTTGACAGCCTCGCATTGGGCGAAAACCCGATTGATTTTCATCCAAGACCGATTCGACAATAGTTCTTGTTCTCTTTTCCAAAATAAACACTTTACAAACAACGCTCAATAGAGAAATTCCTCGATGGTTGTTGCAGTCTCTATTACTACCTTTCTTATGAAGTGGTGAAATGACTGCGCCACCCCACTCTTCAGGAACAACGGAGGAATTCCAAGCTAAATCAAAGATACGATGTAACCAGCGAACACCTACCAAACCACTGCTAATCAAATATTCATTCCAAATCTCATCCTCACCCGCAGCCTTACCCCAACTCAATCTTATTAATTGCAATCTGAATTTCATACATGCTCATCTCTTCCAAACTCTCTTCACTCACATTTACATTCACATTTTCACTCACCAAATCGGCATTTTCTACATTCAGCAATTCATCAAAATATTCCTTCCATCGTTTCAACACATTCTTTCTGCCCATCACTAAGTATGGAAACGGTTCAAAATTTCTGGCGATAGACGAGAATTCGATAAGGCTTTTGCTGAATTTGCCTCACTCAATAAACTGCTTTACGACCAATATGCAAAAAAAAAGTCATCTTCACTACATGAAAATCCTTTGAACTTCTGGCAATTCAAAATTCGACTGATAACAACCCGAAAATTCTTCGATATGGGAATCGTTCGTCAACAAATATCCAGGAGCAGGCTGAATTTTTCGCTGAATTCTTTAGTACAAATTTCGGCAATGCTCTAGGGCAACAAGATGTCAACAACAACCACAACCACTCACGCCATGAACCAAATGACTTCACATTAACTTTGCACGAATTTCATGTTTTCGACGAACTTATGGAGATCAACACAAAAGGGGGCACTGCCCTGATGGCTCAAAATGCATTTTAAATTCTGCCTAAAACTCATATCTAGGAAAGAATTCAGGTTGCACCGTGAACATCGCAAATGCAATACTTTAAAGAAAAACACAGTTATTTTATATAAAGTAGATATTTGTTGTCTCGTGTTTCTCATTCTAGTTTTACTTTTAGTTTCAATTTCATTCTAACCGATTCATATGAGAATAGCTTAAATAGTAGCGTAAGAGTTTATTGGTATATTTGTGGTTAAGAATGGAAGACATAAGACTGAATGGTGGAAAGATATTTGAAATACTGTCAAAGGAGAGTGAGATGGATCCGCTGGTTGCAGAACCAAACTGATAAAAATCTGGTGTCGTATATGGAAAAAAATCGGGTGGTGAAAATGGTGGTGAAAGAAGCAAAAGGAAGAGAATGGGTGAAGTTTGTTCAGAATATAGAAGATGCTGGACAACAGGAATAAGGTATTCTGGTCAAAAGTTAAGAATATCAGAAATGGTGGCAAGAAACATTTGGTGAATGAGAATGTGACTGGAAATGCGAATGGAAATGTGAATGAAGAGAGTTTGGATGAGATAATCATGGTAGTTTGGATGGAATTCAGATTGCAATCAGTAAGTTGAGTTGGGGTGAGGCTGCGGGTGTGGATGTGATTCGGAATGAATATTTGATTAGTAGTGGTTTGTAATGTGTTCGCAGATTGCATCGTATCTCCAATTTGGCTTGGGGTTCCTCTGTTGCCCCT
This sequence comes from Obolodiplosis robiniae, assembly GCA_028476595.1. Lineage (NCBI taxonomy): Eukaryota > Metazoa > Arthropoda > Insecta > Diptera > Cecidomyiidae > Obolodiplosis > Obolodiplosis robiniae. Next base: position 31,720,825 of record CM052014.1, on the reverse strand, counting down.
GAAGAGTGGGATGGCGTATTTATTTCACAACGTCATAAGAAAGGCAGTAATAGAGACTGCAATAACTATCGGAAAATGGTTACGCCGAAAAATTTCCAGCAATATTTCACCGATCGGCACCGCTCCAACAAAACTTCCACCGCCAGTCGGATCCCAACTTGCCTCATCGCAATCAGTTATCAAACCAAACACATCAGTATACGGAAACACGGTGAGCGATTCATTACCACAATCTATCATTCAGCCGCTATCGGCTGCACAAGATATGTCTTCTTCCCGTTCCATTTCACAATGTTAACTTCGGAATCCGATTGAGCAAAATCTATAGAACGTGATAAAGTGATCAAAACTTTCGATAACGCAAAATCAAGAAAATGCTGTGCAAAATAAATATTGGACTGTCTGTTCGTTCGAAATATATCCAGAGCTCTGCTCAGCTGGTCACTACGCAAAATGTATTACAAATGTCGGGCTGAGAGTAAAAACGGTTAAAAACATCTTTCGTCATGCTCACGCTTACGAGAATTTTCCTTGGTGTGAGCAGGAGATAAAATGTTTTTAACCGTTTTTACTCTCAGCCCTACAAATTGAATGCACTAGAATAAAATTAGTAGATAAATGCGAAACTCAGAAGAGTTATTTTTAGGAGCGACATAATAATTTTTTACTGCATTAAAGCGGTGCAAATTATTGTTTATATCTTAGCTTGAAATTTCGATGTGCAATCGAACCTCGGGAGCGGTCCAAAGTGTCGCAGCGATTTCACCATCTGAACAACTGTGACGCAGAAAATCAAAGTTTTCAACTAGCTTTGCGCTTTAATATTTACGTAACTCGACGTAACTTTGCGTATAAGTTTTTTTGCGCACTGTCACACAAATGAAACACAATTTAATATCCACGTAATGAAACAAAGTTTCTCAGTAAAAATGCAATGTGTCTCACATGTATAGCATATGAAAGACATCAAAACCGATCTTCCAAAGTAATTTCTTTTAATGACCACATATCATTTTCAAATGAATTTTGATGATCAGAAATGTATTCTGTTTGCGGTGATAAAAATACATTTTAAATTGCGACTAAAATGCAATTTTAGAAATTAATTCTCGTCACTAAATCTTCATTTTTAAAATGTATTGCAAACATGTATTTCGTCCACGTGACCAAAATTCATTTTTAAACATTTTTGGTCGCAGCAATCTTAAAATCAATTGCAACAAAAACAATATTAGAGGCCAAAATTAATTTCCTCTCGCAATCGAAATTCATTTTAACTAATGAATTTTTCGTCGCGTGACAAAAATTAATTTTCCATCAAAATATAAGCGGCCAGAATTCACTGAGCCACCGTTTAAATAAAGAAAGAAAGATATATTTGTTATATTTATAGGTATAAAACAAAAAAAACTCACCTTCAAATGGTACAGGTCTCTCAACTACAAGTTTAAAAAAAATATTGTTGGGTAAAGACTCAATCTATAACAGTCCGCATTAGAATGTTTACAAGTTATAACTTACACAGAAAGAAAAATTCAAAGAACTTGATACAAAATATCTCAAAATGGAAAAAGACACGGCTAACTACGAAACAGGAGCTCAAAGCAAGCAACAACATAAACAAGTACAGTTTTCGCTAGGATTATGCAAAAATACCGACAAAAACTTTAACAGTATTTGTCGGGCTGAGAGTTAAAACGGTTCGAAACATCTTACGTCATGCTCACGCGTACGTGAATTTTCCTGGGTGTGAGCAGGAGATAAAATGTTTTGAGTCGTTTTAACGCTCAGCCCTACATTTGTCCGTTTGGGGGCATTTTGTGTCTGGTTTTTTGAATATATTTCTTACTGTATAGAGACAAATTAAAAACATGAAATGTTTTAAAAATGTTCAATTATGAAACTAGGAGTTCCATATGTTATTGAGGAAAAGTGCGTACAAATGTAGCGTCATAATCTAAATTTCATTCCATGTATACACCACACATCCTCACCGCATACTCTACATACCTGCGATTGGGACGGCATATGGAATTTTTTTTTCAATTTTAACTACAAGAAATTGAAGATTATAAATATATTCAGATCAATAGCAAGATATTATTTGTAATAATACACAGCTTACTAGGGACCAATTTCTGTGTTTCAACTGGAAAGGGCCTAGGGATAGGTATCGCCACGGGACGATCAATAAATACTGTAAATAAACGAAGAGTTAGACTTAAGTCTAATTATTTCCATCACTACTTGACTTAGAGGTGTAGTGGCCACATTATGATCTACTATCTAATTATGACACAACTGCGATAATGAACCTCATCACGCATATAAATAAGGGATTGGGTATTAATTAGACACACAAGTTGCAGGTTATGTTACAAGAAACGAGACGATTCAGGGTATCTAAACGTTGATTCGGTACGAGAGACAGGAAGGTAATCCAGGGTAAGATAGTTTGGTCATGTGAAACGCATGGAAGATGAACGCTTATCAAAAAAGTTTCTATTCGCCGAAGCTGAGAGGTACACAGAGCAAAACTTGATTTCCAACTGATTTCAACTTGAATTCATCACATTTCCCACCCTGTTTGAAATATTTATACCAAGTTTGATAATTCCAATTGTCAGTTGAAAAAATGACAGTCAATGTTAGCTGTTTGTAGTGGTAAACCACGTAGACTTTATCAGATTCAGTTATATGTGATTCGAATGCAAGGGGATATGAATGGTGTGCTGAAACTCAGAACGTGGCTCTCACTCGATCGCGGTTTGTGGCGAGGCCAATTGTATTATTAAACAAACAGAAAAGGCATTAATGGTTTTTATATGCTATTTTTTTGTTTACTTATGTGTCATACTTTTAGTGTTGGGCTAGTTTTCGAAATAATTGGCCAAACCTTCCAGAACCTAGAAGTGAAGTTTAATTTTTATTGCTCATAACACCCATCCAAGTTGTCCAAATTTTAAGGTGAAACTGTATAAAATACAAAACCTTATCCCGATGTAAACACTCGTTCGGCATGCAAAGACAAAATTTGTGATATGAAATTTCGTGCTACGAAATGAACTGATTTGAATTTTGTAAACAAATGCATGAAGTATAGCGATAATGCATTGAAAATGTCCAACTCGAATTCCACTTCATACCTATCATTCTGGCAGATATTTTGACATTGACAGCTTATTGTATCTTAAAGTAGACGTCAAAACCTAAATAATTCAGTACCACATAAACTACACACGTGAAAATAATTTTGTTTTTTCAAGAAAACGTCAATACAAAAAAAGTGAGGATTAAAAAACGTCACGAAATTGTATCCGTGTTGTGTTTGAATCTGTCTTACAAGCGGATTTTCGTGACGTTTAAGGCGTGAATATTCAAGTTTTTTGTACTTCATGTATTTGTTTTCAAAATGTTTGAGGCTTCATTAGATAGATGACTTATAGCTTTCCAACGATATGTCTTTGTGATCTGTGACTTGATTGGTTCGGCCACTTTTGCCGTTTGAATAATGGCAAAATTTCAGACTTTAAAGGCCGACCAAGGCTATAATGTCCATCAGTTCAGAAAGTGTTGGAACGGGAACAGAAAATTCACATTTTCCGAATAGTTTCCATCCCTGTCAGTATCAGCTGAGTATAATGAAGGGACTTCCACACAATAAATCAAACAAACGAACAAATAAACCAAGATATCAAATCATCATTATGGTAGTTATGCTAAAGGTGAAAATTTAAACTGTCATGAATTTTGAACGGCTTGTCCGATTTTTACTTTTCCGCACACACCGCTGTGCGGCAAAGGTATTGCGATCGGTCCAAAAAATTCAAAACGCTCGGAATAAGTTTTCTATGCGTTTTGAACCTAGAAAAAACGATTGCAACCATTCCCGGAGCCATTTTTTGTCCGTGTGTGGTACGTTGTACGTTGTCCGTTGTCCGTTGTCCGTTGTCCGTTGTACGCAAAAATTTGTTAACACGATAAATCAAAAAATTGATTCTAGAATTGATCAAAATTAAAACACACATTGGTCTTCATTAGGAATAGAAATCTTTCAATTTTCAGCCTAATCGGATAATTTTTTCGGTTAGCTCTAGTGGAGTGGAATCAAAAAATGGGCTGTTTTTCAATATAATTAAGAAACATTTGTATGGGGACTATGTCTAGTTCGCATTGTGTCATTATGAAACTTTCAGAATATTGTTTTTATATGAAGAAAATAAGTTACACAAAATTTCATTCCGATTATATTTAGGACTACCTCCCCTGCAAAATTTTCGATTTTCGCGGTCTTTTCGTGGTCGAAACGGAAAATTTGTATGGCGAATATCTTAAGCTCACCTTGTATCCTATTGAAACTTCAGGATATTATTTTTTTATGACAGAAATTAGTCATGCAAAATTTCAAGTCATTCCGATGAGATTTAGGACTACCTCCCCTGTAAAATTTTCGTTTTTTGGGACCTTTTCGAGGTCAAAACTGAACATTTGTATGCCGACTTTCTCAAGTTCACATTGTAACGAATTGAAACTTTGAATATATTATTTTTTTATGAATAAAATGAGTCATGCAAAATTTCAACTCATTTCGATGAGATTTAGGACTACCTCCCCTGCAAAATTTTCGATTTTCGGGGTCTTTTCGCGGTCAAAATGAAAAATTTGTATGGCGACTATCTTAGGCTCACATTGTAACGAATTGAAACATTCAGGAAATTTTTTTCATGCAAAAAATGAATCATGCAAAATTTCAAGTCATTCCGATGAGATTTAGGACTACCTCCCCTGTAGAATTTTGGATTTTCGGGGTCTTTTCTAGGTCAAAACTGAAAATTTGTATGGCGAATAGTTTAAATTCAACTTGTATCCTATTGAAACTTTCAGAATATAATTTTTTTATGAAATAAATAAGTCACGCAAAATTTTAAGTCATTCTGATGAGGTTTAAGATCCCCCCCCTACAAAATTTTCAATTTTCGTGGTCAAAATTCAAATTGTGTCATTAAATTGTATGAAGTATTTGTGTTTTTCTAATCTGTTTTTTTTTCATCAATTTGATTGCTATTAACTTTTTTACGAAAGTTATACATAACATAAATGTGCAACCATATCTATCGTTGGCATGAATCAAAAGTTCAGATCAGAGTAAACTAATTCGTAATTGTTATTACCAATTCAAAACCAGCGAAGAAGCGTTTGTTGAAGTAAAAATTATTTAGAAACTGAGAGATTCGTTTTTTTTATTAAAATTCAAATTTAAATAACATGATGTGTAATGACTTGAAATTCGATCTCATCGTAAGTTGAAATTTTCTGTGATTTATTCTAAAAGTTGCATGATGATTCGATAAGAAATAAACATAAATCCAATACAAATGAGTAGCAATCAATGAAAAATGCGTAAGCCCGAGCAATTTCGGGAAATGTGCGGAAAAGTTAGTTTTGCGTACGTAAGACCATTTATTTGATTGAGGTACCGTTGAAAGTGTCTTGACAAGTTAATTTAAGAAAAGCTGGTGATTATGTTTTGAAAAAGGAGGGAGGGGGGGGGGGGGGTTGTTAGGGTCGAATAACCTAATTTTGAGTCAAATTTTCAAACCACCATAACTAGGGGGGTCTATTTCCAAACTTCCATGGTTTTTCTGGACCCAAGGGCTTTTCAGCGATACCACACTTCTATGGATCTTTGCATCAATATTTAGAAATTTCGTGTATATACAAGCTTGTGACTTTTTCACTAGGTGTGCTTGCGTAACTCGCGTGTACTTCGTTCACCGTGATTATACCTTTTTAATTATATTTTCTTGCCTACATAGACATGTTTATTGTCATTAGTGAATGTTCAAAAAGCTGAATTTTGTTGGGTTTAAAGTTCAGTACCGGAAATGTTATCGTTTGGAAACCTTACCTTTCACTGGATATTTCACGATTTTTTCGACAGCTATAGGATGCGGCACGGGCACTGGAACAGGAACTTTAACCTTTGAAAAATAAAATATTTTTATAAAAACAATTATAATGGAGATTATATTACAAAGCATACGTACTTCACGCTTTATTTCCACCGGGAAGGGCTTTGAGTATGGTATATTAACAGCAATGGGTATCTACGAGAAGTTGACAGAGTACAAGAAAATGTATAAATATCATTTATTATATAATAATGTACTGCAGCTTGATAATTGTTGCTATTATTTTCGGCGAAATAATCAATACAATCATGCATCGTGAGGATAACAAATATGATCTGCATATTTTGAACATTTGATGTTATGTACGTGCAAAGGGAAGTCTTAAGTCGGAACCAGTTCTCTAAAAATCCGGCACACACTAGTATTAGTGTGCGCATGAGCGTATAGCAACAATCAACCCAAATATTCAATCCTTTTGCACTATAATTAGCAAAAAATATGGTGAAAACATACAGTTCCGGGAGGGTTCCCTCGGGTATGAGTCGATTTTTCCATAATGCAATATCAATGTGGCCACTCTGTCTAGTGTCGATTTCTTCTATTGAAATGAGCCAATTGTTGTTCTAGTACCGATGCTAGCACGCATTGTTTGTATCAGCTGCATATACATATCATGTGTAAAAATCGATTGTGATTTTTTTTTTTCTCAAAGTGTTATTTTTCAAAGTATAAGATAGTCGATTAGATCGAAAAAGGTGAGTGTAATGCAAAATCATTCAGTGTTTCACGTATATTTTGCCATCCAATATTGGATTTTGAAAATATATTAGTTGTAATCTGTTCTTCTTATCTTTCTCAAAACAACATCATATTACCGGATTGAGACAATTTTATTTCGAACCCTCGGCGCTGTGATGGCCAATTTTGATTATATTTCTAGTCACTCAATGACGGCGCAATTTTGGAATTCATCGGTACATCCAATATGAAAATTCCACCAAACAAGGATGTTTTTTGTTCTTTTTATCTTGATAAAGTATTTCAATGAATTCTCCTCTTTTGCTAGGTTTTCTTTACCGCTAAAGAAAAAGACCGTTGAATACATAATCAAATGCGTGAATCATTATTATGGTCTGAGTATTGATTAGTGGTCAATAAACTCAACCGTGAATAGCCGTCTGCTTGGAATGAGGATTTGAAAGCTGGTCGCAAATGGTATTTATTATCTGTTCATGAAGATCCATCCGGAACTTACGCTCAAAACCCTCGAGAAACATCCATAAATAGGTTAATAGATTTCTGTAGATAAAATATAGACACATTTTTCGGAAATTTGGGGTCTGGTTGTTGGATGAATTCCACTTTGATAGTACTGCCATTTACAATATGGATGAAAGCGGTTTTCAACTGTTCCGAGGAAAGTTCTCCTTCAAAGGAATGAGTAGAGCTCGAAAAGTGGAGGCTGCCGCTTGTGATACGATGGTGTCCATGGCCCGTACGACCAGAGCGAGTGCAATTTAATTCCTCCGCTATTCTTATTTGCCTAAAATAATATACAATCTTCCTTTCTTGATAATGTGTCACCTGGAACCGTCAGCTTCGCGAGTGTTTTCAGCTGGATTTGTCAGACAGAGTTTGTTCGTTATGTTCACCATTTATTTTATTGTTTATCAATACAAGACCTAGATTCATAATATGAACCTAGTAAACTAGGTTCTGTACATGCTGGCAACAGTGCTTAATATGGTAGAAATTCCGCCAACTTAAAACAAATGGATAGTGTTAGAGATAGGATGATATTTATGAATGACTACCAGTTGGATTCAAAAAACCATGGCAAAGCCGGTCTAATTCAGGAGAATTATTGTTTATACATTGCAAAAGATAAAATCAAAATTAAGAGGAAAAGATGATAAGATGATATGGAAAAGGTGAAATGAAATGAATATAAGATGAAGATGAAAATAATGAAAAATCATTGATAAGCGAGTTAATACGAATACAAATTAAGCAACAGCATATAAATAAGTATTTGCTTATAGTTGATTATTGTAGCAATGATAGACGAAGGTGTTCTCTTTATGAATGTTCTTTATTGACTAACTATGATGAATGGTGTGTAGGCTCAATAGAGCCGTACCAGTGAATGGCAATGACATATATTTAGTATTGTCATGCTACATCTCCCCGTTTTCGTGATAAAATATGTTATTCTTTATTTTACAATGTCATCCTCAATGTCTATCATTGCTACAATAATCACGCCATTTCATCAGATCCGTGAAACCATCGATCGATTCACACGTTCTATTTATTGTTGGACAACCATACGTCAAAAAGCCCAGCTATAGAGTAGTGGTTAGCGTGCCGGCTTTACAAGCATGGGGACGTGGGTTCGAGTCTCACTAGCGGCCGTTTGATTTTCTATCAATTTCATCATTGCTAATAAAAGTGATATATTGATGGGAGACAAACTAACACATAAAACAGTGATTTTCGTCTCACGGAGTGTTTCGGAGGACACTTTAAGCCGTCGGTTCCGTGTGTGTGCACAAAGAGGATTTTGAGTTAGCACAGACACACGTAAATTGACTACCTTAACGCTAAGGTTGTGTTATTGGGTATTTCAATATTCAATACACCACCGCAAAAAAGGTAGTAGCCATTCATGGGCTCGAGCATTCGAATGCGCTGCAGTCGTGCCCTGCAAGCCTCTCACCAATGTATTCAAATGATAGTTCTCATGCTGGTGGTATTCATGGAATACGAAAAAAGACTGAACACACCTAACGGTATACAATTCGGTCTATAAAAACTGAATAATGAATGAATGAATGAATGAACCATAAGTCTTATTTATCTCTGGTTACACTCGATATAGCAGCATATTGTCCCATTACAAGCCGCTACCAAAAAAAAAAAAAAACGTCAAAACCTGGCCGTGATATAGAGTAGCGAGCTGACTTTATCAGAAAACATTTGCTTTGAAGGAGAAAACATCAACAAAGAAACGAACATCGAAGGAGGCAACAACGCCATCCAAAGGTTCCAAAACAAACCATTCCAGTACCTCAATCGGATGAGGATGCCGACTTTTGCATTATTTGCTTGAAGCTGTCGCTGAACAAATTGAAAGTTGCCAACTCTATCAAATGCAATACATGAAAGCGACCTGTTCTTGCTGCTATACTTGCAGACATTTCGATAGCGATTTGGATTCAGATGGCGATCACAAAGAGGAAGATAATGAATGAATATTGACATTTTTGTAATATTTTTAGGGTTAATTGTGAAATGGGCCTCTAAATTTGAAAATGGAACTCTCTTTCATTTTTTGTACTCAATATGAAAAAATATGGCACTTAAATTACCTCTCAAATTATCCTCTCTTTTTTAAAATTGATCCCCTCTGAGTACCATTTTCATAAAATTAGAGGATCAAATAGAGTATACATAGAGTATAAACGTAGAAAAAATTGAGTACAGTTTGGAGTAATTATAGCCGATAAATCTGCTGTCATCTCAAGTACAGTCATCGCGCTCCCTAGCCATTGATCTTCAAAATACACAACAAAATCTGGCTCAGCGTCTTTCCATTTCTCAAGAAAAAGTTTCGACAGCATTTGAAATGATTCGACCGATGTAGCTAAATTCATGTGACGAATATCCTTCAGAATCGGTTTCTTATTTATTTTGTCTTTGAGTGAACGCTTTGTAACATTGCGAAGAACGTGAATACTCATTTTGGTTTGCCATTTCATCATGAATTGACTTACGCCTGAACAAAGTTTGCAAATTATTGAAATTTATTATCAAAATTCGTGCTCTGTGAAAAATGTTTCTGTTCCTAAAATTGTCTTCAGCGACGAGGCTCATTTTTTGGCTCCATGGATACGTGAATAAGCGAAATTGCCGTATTTGGAGTGAAAAGCAGACAGAGGCAATTCAGCAGCTACGAATGCATCCCGAAAATGCACTGTTCGGTTTATGGGCAGGCGGCATCATTGGGCCGTACTTCTTCAAAGACAATGAAGGCCGCAACGTTATGGTCCATGAAGAAATGTACCGTTCGATGGTAACAGACTTTTTTTTCCAAAAATGCAAGAGTTTGACTTGGTCGACATGTGGTTCCAACAGGATGGTGTAACATGCCACACTGCACGCGAAACCTTGCATCAATTGAGAGGCGAATTTGGTGAGTAGTTAATCTCACGTTTTGATGAAGCAAATTGGCCACCAAGATCGTGTGATTTCACCATTAGACTATTTTTTGTGGGGCTATGTTAAGTCTCTTGTCTGTAGGAGCAAGCCAACCACAATTGCTGCTTTGGAAGCCAACACTGAACGCGTCATTGGTGAGATTCCAGCCGAAATGTGTGAAAAAGTGTGCCGAGCACTTGAAGCGTAGCCGCGGGCAACATTTGAGTGAAATTATCTTCAAAAAGTAAATGGCAGGAATTGATTTATCGATCCAAATGAATATTTCATGCACTTTTGTAAATTTTTGTGCTGTTTTGAATTTTCAAAAACCAAGCTCTTAAAAATCACCATTTACATTTCTTAAACTAACATTATTATATTGAATAGTCGTAAATTCTAATATGAATGGAAATCTTGCAATATTATTGTGTTCCATAATTTTGTTGAAATATTCATTTTGAAATTTTTACAACCAAATGAGATTAGCGCTCAGCATTTTGACTTTAAGTATTCAAGCAGCACCACCTCAGTTCATGTTCATTTAAATTGACCATTGCCTGGATGCTGCGAATTGCAGTTTGTACTTCAAAATTAAATTTACATCTCAAACATCAGCAATTCGAACAAACCACTTTCGATACTCTATGAATTATGAATTTATATGTAGTGTGGGCTGAAAGGATTTCATTTATTTAATGATTTTCAAAATTTAAAACTTAAATGAACGCAAAATTTTTTGAAATGTTCAAAGGTAAGCTCTGAACTATAGGTGGCGCGCGTGAGTGGCATTCACCGCCCTTCAACATTGGCATATATGAACGCTTAACCTCATTGTTGACAGTTTTTGCTGTCGATTTTTTCTGTTCTTGCAATATTCTGTTTAGACGGAAATTATTTTCGTCATTTTTTTTGTTCCAAACAAATTATCCTGTCTATATTTCAATGTGAAAATCTCAATCTAGAATTTGTGCATGTGAATGTGGAGAAGTCTATGAAATGATATACGTACCCTTCGTTCAATAGGATATGGATGGAATTCTTTCATTATGATTGGTACAGGCTTGATTTCAGGGACTCGAATGAAGTAGGGCACCTTTTAGGTTAAAAAAAATAGATTAGTTTTTATTTGTATTTGTTCACAGAAATAACACATGAACCAAATTTTTGTTTTAAAATCATTCGAAACATCTATGAAAATAGTGGGACTGGAAAATCTCTTCAGCCTTTTGCAATTCCTTTATACAGGGGATTTTCGGTTAAACGCGATAAACCTTTGTAACTTATAATGCACAAAAATTTCGAATGAAAATTTCTAAATGAAATCTGAATTTGTGAAAATCCGTGGCTAACATTTTGCCATTAGCCAAAATCTTTTTCTGTGCATTTATTATTGAAAACATCTCGCGTGGAAATATTTGGACTAAGTAGTCAATCGACTAACTTAATTCGTTTGGGCCACGAAACGATAAATACAGATATTAAATGGTCTTGGACAGTCTACGGGTTCACAGGCTATGTTTATTTCATATCGTATCATCATGTAACTTTGAAAATAAGTCACATAGAATTTCAAGTCATTACGATGAATTCAGGATTAAATAATACTACGTACGAATCAGCCGTGTCATGTTTGCGAAGGAATTCTTATTTGGTTCAAACTCACCAATGGCAAGATGGGAACTATGAGCCATTGTTGATGTTCCCTTTGAAATATTGTTTAGAATTGAAAAAAACTACAACAACAACTCGTAAAAATATAAATTCTTGTAGTGAAAAAAAGACAGCACAACTTTTTTTTCTCAAATCCCTACAAACGTTTCAGAGTATCGAGAGGAAGAGATATTGAAATTTGAACGCGGTTCAATTTAGTAATTTGATTCAAAAATGTTAACGCACCCTTTCCTTTTGAAATTTTGATACATTACACACAGTAAAGAAGAGTCACAGTCATTATTTATTTTAATTTAAACATTTCAACATTATTTCATACTAAATTAACAGTGGTTTCACTGACGATTTCCTTGCACATTAAATGAATAACATCTCTATTACGAGAGCGAGAGATAGAAATAGAGATAGAGAGAGAGAGAGAGAGAGAATTTGAAGATTTTGCGCGAGAATCGTGTTTATTTCAAAAAGATTCTTATTACATGGTGATACAATGCGAACTAGACATAGTCCTCATACAAATTTTTCTTTATAATTGTTATATGTCGGGCTGAGAGTAAAAACGGTTAAAACATCTTACGTCATGCTCACGCTTACGAGAATTTTCCATGGTGTGAGCAGGAGATAAAATGTTTTTACCGTTTTTACTCTCAGCCCTACATACAGTATTATAATTTCTAGCGGAATTTCGTATCGCTTATTTAGCGATGCAGTCGCCTCCGGGTTTGGGCTGTGTCTTGACTGGCTAACTTATATTATCTCGAACAAAATAGAAATTAAAGTCAATTTGCAGTCAAAATTGTCCAAAGTAATCGAATTACTATTTTCAATGCAAAATGAATAATTGGCCGGTTATAATCGTTAATTAAATCAATAGCAGTTGGCTGACTGTAAGTCACATTATTTTCAAACGGTTTGTTTTGATGAAAGTTTAAGTTCTCAAGATTGTGTGATGATTTTATGTTGTTATGAAAGATATACTTGCCCTTCTTTCAATAGGAATGGGATGAGTTACATGAATTGGCACTTTTATAATCTTTAAGAAGTTAAAAAAGGTATTTTAATTAGTGTTTTCATTCAAAACTAAACGAGAACGAAAAGATTCCATCATTTGAACAATGTATCAAAGCTGAGCAATCTCATATGAATGTTCTGTATGAATTTGCAGTTCAAGAAGTACTAAATACGGGGAATCGACACACCTGATTTGTTCATAATTTCATGACACAACTCCACGGAACGGAGCAAAGGGATTGATGTTTGTTCTCTGCTCTCCTACCACAACGCTAGAAAAATCATGACCGCATAATAAATCATCATTGAATTATGGGTGGAATTCCCATAATTGCCGGTCATAGCTTTCTCAAGAAGGAGATAGCCTCATGGGGTTTTTTCAAGAAATTGTGGTATTTGTCCCCAGAAATAATAATACAACAGCTGGAAGTTGTAACAAAATGATCGACGAATGTGTAATAATTTTGAATCGTACTTTGATTAAAAATTGTCACAACTTTGTTCAGCTGATCAAATCACCCAATTTAAGGGGTAGAGTAGCAGTTGTTGGAACAAGTTTTCCAATTCAAATATTTGGGTTGCATCTTTTCGGAAGATGGCAAGTTTAATAAGGAGTTTGAACAGCGTAGGATTAACGGAAATAAAGTAGAAGCCCAACTTAGATCACACGTTTTCAATAAACGTGAATTGAGTACAGAAACAAAGATGTTGATTCACGGGTCAATCTTCAGACCAACTATTCTATATGGTAGCGATATGTGGCTTGATTCTGAGAATTTGATTCATGATTTGGAAGTGTCTGATATGAAAGTGTTGAGAATGGTTTCGGGAGACTCACGCCGCGATCGGTGGGAAAACAAAATCTAAAATGAGACGACTCGGGGGGTTTGAACGTCGATTCGGTATGAGAGGAAGCAAGAAAATCCAGACTAAGATGGGTTGGTCACGTCCGAAGCTGATGGGCCGAGAGGTAGGGGTGACCACGTAGACGTTATTTAGATTCGGTTAAATATGATTTGAATGCGAGGGGATATGAATGGTGTGATGAAACTCAAAACTTGGCTCTCGATCGGGGTTTGTGGAGAGGTATTGTTAGGGGTATATGAGGCATTTTGTTTCGTAAAACAAACCAGACGCTGAAAGGCAATAATGGTCTATAAATGTTTGTTGTTGTTGTTGTTGTTGTTGTTGTTGTAACTTTGTCGAATTATATTTTCGTGGATCAGTTTGTATAATTTTTTTGAACAGCCGCCTTACTGGAAATTCACTTTCATTCTCGCTATATGATGTATTAGAATAATTTATGAAGAAAATAGGGGAACACATATAATGCTTACTTGTTTGATAGGCACTGGAACATTTCTTTGGATTATGAATTTATAGAAATTAATGGAATTAGTCAATAAAACTTATTTGTTTAATATAATATTTACCTTTGGACAGGCACTGGCTGAATCATACCAACCTTAACTGAAACCAATAGCAAGAACAGATAATAAGAAAAAATAATTTTGCGTACCATGAATACGAAAAATCGAATACAGCTCTACGCTTCAAATCGCATTGTACGTTGACGTATTAGTGGTGCTCACTATAGTCCAGGATGCGAATTTTAGCATTCTTAATGAATTTTTATGAAGAACCACACAAAAGTTTAGTTCCCAAAGTTCGCTAGTTGCCGATTGCAATCGGAGCCTATTTAGAATGGCACAATGATACGCAACCTCAAAATACATACAAACTGTGCTTGAAAACGCAAGTATAAGTGTCTTAAATCGGCACCACAGATACGTCAATTTACATTTAGATTTCCAAAACATTTACGTACTATAGCACTGCAAGTGAGTGGTCGAGTGCGCGACTCGAGGTAGTGCAATTCTGATCCGTCTTGGTCCCTTGATCATCCCTCTATATTTGGTTTGTTCAAGTTGGCGAATTGCTCCATACATTACATTCAAAAAACTGATTTTGGCTTTTTTTATTTTTTTGCCTAAAATGTTGTGTCAAGGGGGTTTTTGGGTACGGGGAATCTGAATATCATAATATTTTCCCGATTCGAATTACTCATATGGCAGCAATGGCTCGAAAATACACTAAAACACGAAAAAAATCGGTATTTTTGCGTATTTTTTCAATTAAATGATAAAATCAACATATTTTTCTTTTTAATTCGATTCATTTTTACGATATTTCGATTTATCAAAATTTATATTGAAATTTATTTGTGAAGTAAAAATGATTCGTTATGACGAGTGATAAAACTTCATTGTCTTGATCTGAGATGAATGTAAAAAAATGATATGAAATTAATTTTGAAAGATCAAATATTGAATTCACAACAGTGACAACCGATCGCTTCGCATTTCCATTGCACTGCGTGTACGTGGCATGAATCCCATTTGAAGGCAACGTTGTTCCTCTTCTTCTTCAAGAAGAAATATCGTAAAAATGAATCGAATTAAAAAGATTCATATAATTGAAAAAATGCTCAAAAGTACCGATTTTTTTGGTGTTTTAGTGTATTTTCGGGCCATTGCTGCCATATGAGTAAATCGAATCGGGGAAACATTATGATATTCAGATTCTCTGTACCCAAAAACCCCCTTGACACAACATTTTAGGCAAGAAAAATAAAAAAAATACACATATAGCCATGATTTGAACCAAAATCAGTTTTTTGAATGTAATGTATGGAGCAATTCGTCAACTTGAACAAACAAAATATAGAGGGATGATCAGGGGACCAAGACGGATCAGAATTACACTACCCCGAGTCGCGCTTTCGAAAATATTGAAATTTTCACTCACAGTGTAGTTTTACTATGTGCAAGGGAGCGCAATAACGAGACTAACTTACTACGCTATGCAAAATACACGGCGTAGTCTACTACGCGTTCTACCGCTTTTCTATCCTCATTGCGCCCCTCTGGCTATGTCAAACGAATCAACATTGACTAAATACTTTGACGTTTGTGACAGTACATGTACGAAAAATTGCGCTCAGTAAAAATATTATATATTTTGATTTTAAAAATATTAAATAGTATTTTTAAAATCCACATTTTGTGTTTTTGTGGATTTTGTGTTATGCTCTATTCGAGCATTGTGTTAGTTTTTAATCTAATTACTGTTTTTTTCATATTTTTTGTCATTTTCATAATCGGCGAGTCGTTGCTTCTATTCACTCATTGTTGTTGTTGGTGCTCTTCAATCAATCAATACTTTGGGGAATGCGTTACTGTTCGGCCGATTTATGGAAAATATGCAAGAGTCATAGCTTCATCAACCCAAGCAACGAATTAAATAATATTTTGTCGCGGTTTAATTTATGTAAAAATCCGTACTTCTGCAAATTACTGGTTAAAAATACATCGCGTTGTTCGAGTGATATTGCAGATTCGATTTGTTCATTTTTTGAGGTTAGGCGCGATGATTTTCGTGTTTTGAAATACAATTATTTTTCGAATTCAATTGTTATTTTAATTAATTTTCATTGTTTTAACGTTTATTCAAATTTCGAGAATGTAATTTTGCCGTGTAATTTTGTTATTTTAAATCGCGTTCGCAATACAAACAAATCAATTGACCATAGTGTTTTGCGCCGGATTGATACGGGCTCTTCTAGTGAGAATGTGTGTGTGAATGAAGATATTTCTGGATATGAATGTGATTGTAATGATACGGTCTCGCCGGTTTTGCTGGATGGCACCAGCACTATTGGTGGCTCAGGTGTGAATTCTGGCAATTTTGTAGTTAGCAATATTGTGCGAATATCTTATCAACCCCTTGTTTCTTTATCTGATTGCATGCTTAATACGAATGAAATCATCAGCCGTGAAAATGTAACAGTCAATTTCGATATTCCGCGTTATTCCAATGTAAATAATAGTGTTAATAATTGCCATCATGAAAAGAATTCGATGAGCATTCTTAATGGCTTCAAGAACGATTTCAATCTCTGTCATGCAAATGTTCAGGGGCTTCTCGAAGCGAATCATTTCGATTTATTGACTTCGCAATTGAACGCCAATATTAGTGTTATCGGACTAAGTGAAACTTTTTTGCGTTCTGCTAATACGAATAAGTCAGTCAAAATTGACGGTTACAAAATTTATCGCGCTGATAGAAAGGGTAAACGTGGTGACCGTAATAAAGGGGGTGGTGTCGCGATGTATATTTTAAATCAATTGAAAGTCAAAGTAATTTTAAATTCGCATAAAGATAATTGCAACATTGATAATATTGATTTCTTATTCTTAGAAATTTTTACTCGTAATTCTAAATTAGTTGTTGGCATCGTTTATCGCGCACCACGTTGCGATGTCAGCAATACGCGAAACTTTTTGGATTTAATAACTTCAACCGTAGCTCACGAGCAAAACGTAATTATTGTTGGTGACTTTAATATCAACATGTTAAATAAAGAAGCATCAAATCATATCTTAAATAACAATTTCATTTTAAACTTCAAACTCGCGAATGATGAGTGTCCTACGCACCGCTGGCCGGGGAAGGAACCATCTCAAATCGATTTAATATTCACAAATAATCTTGAGCGAGTTAACAAATTTTATCATTTTCCTTCGCGTATTTCTTTTCATGATTTTATTTTGTGTTCGTTTAATTTAAAAATCGATAAAATTAAGAAAGTGGTCATTAGTGGCAGAAATTTCAAGAGAATTGATGTTGGTGAGTTAATTCATGAACTCAATCAATTGGAATGGAACCTAGATCGATGTCAAAACGTTGATATGATGGTCGGTACACTAAATGACAATTTATCGCGGTTGATCAATCGATTCGCACCACTCAAATCGCGTCGTGTATGTCACAAACCCAAGCATTGGTTTAATAGTGATATTGCCAAGGCTCTGGAAGAAAGAAAGTTTGCCTACGACAATTGTCAAAGGCTCAATGTTCATAATGATGCTCTTGATAAGGAGAGAAATGATCTGCTTAGAGTCAAATCGAAGGCAGTGAAGTCTCTAATAAACAAGAGCAAAAAAGCTATATTAGTCAAGGACTTGACTGAAGCCACGACTGTTCGCAGTAAGTGGAATGTAATCAAGTCCCTTGGTGTCACCAAAGATAATTCCAATGATGACTCGGAAATTCTAAATAACTTCGATTTAAATGATTTCAATAACTTTTTCGCGTCAATTCACAAGTCAAACGGGGTTGATTTAAATAATTCATCATTGCCGACTAATATTAATTTCAATTTCTCTTTTCGTGAAGTTGATGAGGATCTAATTCTTAACGCGTTTTCTAAAGTCAAAAGTAAGGCAATTGGTAAAGACGAGATACCACTGGAATTTTTGAAAATTGTTATGCCGTCAATTGTATCCTCAATTAAATTCATTTTTAACTTTTGTATTCGCAACGGTGTGTATCCTGCTGATTGGAATAAAATTATTATTCGGCCTCTTAATAAAGTCACAAACCCCCAAATCGTTTCTGATTTCCGACCAATCAGTATAATTTCCGTCTTACCGAAAATATTCGCGATTTTGCTCAATGAACAAGTCATCCACTATTTGGAATCTAATCATTTAATTCATGATCGTCAGTCTGGATTTCGCAAGAATCACAGCTGCTCAACTGCGCTATTGAACATATCAGAGAGTATCAGATCGTCTATCAACCGTAAAAAGGTTGTCATTTATGTCTCTTTGGACATCAAAAGTGCTTTTCCCTCGGTTCCACATTCCGGTTTGCTCAAAGTGTGTGAATCTTACGGTTTCGACAATAACTCCCTAAGTTTGATCAAATCAATTTATAGTAATATCTCACAAACAGTTAAAGTTGGTAATACTGAATCAGATAGTGTTGAAATTGATAATGGTGTCCTACAGGGATCTAATTTCGGCCAAACTTTTTTTTCAATTTATTTCAATGATACTCTCAATGTACCTGAGCACATGACTAGCCACTTATTCGCAGATGATTTTCAGGCACATCTTGAAGTAGATTTCGATAAAATCAACGAAGGAATAAGTAAAGTAAATTTTGATTTAAATAAAATTAATGATTTCGTTTCGCGCCGTGGTATGGCTCTGAATAAAGCCAAATCCAAGGTTATGATTATCGGTTCAAAGCACAATACTAATCGTATAAATTTCGATATGATAGATGGCGTTGTTGTTGACGGCGAACAGCTGGAGTTTTGCAAATCAATAAAAAATCTCGGTGTTGTATTTGACTCAAATATGAATTTTGAGGAACATAATAGTGGGAAATTGCAAAAAGTTTATGGTGTGTTGAGTAGAATTCGCCATACTCGACATATCATGCCAAACTATGTAAAGCGTGATGTTGCTTGCGCGCTCAATGATCCCATTTTAAGCTATGGTGATGTGATCTCTTATGGCTGGGGTGCCCATGGCTCCCTTGATCAGGAGAATCGTATTCGCAAGGCTGATAACGATAAAATCCGTTATATTTATGGCTTGAAAAGATCCGAGCACATAAGCGAGTATCGTGAGCGAATCAATGGCCTTACCCCTGAGTCCAAGGCGAAGCTTCATTCAGCTACTTTGATTTTCAAGCAACTGAAAACGCGCTCTCCTTCTTATTTGAATGATATGTTCGTGTTTAATGAAGGTTCAACTCGCGCAAATGGTCAATTGAGGGTTTTGGTCAAACCTCGCTCTGAGTTCGACAAACGTGCATTTGGTTTCGCGGCAATCACCTTTTTTAATACAATTCCAGTTGACATCAAGAAATGTAACAATATCGATTCATTAAAATTTCAGCTCAAAATCTGGTTGCGCAACAACCAGCAATAATTTCAGTTCCTTTCAATTTTCGTTGCTTGGTTGATGAATTTGTGCTCTTGCCAACGTTTCTCCATCATCATCATCATTTAGTTTTAAATTATTTAAGTTTTTCCCCTGACTCTCCTGGGTCAGGCCGGTTTTCCATGGATTCCCGGATTCAATTTGGTATCTATAGTCATTCGTAGATATCCCCCATCCCTGTAATTGTCTTTGTTTAAGTCGTTCCATGGGCGGAATTTATACCGTATTGGGCACTTTGCCAGCATACATGAGTTACTGCGTAGCTCTTGTACATATTGGTATAAATTTAGGATTCGTAATAAATAAATAATAAAACATTTCTGCCTGAATTTCAATGTCACAAAAGATGAAAATTAAAACAAATTTGCTGCTATTAAAATAAAGTGACTGACAATTGTCGGGCTGAGAGTAAAAACGGGTGAAAACATCTTACGTCATGCTCACGCTTACGAGAATTTTCCTTGGTGTGAGCAGGAGATAAAATGTTTTTAACCGTTTTTACTCTCAGCCCTACAATTGATCATTTGTATTCGACAAAAATAATCTTTTATAGTCGATAAACTCAATATTTTGAATGAAAATTGTCATTTATAGTCACTTTCAGTCGATTTCCTAATCATTCGAATAAATTTGACATGGGAACCTTATATTGCAAATATAATATGACAGCCTCGGAAGGAAAGCATATCCTATGAATTTGCTGAAGAAAACGCTAATACAAAAATAATATACAAGAGACACTAACGAAAAATCGTCGAGAGTGAAAGCCAAACAAAAAAACACTCAGCGTGTAAGCCAAACAAACCTACTTGTTTGGTTTTCACTCTTGGCATTTGAGTATTATCATCCAAAGACAATAATACTAAAATGCCAAGAGTGAAAACCAAACAAGTAGGTTTGTTTGGCTTACCCGCTGAGTGTTTTTTTGTTTGGCTTTTACTCTCGACGATTTTTCGTTAGTATCTCTTGTATAATATTTTTGTATTAGCGTTTTCTTCAACAAATTTATAGGATATGCTTTCTTTCCGAGGCTGTCATATGTAAAACCAAATACAGCAAAGGGAGAGTGATGCTGCTAGAGCACAATAATTATATTATAGCACAATATTATATCAATATTATATAATAATAATAATAACATATATAAAACAGAATTCATTTTAATACATATTTTTGTGCGACATAATGACCAGTTGTTTGCAGGTATGAAACTTCAACGGTTCTATGTATTGCACTGTTAAATCAGAGATATATTGGAAAAAATTCCATCATATGTTCATTCAACTATTTCCTTTGAAATTATTGTGATGATAATCCCTTCTAATATTCAATTCCAGTCAAAATTCCACAAAGTTTTAATACACAAGTCATCATTGTATTCGAATAATGGAATATAATAAACACATTATGGAATGTTTCCAAATGTTTTCCAAACTTCAATCTTTAAAAAGGGATCTAGATCAAATGTTGAAAACTATCGCTGTATAGCTAAACTACCAACTATAGCTAAATTCTTTGAGAAACTCGTGAATATTAAACTGACTGATATGGTTGCAAATAGAATATCACCGAAACAACATGGATTCTATAAAAGGCGTTCAACAGTGACCAATCTTATGGATTTTACTCACTTTGTGTTTAAAAATCGACGACAAGTAGATGTGCTGTACACAGATTTTGCAAAGGCCTTTGATAAAGTCAATCATGATATATTGATTTCAAAGTTAAACAGATATAATATACCTAGTAACCTCATCTATTGGATCAAATCATATCTTCGCGACCGTCGTCAATTTGTATACTACAATGGTAGAAGTTCCGGGGAATTCATAGTAAACTCGGGTGTGCCTCAGGGAAGTCACTTGGGACCTACACTTTTTTTACTATTTATCAACGACATAGTTGAGGAATTGGGTATTGATGTGTTTATATCTTTGTTTGCTGATGATCTTAAAATTGCAGCTGCAATCAATTCCGCTATGGACACATTGAAGCTTCAACGTGCTATCGATAAATTGAGGCAATGGTGTATCGCAAACGATTTACACCTAAACTTAAACAAGTGTTCAGTGATGTCAATTACCAACAAACAACAATCGAACATCTTTATTGGAAATTACCATTATGGGGATCACGTGTTTGAGAGAGTTAAAGAGCAAAAGGACCTTGGTGTGATTGTGGATTCGAAACTGAATTTTAATAACCACATAAATATGATCGTGTCTAAAGCAAAATCTACACTTGGATTTATCAAACGCTTTTGCTTTGACATAAGAAATCTCAATACGCTCAAGACTTTATATAACACTCTAATTCAATCATTGCTTGAATACTGTTGTGTCGTATGGTTACCATATCATTCGATATCGATAGACTTAATTGAATCGGTGCAAAAGCAATTTTACAATATTTGCATTGAGAGAATATCCATCTGCCGAAAACAACTATCATATTTCTTCATATGAATGTAGACTGGAAAATTTGAAAATGATGAAACTTGAAAGGAGGCGTATCAATGCAGCTTTGCTGTTTTTCTACGACGTATTGAACGACATTATCCCATGTTCACAGATAAAAAACGATATTGCGCTTCATTCAAACCCATTCAATCTTCGTGAATCGTCGGTGGAAACTTTTAGAATAATAGATCTATTACTTATTAATGAACATACGGCACCAATAAATCAGATGTGTAAACTTGCAAACTTCATTGATGAACTGTTTAAAGAACCTGCTTCTCGTGCAAATTTTAAATCTCAATTACTTGCCCTTGATAAATTGAATCTTAGGTTGAAACAACAACAAATCCAATGATTGTAATTAAACCATTTCTTTTTAAATTTCATTAGCATTGTTAATATTGTTATACTGTGATTATGTGATATTTTTAGCATAGTTATCGAATGTAATATTTATACAAATTGTATTTATAATCATTCAACCTTGCAATCTTTGAATGGATTTTTCTAAAAGAAAAGATACAGGTTTTAATGGTGGTGAGATCCGATATAATCGATTAATGACCCTTACCTTTTCCCTGTCAGATATGTAATTAATCAAAAATGAATAAAAACAGCCAGTCTTTGGCGGTGTATTGTTAAAAAAAAAAAAAACTTTACACATATGTTTGTACCAAACCTCAAGAATGCTTTTTGTGTTAAATATGCCTTGCATAAACACAAATGTTTCCTACAGTCGATCGGAAAATCTTTTTTAAAAGGATCAGACATCAATCAGAAAAAAATAATTGTGCATGTTATTATGAATTAGACTTTTCTAGAGACATTAGAATTTTCTTTCTCGTATTAAACACTTTTTAATTTAGCTTATTTCAATTAGTAAATTTAGAATCTGACGAATTCACTGAATTATGATTGCCTACATTACTTCTTATCGAAATATATCACAGCTACACAGCACTTTAAATCAATCAAATATTAGAACAAAACATACCTGGAACTGGTACAATTTTTTCGATGTGATACGGAACTATTTGGAGAGTGGATAAATTCAAAAGTCAAAAGAATAAGAAATGCAGTGGAAGATCCTCGTATTCTTTTAATGATATAAATAGAAATAATCTACCTACCATGCTTTGTAATTGGGATAGGGACAGGCACCTACGGACGGTTAAAAAAATATGTATTGAAGAAAACTCCGAAATCTTTCCACAAAGCTGGATGTTTAAGGGATTATCAGTGTGCATTATCATTTTGAATTTTTCTTAGTCTCTTATACAGTACCGGTCAAAAGTATGGAAACCCTTAAGAAAAAAGCAATTTTTCATGTTTACTGCCCTTTTTAGCAGACTAAAACTATTTTATTCGGTCTTATTTATACACTAAGTGTAATTCCAATGTTTTCTGAATAATTTGTATGAATTTTATCAAAATTCAATTATTACTTTGTGATATTTTCATTGTTGGTTTTAATGGAGATAATTCACGTTAATTTTGAAAAACACAATTGTTATTTCCATAAATCAAATTCGCGCGTGTTTTTCATATTTGTGCTGATATTTATACTTTTGTTAGATGCTTCTGTGTTCGTGATGACATTTCTTGTTTGAATTAGAACACACAGTCCAATATGTAACGGTAAATTCGGCCACTTTGACACTTGTTGCGAAATAGTGCATTTGTCTGTCATTATGTTTCAGATTTTGAGTATTGCACATTATTTCATCAACACAAAGCGAACAAAATGGTCAAAAATAAAGAATTATCGAGAGAAAAACGATCAAACGTGGTTATTTTGCATAAAATTGGCAAATCTTACAACGAAATCGCCAAAATATTGAAAAGTATCCAAAGGAACTGTCTCCAAAACGTTGAAACGAAACCGCGAAACGGGCTCAAATGTCAACAAGAAACGATCTGGTAGACCCCGGAAAACATCAAAAAGAGACGATGACAAAATACTAACCATCAGTAATGCAAACCGATTCGAAACTGCGCCAAATATCAGAGCCAAAATCAATGAAAGAATGCCTTCGCCAATTTCGGTGTCAACTGTCCAAACTGTCAACGGCTGCGAGAAAAGGGAATGTTTGGGAGAATTGCGGTGAAAAAACCACTTTTGCGACCACCAAACAAAAAAAAAGAGACTGGAATTCGCTATTCAACACAAAGATTGGACCGTTGATGACTGGAAAACAGTGTTATGGTCGAATGAATCAAAATTCGAAATCTTCGGTAGCCATCGTCGCCAACATGTTCGTCGAAAGGACAAAGAAAGATACAATGCCAAATGTATTGCACCCACAGTCAAACACGGTGGCGGATCAGTAATAGTTAGGGGCTGTTTCAGCTACGAAGGAGTTGGCGAGCTCGTCAAAATTGATGGTATGATGAAAAAAGAAGACTACCATCGAATCCTTCAATACAGTGCAATCCCATCTGGCATTGGTCTCATCGACCCGAAACACACATCGAAGCTGTGTTCAGCCTATTTAAATAAAAAAGAAGAAGAAGGAGTGCTAGAAAATGTGATTTGCCCCTCCCCCCCCCCAATTTCCGGACGTCAACCCCATAGAACTTCTTTGGGATGAATTGAAGCGTCGAGTCCAGGATTTGAAACCAACCAGCCAAATTTCAATGTGGCATTGCCTGAATGAGTCGTGGAACAATCTTCAAGCTGGAACACTTCAAAAACTTGTCCGTAGAATGCCCAAAATTTGTGCCGCTCTCATCAAAGCAAAAGGTGGAAATTTCGACGAAAGTAAGCTGGTCTGATCTCATCGCATTCGTACTTCTTTATCGCTCACAATAATAATTGAATTTTGATAAAATTCATACAAATTATTCAGAAAACATTGCAATTACACTAAGTGTATAAATAAGACCGAATAAAATAGTTTTAGTCCGCTAAAAAGGGCAGCAAACATGAAAAATTGCTTTTTTCTTAAGGGTTTCCATACTTTTGACCGGTACTGTATATAAAAATTGTATTTTATTGAACTTTATGTGAACATTACTAAACAAATTCTTATTATTTTCATTTCAAATTAATTTGACGCAATAAACATTGAAGTTTTCCAAAAATGTTCACACTATTCGAACGGACACAAAGCATAAAGTGCCTGAAACACAATTGAATGGCTTAGAATAAGAATGACCTACAATTGTAGGGCTGAGAGTAAAAACGGTTAAAAACATTTTATCTTCTGCTCACACCAAGGAAAATTCTCGTAAGCGTGAGCATGACGTAAGATGTTTTCACCCGTTTTTACTCTCAGCCCGACAATTAGCAAATAAAAGAGCAATATGAAATTTTTTTCATATAAATTTTTGGTCAGGCAACTAATTCCGCATGAAATAGTAGCGCTAAATAGGGAAGCGCACTAAATAGCAACGCTATACATAATATTATATATAACACAAATCAAGTCACACGTTAAAACGTGTGTACACAGTATTAATGCGGTGATGTTGACAGTAATGCGATGAGATTCGTTTGCATGTTTGCGGTGATGTTGGACAGTGCGCCATATATAATCTTCGTACGCGAAAACGAATCTCAACGCATTACTGTCCAACATCACCGCATTGGTACTGTGTACACACGTTTTAACGTGTGACTTGGTTTGTGTTATATATAATATTATGTATAGCGTTGCTATTTAGTGCGCTTCCCTATTTATCGCTACTATTTCTAGCGGAATTAGTTGCCTGTTTTTGGTTGTAATTGCAACAATTCATGTTTCGTTTTTTAGTCACTAAACTTTACTGCATTTGCACTAGATTTTAAAGTCCTTCTTATTCTAAGCCATACTCTTTTATTGAAGTAAAGGGAAATAACGAGGAATAACGGGAAATGGCGTATAGTGGAATGCAATTCGACATTCTTTACCTTTTTAATAATCGTTATGACTTTTTCTTCATGTTTTGCTGGTGACAATTGGTCTTGCCCATTCATATTTTGCGTCCACAGCTCAATATCAGATGTTAAACCATTATCCGTTTCAACGGCAAATCCATTAGATGAATAATCACTTGCATGGGTTATTAGCATTAATGAGCACAAACACAAATTTGTCTATTTAGAAAAACGAGCGAATGTATTCATTCAAATAATAAAATGCATGGGTACGAATTGAAGAAAAGAAAAAGTAAACCTAATTATATAATGATGTGTTGCATGCGAATTCACTGGAAGCGTATAAATTTTTCAAGCATTTTTACATTACATTACATGAACGAGTTTACTTTTTTCGTATTTGTTTAAAGTATGATTTGATTGATATTTTTGAACTTCAATAGTTTCACCAATTGAAAGCCAATGATCGCATTGATTATAAAAATTTATTCTCTTTTTCATGTATTCACAACAAATGC
Source organism: Obolodiplosis robiniae (assembly GCA_028476595.1). Classification (NCBI taxonomy): domain Eukaryota; kingdom Metazoa; phylum Arthropoda; class Insecta; order Diptera; family Cecidomyiidae; genus Obolodiplosis; species Obolodiplosis robiniae. Next base: position 31,694,395 of record CM052014.1, on the reverse strand, counting down.
ATATGCGATAAAACAGCAATAGCTTATTTAATTTATATATTTCAGTCAATTGGTTTTGCCAAATGATATAAATAAATTTAGACAGTTCCTTTAATCTTACTGGCAAAATTCACACTTTGACTTTAATTTTACTCGAGCAACATAAATCATTACTTAATTCAAGCAACATAAATCATGATCAACTTGTATTGCATGCAAATTTTTCACCTCACAGATTCATTTCAATCACAAAGATGGAAAATTATAATATGAGAATAGAGCTTACCAGCCAACTCATTTTTATTTGATCGCACTAAGTGGTAAACAGAGCACACAAAAATGAAGATTCGTAGCTTGTAAAATAAAAAACCAAACTGTTTGGAATCAACAAAGTTGCTTCTATTTATACATATTTTGAATTTGATTTCGATGTGGTATTTTCTCATGCAGAAAACTTAGCTACACTTGTGCTCGTTTCCTTACAGAAAAAATAGTGAACATTATTTCCCATTATAAAAAATAACAAACAACGTCTTTTCGTATTTTCCAAGTGTTCAAAGAAAGCGATAGATAATTATCTGCTGAAGAAATAGATAAAACCAAACTTACATTTTTATTTCTTCACTCCCACTTTGTATTTTGAAGTAGTTTGTTCAATCACTCACGCTTTGAAACCAATCCAAGAGAAGAAACTGAAATTGAAACGGCGAGAATTCAAAGAAAATTGCATTATAATTTTTAAATTTTCATTATATCAGTGGAAAACGCATTGTAGTGTTCTGAACTTAATTTATACCTCTAATTCGTCTTTAGTTTCTTCTCATTTAGCATTCTTATTCATCCAAAGTTCTGTTTTGAAATTTGTATCCCTTCATAATGATTAATTTCCATAGAAAATCATAAAAAGTTTTCCCCAAACTTCGCTGTGATTTGCAATACATTGTTATTAATTTTGCATGAAAAATTTGTTATTTGCTACAGAGACTGTTTATGAAAATGTACCTTATTTCATGGAGCCAAAAGATTTATATTAACTTGACATTCAGTAATAACACTGTTACATGCTGAAATCTTCTATTATTTTTACTTTGTTGGAGATCAAGTAATGTGAGCTTTACTATAAAAACAGCCTGAAACTATACTACCTATTTGGAGTCTTTGAAAAATAAATCAAACTCAACTCCGCTTATAGCAATTCGCTTCGATCAAAAATCTTCATGCTTCTTTCAATTTGATGTATATGAGTTTGTTTGTATTTGATTATTATCAAAGCGTGCATTTTGAATAAAAGTTAGAACAAGTCCTCTATAAATTTGGTATTGCATAAAAAACGTTCGAAAAATATCAGGAGCGGTATTGTTCGATATACTATCATATATATGATGAATCATGTATTAGTATAAACAAAGTTGTCATTTCGAATCAAATAATTGCGTTTAAATGTCAAAAGATATGAAACAGTAGTCTGTATCTCCAATTGTACGATATTTGTTGAGAAATAAATATGGAAAAACTATACTGCAGTAGAAAATGTGTTTTTGTTAAGAAAATTTTATTTTGATTTCTATACTTAAATTCTAAACATGGAAAGAGAGTATAAATTATAAATGTATAATATGTACGTTCAAAAATCGTATATCCGTTTTTTATGGATGTGAATTTAATTGTCAAGCCGTCAATACATATTCGAATGTTCAAACTAGTCTGCTAGACTTCAGATGATGTATTGCAAGAATATTTATTCTCTTTCTTCATTATCACAACACGAGTATATTTGCATGTGTATTCATATAAAATTGATCAATCTGCGCACACTCTTAATAACCGTCATGGTGTTGGAAATGTTGGTGGTGGTCCTCCACAACAGGTACGAATTCTTTTTCAGTGTAGTGTAATGGCTTGTGAATATGGATTGGAGTATGTTGTTCTATTTCCACAGGCCGTGGATGAATTTCTGGTACTTTTACTGTTTCATATGAGAGAAAAGAACAAAATTGCCTCAATTGAAATTTATTCAACTTTAATTCATAGTTTAAAAAAACTGGTACTTACCAGGGTAAGGAACTATATGTTGTCGACACAATATTAATTAATTTAATTTTCAAATTCAAATTGATAAAAAATATGATTCAAAATGGTTAATCAAAAACACTCACCATGCTTAACAATCGGCACATGCACCTGAAATCAAAATGAACAAACGATATAAAAATCCGGTTGGATAATTTTGAAAAATATTAACGTCAGTATAGATCACATTTATGCATTTTAATTATTTATTATAAATGAAGGCAGACGTGCTGCACTTTACATTGCAAATCTATGCAAATTCCCCGCTTATTAAGTGTATTTCTATTGAGACACCTCTGAAAATCACCGACAGATTTTAAGCACAGAAAATAAGTCAAGTGAACATCTATACAATGCTACCAACTATGATCTGAGGAGCTGCAACTCTTGTCCCATTACAATGACAACTCAATACATATTTCTACTTAACGTGGAATATGCCGCATGAATATCAAATGGTAAAAATCATACAGTAAATGGCAAAATTAATATTAAATTTACCTTTGACAAATTAAAGTGACCGATTTTATTTTTTTGTCTGTGTATTCTGTTATTTACTTTTCCGCACACACACAGTGTGCGTAAAAGTTTTGCGCTCGCTAGAATAAAATCAAAACACTCACAATGTGTCTTTATTGGGAATAGAAAAGTATTGATTTTCAGCTCATTTGGATAACCTCTTCGAATAGCTTAATTGTGGTCTTGTCATTAAATGGGGGGTTTCCCAATATAATAAAAGGTATACCGGTTGAAAATGTCGTTATTGCAGACAACTTCATATGTATTACTCTGAGGCGAATTTTGGCTATGACAGTTGTCACATTAGAAACTTCATGTCATTGTCTAATTATTTCAGTCTAGGTTATTGGTCATTAGTGAAAATAATTTGTTTTTGTGAAGCCGTAAAATGTCTACATTCGTGCCATCAGAACAACATTTGCGGGAAGTTTTAATATGCTTCTTCCATTTAAAGAAAAAAGCAACCGAAGCGCATCAATTGCTCACCGAAGCTTACCCGGGCTATACTATAGACGTTAGAATGTGTCAGCGGTGGTTTAAGCGGTTCAAAGATGGGGATTTCGACACTGAAGACAAGGAACGCCCCGGCCAGGTGGAAAAGTTTGAAGACCATGAATTGGAGGCATTGATCGATCAAGATCCATCACAAACGCAAGAAGAACTTGCAAAATCATTTGGCGTCACTCAGCAAACCATTTCCGATCGTTTGAAAGGAATGGGAATGATCCGAAAGGTAGGTCAATGGGTGTCGTATGAATTGAAGCCAAGAGACGTCGAACGACGAGTTTTCACGTGCGAACAACTGCTTCAACGGCACAAAAGAAAAAGTTTTTTGCATCGAATTATTACTGGCGATGTAAAGTGGGTCCATTACGATAATCCAAAACGTCGGGCAACGTTTGGATACCCCGACCATGCATCATCACCGACGGCCACTCAGAATATTCATGGCCTGAAGGTTATGCTGTGTATTTGGTGGGACCAGCAGGTTGTGGTGTACTATGAGCTGTTGCAACCGAATGAAACAATCACAGGCGAGGTCTACCGACGACAATTGATGCGTTTGAGCCGAGCACTGAAGGAAAAACGGCCGGAAACGGTCGCAAGACACGAAAAAGTTATTTTGCAACATGACAATGCTCGGCCACATGTTGCACAGGTCGTTAAAACCTACTTGGAAACGCTTCGATGGGAAGTCGAATTTTTCAGAAAAGGTATCCGTGAATTGCCAGAAAAATAGGAAAAATGTGTGGCTAGCGATGGGCAATACTTTGAATATTAAATTTGTATCCATTTCTCTTCAATAAAGCATTGATTTTTATGTAAAAACGACATTTCCAACCGGTAGACCTATTAACTGATCTTGTATATGGGGGCATTTTTATCCCAAACTGTATTTTGACTACTACTAATGGACTACATCCCGCAAACTTTTCGATTTTCGGAGCAAAATTATCTTATTTTCTGGAGGTACTCCTAATTTTTATCTCAATGACTACGTACAACTAAATTTTTTTTTTTAAAAAACAAGGTCCTGAAAGTTTTATAATATGTCAAATAAATATAGTCATCATCAAAAAATTTCGTTTCCCGGGATTAAAACATCCACGCGAGTGATGCAAACACTTCCAGTGAAAATGTCACAAGCCTTTATACAAAGCAAAATTTCAGCTATGAGATGCTGGAGTCTGATCGATAAAAGTGGGGAGTGGTTGGAAAGCCATAGGTTCAGAGAACAAATGGAAGTTTGGAAATGACCTCCCTAGGCCCTAGCCTTGGGGGTTTGAAAATTGTTCCCAAAATGGTTTCAACGTTAAATTCCTTTCAGAGGAAAAGTTCCTCTCACAATGGAATGTTAGGAATCTTCTTGTCTATTGGTATATTGATAATCGAATTTGGACTACCCGCTCAAAACTTTAGCCGTTTAAGTTGGAATTTTCAGGGCCAATAGCTACTACAAATATAAGTACTTTTTGATCTCATGGCTTGTATGGCCTGGGCCGGCCTACGAATACCGAAAATCGGCCATTTCTTAAACGGCCACTGTGGCTCAACCATTCAACTAACAGAATTCATAAAACCTATTCGCTATCTATAAATAGTTTGAAGTTGTCGATTTGGACAGCCGATATGGGTGATATGGGCAAAAACCCAGAAGTAATGCTTTTGGCCAGCCATATTCGGCCAAATATCTCAAAAACTGTCCCATTTTACTTTTCCCACACACCATTGTGTGTAGTAAAAATATTGCGATCGGTCCAAAAAATTCAAAACGCCCGGAATGAGTTTTCTATGCGTTTTGAACATGAAAAAAAAAACGATTGGAACCGTTCCCGGAGAAATTTGTGGTACGTTGTCCGTACAACGTTGTACGCAAAAATTTGTTAAATTGATAACTCAAAAAATTGAGATTAGAATTGAACGAAAATTTACGCAAATATTGGTATTCATTTGGAATAGAAACCTATTAATCTTCAGCTCAAGCGGATCATGTCTTCGGGTAGCTCTAGTGGGGGTTTCAACATAATTAATAAATTTGTATGGGAACTATGTCTAGTTCACATTGTATCGAATTGAAACTTTCAGGATATTATTTTTTTTATGAAAAAAATAAGTCATACGAAATTTCAGGTCATTCCGATGAGAGTTGGGAAATATTTATATGGCAGCTATGTTCGATCGAAACAGTGTAGAGTTCAAGGTTCAACGTAAACTTCAAATGAATTTGAATCTTACTGTAGAAATAGGATTTATTTTAGAAACAAATAATACCATTCTCACGCAAAATCTTCAAATTGTCTCTCTTTCTCGATGCTCTGAGAAAACGTTTGTATGTCTTTTGCTGTTCTGTTTTTTATTTCACTACAAGAATCTATATTTTCACGAGTTTTTGTAGTGTTTTTTTCAATACTCAAATTATATTTCAAAGTGAATATGAACAGACCCAGCTGTAGAGTAGTGGTTAGCTTTTGCAAGCATGGGGACGTGGGTTCGAATCTCCTAGTGGCCGTTTGATTTTCTATCAATTTCATCATTGCTAATAACAGTTATATATTGATGGGAGACAAACTAACACATAAAACATTGATTTTCGTCTCACGGAGTGTTTCGGAGGACACTTTAAGCCGTCGGTCCCGTGTGTGTGCACAAAGAGGATTTTGAATTAGCACAGACACACGTAAATTGACTACCTTAACGCTAAGGTTGTGTTATTGGGTATTTCAATATTCAATACACCACCGCAAAAAAGGTAGTAGCCATTCATGGGCCCGAGCATTCGAATGCGGTGCAGTCGTGCCCTGCAAGCCCCTCACCAATATATTCGAATAATAGTTCTCATGCTGGTGGTATTCATGGAATACGAAAAAGACTGAACACACCTAACGGTACACAATTCGGTCTATAAATACTGAATGATGATGATGATGATGATGATGAATATGAATGGCTGAGAATAATAGTGCAAAGTATTCTGGTTTTTAAATGAAGTGCCCCTAAAAAAAAATACTGTATGAGTGTCCCTGATAATTGTGTCAGTAAAATTGTCCCAACTTTACAAATTTGATTTTCGCATTACTGATAAGGTATAAGTAGTAAGTGCAGATATTATAAGGCATTTTAAGATCTAACAAATCGGTAGATAAGTCTCTGTCCTGACATATAGATGGCGTTAGTAGTATTAAATCCATATGGTTTTCAGTTAGTACCAACCTTCAAACGATTCGTGTCAAAATTTGAAAGCAATCGGACGATTAGTTCGTGAGCTATTGCGTTTTGAGTGAAGCCACTTTTGTTATTGAAAAAAACATGGATAAAAACGGATTTCGTATGTTGATTCATCACTGCTTTTTGATGGGAAAAAATACTGTGCAAACCAAAGAATGGCTTGATAAATGTTACCCGGACTCTGCACCAGCAGAATCAACTATAAAATATTGGTTTCGTGAATTTAAACGTGGTCGTGCAGACACAGACGATGCACAACGCAGTGGACGCCTAAAAGAGGTGGTTACAAAAGAAAACGTCAAAAAAATCCACAAAATAATTTTGAATGACCGTAAAGTGAAGTTGAGCGAGATAGCTGACACTCTGAAGATATCAAAGGAACGTGTACATCATATTATTCACGAATATTTGGACATGCGGAAGCTCTGTGCAAAGTGGGTGCCGCGTGAGCTCACAATCGACCAAAAACAACAACGTGTTGATCATTGAAAATGATGGCAAAATTGCATGAATTGGGCTTCGAATTACTTCCCCACCCACCGTATTCTCCAGATTTGGCCCTCAGCGACTATTTCCTGTTCGCAGACCTCAAGAGAATGCTCGCTGGCAAGAAATTTAAGACCGATGATGAAGTGATTGCCGAAACGGAGGCCTATTTTGAGGCAAAACCGAAAGAGTACTATAAAAATGGTATCGAAAAGTTGGAAGATCGCTATAATCGCTGTATCGCCCTCGAAGGCAACTATGTTGAACAATAAAAATGAATTTTGCCAAAAACATGTTTTTTTCTTAGTTAGGACAAAGACTTATCTACCAAACTGTTACATATTTGACGAACACACTTATCACTTTTCTCTTATCAGTAATGCGAAAATTTAATTTCAAAAGTTGGGACACTTTTACTCAAACAATTTTCAGGGACACATCAAATGTAAGATTTTTGAAGGACGCTTCATTTGAAAACAAGAATACGTTGCATTATTATTCTCATCCATTCATATCAACAATGGCTAATAGTTCCCGTCTCCCTATTGGTGAGTTTGGACGTATATAAATATAAATATCAATGCAAAAATCTAAAATAAATAGGTAATAGTTCCTGTTTCGCTAACGGTGAGATAAAACCAAATATCAATGCAAAAAAGGCACGGCTGATTCGTGGTATTACTTTTGTTTCGAGTGTGAGCGTGTTGGTGTATAAAGCGGATACACAGACACGTACTCGCAATCGAAGAAGCAAGAAGAAGAAATAAGCCGAAAGTAGTCTTCGATGTTCGGGAGTTGAGCAAGCATGCAGGCAAGCAAGGCAGGCATAAATAAGCGAAAAATATAAGCAAGCTATGCCAGCCGCACACTACACAAACCAGCCAATTAATGGTTGTTTATATTAAAAGAATCAATAAATAATATTCGAGACACAAAGGAAAATCCAATAGTTTATTTTGCTCTCCCAAATTTGTTTAGCTTTCGAACAACTTTATCCTAAATCTTATCGTAATAACTTTAAATTTTGTATGACTTTTTTAAGAAAAACTGAGATTCTGAAAGTTACAAGAAGAAGAAGAAATGAATATCACTCCAAAACAGATTAAGTAAGCCGCAGACATTCAGGAAACGTGTGGAAAAAATAGTTTAACGTATGAAGGACCATTTGTTTTTTCTTCAAATAATGAATGAGGAAATATTATATGCGGTTTTTTCTGTCTATTTGAAAAAACATTGAACTTCTGCGATCTTCAGATGTGGTTTCGAATGATAGATAATAAATTCACAATATAAGATAAGAGACTTATAAAGGGTGATTTTTTTGCTGGTATCTTTATGGCGACACTGTTTTTGACAGATCACGCGTGAATCGTGTCTTGTGTCATTGTCAAACCTGTTCAGTTTGGTCTATAATTTATCCATGAATCGACTTACGAACGAAAAACGCTTGCAAATTATTGAATTTTACTATCAAAATTCATACTCGGATAAGAGAGTGCATCGCGTTCAGCGACGAGGCTCATTTCTGGTTGAATGGATACGTCAACAAGCAAAATTGCCGCATCTGGAGTGAAGACCAGCCAGAAGCATTGGAAGAGCTACCAATGCATCCCCAAAAAGCCACTGTTTGGTGTGGATTATGGTCCGGTGGCATTATCTTCAAAGACGACAATGGCCGGAACGTTACTGTGAATGGCGAGCGCTACCGTCTGATGATTGACGACTTTTTTTGCCCAAAATGGAAGAATTGGATATGCCTGACATGTGGTTTCAACAAGATATTGCCACATGCAACACAGCACGCGAAACAATGGCCCAATTAAGAGCCGCCTTCGGTGAACAGTTTATTTCACGTTTGGGGCCCGTCAATTGGCCGCTTAGACCGTGTGATTTAACCCTTTGGATTATTTCTTGTGGGGCCATGCTAAGGCTCATGTCTACAGGGTTAAACCAGCAACGATTGACGCACTGGAAGCCGATATTGAAGCATTTATTCGTGAAATACCGGTCGATATGTTGGAGAGCGTGTGCCAAAATTGAACCTTGCGCATGGGCCATCTCAAACGGAGCCGCGGCCAACATTTGCATGAAATCATCTTCATATATTAAATTATATTGATCGTTCTATCGATTCCAATAAAGATTCCATCAATTTTTTCAAATTTTTTGTGTTTTTTGAAAATCAAATTCTGTACCTTTTAAAAATCACCCTTTATCATTCAATTGTTGAACACATCCAAAATATGAACGAATTGATTGCAAATATGTGTGAAATTATGTATTTTTGTAGAGAAATGCTGCAAAAAGTCTCTTTTTCAGCGGCTCTTTAGAGCACAAAAGAAAAGCTCTTTAGAGAGAACTGCAAAGAACTTAAAGTTTTAAAAAAACAATTGAATAAGATTGAGAAAACCACCGACGAACTTTAAGAAATATAGATGCAAAGGATAGTTATGTTAAAATATCAATTTTGATTTTGTTAGTACATACCGTTTTTTCAACTGGCACAGGCACACTATGTGGGACCTTGACCTCATCTATATAAAATTCAATGAAATAAACGTTTGAATAATTTGTTTTACAAGAAGTGTTCGAAAGAGACAAAATAATACGTTCCGTTAATAACACAGTTATCAAGTAATTAGCGCTTTGTCCATTTGTATTCTCCTTCCGGACAGAATTTTATTTAGTAGTAATTGATAGACTTACATGGAACTGGATTATCAACGGGGACGGGGTATGGTCTTTCCACTGTAAAAATACATATTTGATATATTATTCCCTAATACTTTCTTGCGAGATAGAAAGGCGACCGATCTCCATCATTAATGATTTTTAGTATTTACTAACCTGGAACATGAACTGGATATGTGACCTAGTAAAATGAAATGAAATGGAAAAGAATGTATTCTCAGCTCATATAAATTACACAAAAGCTTACTGAAGGTACTGTATAATTGCAACTGAACGTAAACAAAGCCATTTACATTAATGTGTCTGGTACTGAACATAAATAAACACCTAATGTGTCTTATAGCGAACAGATACATAAAAATGTATTGGTGTTTATGAGCAGCGTGTTTTGGAGTGATAGGTTCGTTTAATCCAATAATATTATCATCACGTCCACTTTGGTATTAAACGCAAGCCAATTCCAGATTTCGACACATTTACATAGATTCGTCGAATCATATCTTCATACATGTGAATACGCAACTGCGAAGAATCTATGTAAGGTGCCAAAATCTGGAGTGAAAGTGTGTTTAACACTAAAGTCACCAAAGGAAGAGTAATGGAATATCACTTCAACACACGGTGTTCATATACACCAATACTTTTTTATGACTACACTCCTGATCGATACCCAAAAAACGCAAAATATCATTTGTATAATATTTTCGCGTCCATTTTCATTTGTTTCACGTGCTGATCAGTTGCAATATTCTTTGTTCAACTTACTTTTTTGACAACAGTTACGGGAACTTTCTTCTCCACTATAAAATTCCATGAAAAATAAAAGAGTTAGATTGATGTCTTGAATAAGTGATATAAGTAAATTTAAATCACAAATACTAACCATGTACTGCTACAGGCTTGTCTACATGGACTAAATAAAAAAGAAAGCACAATTATTTAGAGATTACTTCAAATATTATTCAGAATATCATTATCACTAAATATATTGTAGTGTAATGAGATTCTGAACTGCTTCAATGTTTTTTATATCGAACAGTCACAACAACACAGATGAATACGTTCCACTCTCTCGCACTAATATGCTAGTCCTCTGAAAAATCTTGGAGTGCTTTGTCCTGCTCCCTTTTTTCCTTTGCTTATTATGATACAGAGCTTGACCAGATTGCAGTGCATGTACGGACTCCAATTCATTTACATTTTCTCTTATAAGTAGTGACCGAATCTGATAATTATCAATCATTATGTGGCAATTAAGTGGCTCCCACTTTTATTCATATTCTCAATTTTCCGGAGATAAACAAAATGAAAATTTTGGATATCTTGACCAAATGATAAAATGATGATCAGTAGATGTGTTTATATGTGAATTTTTCGTAGTAGTTGTGTAGCCTTATCGACTCTTGATATGGATCTGCTCAAATAATTGTTCATTTGAGAACCACAGAACAACATCGTAATAAAAAATTCCGAAAAAAGTATGATAAATATACATATTGTTCGAAGAAAAACATGATAATCTTTCCAAGAGGAAAAGTGAAACAATATGTTATCCCGCTTTCCCTCTGAGTAGAATTTATCCCGGTTTTGCAAAGCCATACCACCACGGTTCTGTTCTGGGAGTCTCATATTTGTTCACTTGAACTATTTTGGTCCTTTACACCAAAATAAAAAAAAATAAATAAAACATTAAGGCAAACATTTCTGAAATTCTGTCTGAGAGAAAAAACATGATGTGAGATGAAAATGCGCGGAAATAAAATAAGATTAAAAATACGAACATAGTGTTCAAGAAAATGATCATCTAAGTGAGTTATACAACTTGTCGGAACAAGGATGGGGATAATCTATACGCTCAATATACTAGTGACACTAACATAAGTGCCAAAGGTGTGTATGAATAATAGTAGAAGCCATTCTATACTAATTTACTTCGATTGTGTGAGACGCAACATACCTGGTACGGGACGATCGACATACTCCTTTACTGGATAATGTACAACTCTTTCCACAGGGTATCTAGCGAAAATAGTTAAAAAATTCATCATGTTTTTTGTTTATATCAAATAAAGTTTTTGCGAAATCCTTTTCTTGCTTGAATAGTAAAAGTAGTATTTTTTGAACTGTTTCTGAATGAAAAATGTAAATTTGTTGGTGAATGTATGAAAAAAAATACGAAATAATGTGTGCTGCTGATTAGATAACCATTATTCACTCAACAGTCCAAATACCAGGTACTTGCATATGAAACCGCTGTATTTTTGCTAAAAAAACACGTTTATTTTAGTATGATGGCAAAAAATATTTTATTCAAAGTATTGTCCATTCGAATCCGCACACTTTTGCCATCTTTCGGGCAATTTATGAATACCGCGTTAATAAAACTGTTCGTCTTTTGACGCAAACCAGTCATCGAGCCATTTTCTCACATTTTCGTAATAAGTGAAGCGCTGCTCCGACAGTGCGTGACCCATCGAAGCGAACAAGTAGTAATCTGACGGTGCCAGGTCTGGTGAGTAAGCCGCATGCGGTAGCACTTCCCAACTACGCCCCTCAATCGTTTCCTTGACCAGTCTTGCAGTGTGTGATGGAGCATTGTCGTGCAAGAGAATAACTTTGTGTTGCCTTTTTTGATATTCCGGCCGTTTTTGAAGCAATGCGCGGTTCAAATCGATCATTTGCTGTCGGTAGCGATCAGTATTAACCGTTTCACCAGGTTTTAACAGCTCATAATAGATGACACCCTTCTGATCCCACCAAACACGCAGCATTGTCTTCCGTCCGAGCCGATTTGGCCTTGCGGTCGATGCCGCTGGTTCGCCTGGTCTTACCCATGATCTCTTGCGCTTAGGATTCTCGAAATATATCCATTTTTCTTCGCCAGTGGCAATCCGATGCAGAAACGACTTCCTTTTGTACCTTGCGAGCAGCAATTTACAAGTGGTTTTTCGGTATTCCTGCTGCTTTTCATTCAGTTCATGTGGCACCCATTTTCCATCCTTCTGGATCTTTCCCATTGCTTTCAAACGTCTGGAAATAGTTGCTGAGTCCACATTTAATTGTTCTGCGAGTTGTGGTTGCGTCTGAGCATCGTCCTCATCCAGCAATGCCCGCAATACAGTGTCTTCAAACTTCCTCGGCGGTCTACCACGTTCTTCAGTTCTCAGGTCAAAATTGCCATTTTTGAATCGTCTGAACCACTCTCTACACTGTGTTTCACTTAAAGCATGCTCGTCGTAAGCTTCTAGAAGCATTCGATGAGATTCGGCAGCAGTTTTCTTTAAACGAAAGCAGAAAAGCAGTGCTGTCCGCATTTCACTATTTTCAGGCACAAAATCCGACATTTTTCAAGAGCGAAAAAAACACATTGTTGTATGAAACTTGAAATATTGTATATGGAGTATTGTTGACAGATGTCATATTTACTAATAAGCATGAACAACATGGTTTGACAGATCACACAGTACCAGCTATTGACCGCTAGATGTCAACAGCGGTTTCATATGCAAGTACCTGGTAAATATTTATAAGAAGAAAATTTTGGATAATTTTCATCGATTGAACGCTTATTTTGTGTGTTACATATGAAGTAAAAAAATATATAAAAAAGTATATTCTTCAAAAACCCAGTGTTGTGCATTCGCACAATTTTTTACAGGGTTCGTCCACTGCGAAAGCAAATTTGTTAATTTTTTATTTTCGTATTCAGACTAATGAAAATGTTCTATGTCTAAATCAACTGGGCATAGGTGCCGATCGTCATGGGTTGATATTAGTTTAGTTAATATTAAATCAAATGGAATACATACGGTTTGTCGACCGGGATGTATTCTTTCACTGGTACATGGACCTAAAATAGAATAGATCAATAAAAAATTGCCATAAAACATTTACACCAAATGCTTGATTCACAACATTTTTTTTCAAACCTTCTTTTCAACTGGGTAGGGCGCTGGTATATGCACTTTTACCGGATAATGTACCTAAAATTATTTGTTTATGTTAATCGTATACAATAAATCACAAAATTAACTTTGAGGCTCCTACCTCTTTTGTTACTGGATACGGCTGAGGAACATATACCTGAAAATTCATTATAATTAAAAACCATACTGTATTCATCTGAAAAAAAATAGATGTTCGAACTTCGTAGTACAACTACAATACAATATTAGTTTTTCATTTTTTCGTAACACTTAAATGACGCGGCATTTGCTCTGAAATATTGAAAATGATCGTATAAATTCAATTTTTTAGGTAATACCTATCAATTTCGCACGAACAAAATATTCTTTCAAAATTTCGAATTTTCCAACAAATTACTGAAGATAGAAGATTTATTGAGTTTTTCATGTGCAATTTTTTGGTTATCAAATATAGTTTGGTTCAATCCCCAAATGCCAAATGCTTCGGGACAGATTTTTTATATTATATTTGAATCTACTATTAAATTTTATGTATCGAATTGGTTTCGCGAAGAAACAATGTCAATCGGTAGTACCTAAATTTTTAACAGATTTAATGCTAATTCATTTCTGTAATTTAATTTCATGGTTTGCACAACAAAATTCAGATATGTATTCATTTTGGCCAAAGTTTAAATGTGCTTACCTTAACAGGGACTGGACGGTCAACTGAAAAAATATAGAAGTAATGGTTTTATTTATGAAACATGAATAATCTACTCACTATTAGTGAGTATACATTGAATAACTTAGAATAAAAGAACATATTCATTTTGCTGCACGTATAAGCAACACACAGTTCTGTTGCTGCATTAAAGTGTTACAAAATTGCTGTGGATATGTTAGTGTGATATTCAGCTTCTATTTTTCACTTTTGAGAAAAACTTTGAGTTCTTTTTATACGATTTTAATTTTACTACCTGCATGTATATAAAAACATGCTTTAATTCTAAAGCATTCGAAGCAAATAAAGTATCTTTAAAAATTACAGGCAGTGGTTGAAAAATCGCATTTTCCAACCATTTTCTTATGGAGGTTGGAAAATGCGATTTTACAACCGCTGAATGTAATTTTCAGAGATACTTTTTTTTCTGTTTTTTCTGTGCTCAATTACATGTTGAATAGGAATTTATATGATAAATTTATATGATAAATATGACATTTGATAATTACCTGGCACATGCACTGGATAGTGAACCTAAAAAATCATAAAATTGATAAATTCATTATAAACAACAACAGCGAAAGGGTCATTGATCTGAATGTTCAAATGTCTATGCTACGAGAATTTTGAACTAATATATTCATATTTTAGGCCTTCTGGATTTTCGAATTCGAAAATTTCATTTCAAAGCCGTTCATTCGAAAACAAACGGAACATTCGGTCGACATTCTAATCATATGCGAAACTAATGTATACGTTATTTTCACATTGCGGAGATTATTAGTTTGGCAAATTGAAAAATATTAGAAGGATTATGAAAATATTTTGAAAGATACTGTTCCTGATATTTTTGTTGAACGGATTATAGTCCTCAAACTCAAATGAGGACACAATGCCGCAATTTTTGAGAGCTTTATGAACGAACCGAGCGCTCAAAGTGATCAATGCTTTCACTCACAGTTATTTGTACGATATCTGCAATTTTGAAACTACGGAAATTAATCGACAAGCATGAACTGAAAACGAAAACGGAGTTTTAAAGTGCAAAAAACTTGACAAGCAGTCCAAAAATATATTTTATGTACCAAAACAAACCAAATAAAAGGTCTTACGTACGTAAAACTAACTTTTCCGCACATTTCCCGAAATTGTTCGGGCTTACGCATTTTTCATTGATTGCTTCTTATTTGTATTGGATTTATGTTTACAGAAAATTTCAAGTCATTACGATGAGATCGAATTTCAAGTCATTACACATCATGTTATTTAAATTTGAATTTTAATAAAAAAAACGAATCTCTCAGTTTCTAAATAATTTTTACTTCAACAAACGCTTCTTCGCTGGTTTTGAATTGGTAATAACAATTACGAATTAGTTTACTCTGATCTGAACTTTTGATTCATGCCAACGATAGATATGGTTGCACATTTATGTTATGTATAACTTTCGTAAAAAAGTTAATAGCAATCAAATTGATGAAAAAAAAACAGATTAGAAAAACACAAATACTTCATACAATTTAATGACAAAATTTGAATTTTGACCACGAAAATTGAAAATTTTGTAGGGGAGCGAGTCTTAAACCTGATCAGAATGACTTGAAATTTTGCGTGACTTATTTATTTCATAAAAAATAATATCCTGAAAGTTTCAATAGGATACAATGTGAACTTAAGATATTCCCCACCGAATTTCCAGTTTTGACCTCGAAAAGACTCCGAAAATCCAAAATTCTACAGGGGAGGTAGTCCTAAATCTCATCGGAATGACTTGAAATTTTGCATGACTAATTTCTGTCATAAAAAAATAATATCCTGAAGTTTCAATAGGATACAAGGTGAACTTAAGATATTCGCCATACAAATTTTTCGTTTCGACCACGAAAAGACCGCGAAAATCGAAAATTTTGCAGGGGAGGTAGTCCGAAATATCATCGGAATGAAATTTTGTGTAACTTATTTTCTTCATATAAAAACAGTATTCTGAAATTTTCATAATGACACAATGCGAACTAGACATAGTCCCCATACAAATGTTTCTTAATTATATTGAAAAACAGCCCATTTTTTGATTCCACTCCACTAGAGCTACCCGAAAAAATTATCCGATTAGGCTGAAAATTAATAGGTTTCTATTCCTAATGAAGACCAATGTGTGTGTAAATTTTGGATCAATTCTAATATCAATTTTTTGAGTTATCGTGTAAACAAATTTTTTCGTACAACGTACAACGTACCACACACGGACAAAAAATGGCTCCGGGAATGGTTGCAATCGTTTTTTCTAGGTTCAAAACGCATAGAGAACTTATTCCAAGCGTTTTGAATTTTTTGGACCGATCGCAATACCTTTACCACACACAGTGGTGTGTGCGGAAAAGTAAAAATTATCTTCATTTGCCAATTCTCATAAACATTTACAAATTCTCATCAATAAGCCAGTCGTTGTTACTTGAACTAGCATGCTTTGATTTTCATGGTTGATTTTCATGGACAAACACACAACGAATAGCACCAAAACCGAAACTAAGACGAAACATTTTTATTACCGACTAAAGCCCAAAAAATGCTGTGTTCAAATAAACAAACTATTATCCACAGATTGAAATTCACGAAAGTATTTGAATACAGAATGATCGGCAAGCTTTGAACCTTGATAGCGGGATCAACAAACCGATGAATGGGTTAGTGTACCACAGTTTAAACGAATTGAATTAACACAGTGATTTAGTCGTGTCTGATAATAATGATATATTAAACGCGTTTGGATTAATGCGTCCACACTCAAAAAATAGAAAAGTTACAACAGTTAAATTTCTTTTAATCAATACAAATATCAAAATCGAATCTTTTTTACAAGATTAACGTTTTCGTTAAAATTTTTTATAATTATTTTTTTTTCAGTGCATGAATAAGCAATGTACAAGCGACATTTGAGTGAGAAAGTCGACTTAGTGTGAAAAAACAATACAGACATGCTGATTTTGCGTCACAGGCTATGAAAGAGAATCTTCACACGAACGCTGTAGTGGAATAGAAATGCCATATCTGCCCTTGCTTGTCTGAGCATGTATTTTTTCGCTCAATCGTTGCTGTCACTCTTGGTTGTGCGTTGCTTATTCATGCAATGCTTCCATTATTCCCAGGAAAATTCTATTTCAATATGAATATTCATATGATTTTTCTACTGATGTATTGAAATTTTACTGTGACAACTTATACCACTACAGTCAGGAACAACATAATTTTTTGTTTGCATGTATTTTTTTGCCTTTCATTCATGTAAAATGTATTAGAAAGCTATATGCATTTAACTATTCTATAATATATATCTCACCGTTTTTTCAACTGGATAGGGTTGAGGTATGTGCTCTGGAACCTACCGGAAGATTATAAAAGATCAGTTTGAATCCACAAAATTAAATTGAATTAATAAATTTACCTTTACAA
The DNA here is from genome assembly GCA_028476595.1 of Obolodiplosis robiniae. Classification (NCBI taxonomy): domain Eukaryota; kingdom Metazoa; phylum Arthropoda; class Insecta; order Diptera; family Cecidomyiidae; genus Obolodiplosis; species Obolodiplosis robiniae. Next base: position 31,676,845 of record CM052014.1, on the reverse strand, counting down.
TTTCTTTTATGGGGTAGTGGGTGTGTTTTACAACTAAAAATAACCGAATAGGAAATAAAGGTTAGAAATGAACTTTTTGGTTTGTTTGACCGTATAAAATTTTAATTATTCAGGAAGTTCAAAAATGAATGCACAATTCCTGTGAACAATGAACGCATATTTTTACTCTCACACTTTCTGCACATATTTCCTTTGCTTATGCTTTCAAAATGAAACACACATGATTACACAAAATCACTTCACCGTCTTTTTTATCAAAACATCACAATACGACTTTTATATGTGGCTGTCGTATATAAATCGCATATCCCTTTTCTGTACCACTTGCTATGCACTCTGTAATACGTGTTTTTGTGCATGAGCGTAGGATTTTTTTTAAAGAAATTTACCTGGATAGGGTGCTGGTACACCAACTTTTACTGTAAAAATAGATATGAAAATGTGAACATGATAAATTGATTAAATTATTATTATTTAATATGTGTTAATATCAAACTAAGTTTTTCCAAAGGACTAGTTCGTCATTGGAAAATTTAAATAAAAACCATCGCTAGCAAATTTTAAATGTTCTCATGTTACTTCAAAGGTTTAGTACCTGGATACTTGGAATATTTTATGTGAGGCACGTGAACTGTTTGGTAGTGGGGAACAGGTACAGGAATCTGCAGAAAACCCAAATGGAATCATATATGCATTTGAAAAAATAGCATAATGAGTATAAAACAATCAAAACTAAATGTGCAAACAAACTCTGATACCTTTTTCACATCGACGATAGTTTTTTCATGGTGATGATGAACGTGATGATGATCTTCTTCAAAACCATGTCCCCCAAAATCCGAACCGAAACTTCCATAACCCTCTTCAAAAATTCCACGTTTGTCTTGCTTTTTTTCGACGCCGGTTTCAATATCAGAGCCAGACTTCTTTTCGGTGGCGGCATCAGTTACTGCACTCTGTTGCTTTTCGCAAAAAACGCTTGACAGCAAGCACAGGGAAAACCCTACCAAAAAAAACTACAATCAAGACAAATATTAGTTTGTTTAGTCATATGAACAATCTCGTAAAATTCACACTCATTCTGCGTTTCACAATTTTTTCTCGATCCGATAAATTATTCGACCAACTCGACTTTGCAAACAGTGCAGTATCAATTTTATTAATATCAATGACATTTCCACCTTAAGCTGTTTATGCTTAGTGCGATAATATTACATAAACATCTATCTATGCACAGCTAGACATTTTATGAAAAGTTTCACAAAACCAAATCGAACCGAGGCAGTTATATGAAACGAAAACTTCCGATTTTTCACAAATCTCTGTAGTATTGATTGAAATATACTCATTAAATTTTTGATATAAAGTTTTGTTCATGTCAAACACGAGTTTTATTTTAGTATTATAATTCAACGGCTAAGACTGTCAATAACTATACTTAAATCAACACAGTATTCTAAATAAAATTGGTAACAAATTTACACAATATTTTCGATATAAAAATTATTGGAACCCATTTATACCATTGACTTCATGTTGGACACTTTTTTGTTTCGGTTTTATCAATATTTGAAACGAACAGATTGAGCTCCACCAAAATACTGGTTACGATTTTTTCGTTGTCACCATCTTTTATATGTTTTACTAGTACCAAATATTGGCAAAAGCAATGATTTACTTTCCCCCTCGATGATTATGCTTCGTTCATATGTTGTATCATAGAGAGACAACGGTATAAAATTCGTAACGAAGCAATTCGTATATACATACATCGAAGGAGCACAAATCCAGCAAAAAATAAAATAAAAAATAGCTCGATTCGATATAGACTGTCTACTACATGTAGTGTAGTATAACTTGAGTACATGTTGCATCTTAAATACGAATACAAATACCAATACGACTTTGAAAAGTGAGCGTCTTTTACTGCTACTGCTGCTGCTGCTGTCAGTATCTATCCAGCATAACAAAGCAACACAAAATGCAATGCACCAACAGCTGTCTACAACAACTCGAAAAAGCAAAAGAAAATAAAAGTGTCCAAAGATATTGCAGCGATGAATGGGATTTAAATTAAATTGAGCGTTACCATTAAAACTTTATTTTTGAATCATAATGTATATTCTTTTTTCCATTTGATCATCATAATGACGCTGGTTAGCAGAACACGGTTTTACGTGAAAGGAAATAACTGGTATACCATTTCATCAATGAGTAAATTGTACAGACACCGTGTACATATTATGTAGGCTCTGTTCAACCTTCTATACTAATTTTGAAGCTATCATTTACCTACAAATACAACTAGAAGACAAGTAAATTCTGTTACGTCGCTTACGACGTAAGTTGGAGTGCATTATTTCATTCGAACGGAGCCAATTGAATCTTTCCATAACCATTGAACAATCGAAATTCGATACAATTTAATTTTGAATGCGAATTTCTGAAATAATTTGCACGTGCGATTGTTCAGGGCAGGCTTTGAAGATGAGTAATCTCATACTTATGTATATATATTTAATATATAGTGTAGATTTATGCAATGCTTCACCTAGTGAATAATACTACACGTTTATCACTTCTACTCTAATATTTTCTTTATTATTGGGAGAACAAATTGAAAACCGCGCATTCGTTACTAACGTCATATCTATCATAGATGTCATTATTTTGACTTTGACAGCTATTGTATCTTAAAGAGGATAAAAAAATACATTGAAAACGATCTGTCAAACTTATCATTCAGTTGAATACACAAGTTTATTATTGCGTTGAAAATGTCGAGCTACGTGCCTACAAAACAGCATTTGCGGGAAGTTTTACTTTATTGGTTTAATCTGAAGAAAAATGCTTCCGAGAGGCATCGTTTGTTATGCGAAGCATATCCAGAATATGCTCCGTCGATTAGAACGTGCCAGGAGTGGTTTGCGCGGTTCAAAAGTGGTGATTTTGATGTGGAAGACAAAGAGCGTCCAGGCCAAGTGAAAAAGTTTGAAGACGAGGAGTTGGGAGCATTACTCGATGAAGACTCGTGTCAAACGCAAGAAAAACTTGCAAAATCATTGGGAGTGACACAACAATCCATCTCCTATCGTTTAAAAGCCATGGGAATGGTTCAAAAGCAAGGAAATTGGGTGCCATACGAATTGAAGCCGAGAGACATCGAACGCCGTTTTTTCACTTGTGAACAGCTGCTTCAAAGGCAAAAACGGAAGGGTTTTTTGCATCGTATTGTGACTGGTGATGAAAAGTGGATTCATTACGATAATCCGAAGCGAAAAAAATCGTATGGTTACCCCGGCCACGCATCAACATCGACGCCAAAGCCGAACATTCATGGCTCGAAGCTAATGCTGTGTATTTGGTGGGATCAGCTCGGCGTGATCTATTATGAGTTGTTGAAACCAAACGAAACCATCACAGGAGCATTGTACCGAACTCAATTGATGCGTTTGAGCCGAGCACTGAAGGAAAAACGGTCGGAAACGGTCGCAAGACACGATAAAGTTATTTTGCAACATGACAACGCTCGGCCACATGTTGCTCAGGTCGTTAAAACCTACTTGGAAACGCTTCGATGGGAAGTCCTACCCCACCCGCCGTATAGCCCAGACATTGCCCCTTCCGATTACCACCTCTTCCGATCAATGACACATGGCCTGGCTGAACAGCATTTCCATTCTTACGAGGAATGCAAAAAATGGGTCGATTCATGGATAGCCGAAAAAAGCACAGATTTCTTTCGACGCGGAATCCGTAATTTGCCAGAAAGATGGGAAAAAGTTGTGGCTAGCGATGGACAATACTTTGAATAATCAATTTGTAACCATTTTTCCATAATAAAGATCGAAATTTTGAAAAAAATGCGGTTTTCAATTTGTTCTCCTAATACTTAATCATTTCTCTTTCGGAAATTCTCTCGAATTCATTTATAGCCGCCGCCACCATATAACTCGTTTCTACGTGGTAAAGAGATTACATAATCGATGCATTTCTTTCTTTTATTCGCTAACTTACACTATTGTATAGTTTCAACGTACATTAGGGTGTTTTTTAAATCTGGAAACGAAAAAATGGGGGTTTTCAATAAAGAGATATGTGTCAATTGATGAAATTCATTCAACGTATTAAATGAAATTCAGACTTCCCGAAGCAAAAAAACTGTTGTAAATAACGAATATCAATCGCTCGCAAGAGTTACAGAGATTTCCTTACCTTCATATAGTCCATTGTCAACTGCATATTCATCAAACAGTGATTTAATATAAAACCGATTGATAAAAATGACAGTGCCCAAACATAAAATGTTGATTATGAAAACACCATAAAAGTACTGACACACTAGCCCACAAATTCAAGGCTAGCGGACAAACAAATTGTTAAAAACTAATTTCTAAATTATGTTTTGATTGAAAGTTGTTGATGGAGGACTGATGCTATGACTGCTGGTTGCCATAGTTTTGATGTGGCTGCCAATTTTGCTTATGTGCATTCAGCTTGTGGAACAGCTTAAAATGACCTGTCGAATGAAAAATACTAAAAAATCACATATAAAAACACTGTATAAGACATTGTATTTCTTTGTTTCGTATCTTTTCAATTAATGCATACCTTTTAACAAGATCAATTTTGCAGCTGCAATGTCACGAACAGCTGTGAGCGTTGATCGTGATTGTTCAAAATGCTCCATTTCAACTTCCAAGACATTTGTTAGCCATGTCTTGAAGAAGCGTCGTTTCTTTGACACCAAATGATCTGTATTCGGTTGATTTCGGAGAGTTGCCGCGATGACATCACCCATTTCTTGAATCTCAATTCTCGAGTAATAGCTCGTTTCATTTGTAGTAATCGTTTACCCATATTCGTTACGATAAGTGTCGGTAATCGAACAATCGGATTCAGATGGAAGAAATGAATATCGCGCTGAATCTCCGTCCACATACGAATTGATCTAAACCAGTTGTTTTGAACAAAGTCTTCAATGTTACAATCATTAGGTGCTCCCACCCATCGGAGCTCATCCAACAATTCTCCTAATCGTAGCTGTCGTTGCACATCGCCTCTGGTGGTGTCTCTACGAAGGTATGTGTAATTGACTGCATTTTTTATGTCGACATTGTCATAATACGGCAATGCACCTTCTGCACCGAAAACATTTGCATTTTGAAGAATTTTCTCAGTCGTCTTTCACAATGTGTCTTTAAGTTGGTTACCACTTTATCACTGAACTGTTCCCACAAATATTTGAATGCATTTGAAAACGTATTACTTATGGGCCAATCGATTTGTGAACATTCAATCATTCCCCTAAATTCTGGTCGCATAAGAGCATAATTGCTTCTGTGTTGAGCGAGCAATGCTTTGAAACAATTGAGGATGATATTCCGTCTTCATCGTCCACCGCTACATTCATATTCATTTGCAAAAAAAATCAAACAAATAAACAAATGAATTCATATAAATTAACTCAACTTTAATAATATTTCGATATTTACCATAATAAAAATGGGCTATGAGGCTAGATTCCCAATTTTGGTCGCACGAATCGATAATTTCATTGATAATTGCAATCAACACAGGGCGATATGCAGGCCGAAATAATAGTTGGAATTTCCAGTTTAATTGAATGGAGATCCTTGGTCGGATCACATTGTTTCTGTTGTCCTATCGCGCGTATTTCCAATGGAATGAAACAGAGAATAGTTGAAAAAAATTGCGTTAAATAATTTCACAAAATAAGATTAGCACTGTTTTAATCGAATTTAAAAGAACATATTCTAGGGCAACATCGCAATTGTATTAATCGAATCGAATTATACACTTAATTTTGCCATCAGATAATGCCTCCTCGCAATTGAAATGAAAAATGTATATAGTTGAATATTGAACATGACACACGTCCTTGAATATGGGAACTTTGCATTTGAGAGCGGGTTTTGAGTTAAAGAAGTTCGAATGTTCAGTTTATAGATTTGTGAGTGTTTATTCGCCATGTGAAGGGGCAGATTCAGACCGTTTGAATGATTTCTACATTGATCTGAATGACGTAGTCGATAGAAAGGGAAGTGAAAGAGTGATTCTATTAGGCGATTCCAATGCGAGAGTGGGTAGAAATGATCAAAAATTCTCCACTTTACTGGATAAATTTGGTGAAGAGTCTGCCGCGAATGGTAATGGGAAGAGATTACTCGATTTGTGGGAGAGCTGGGATTTAATTATAACTAACTCATTTTTCAAGCACAAGAAAATTCACATGTGTTCGTGGGAAAATCCTGGTCAGAATCAAAAATCTCTTCTCGATTACATTATCGTTGAGGCAAGCTTGTGCAAAACAGTTTTAAATACGAGAGTGTATAGAAGTTTTGGTCTAGACTCTGATCACTACTTGGTAGCCAGCAGACTGTGGATGAGCAAGACCGGCTTGAGAAGCTATCAGAAGTCAACAAAAAGAGTGAAAGTGAAAAGACTGCGAGATGTGAATGTAGCAAGAGAGTTTTCACTAAAATTAGGGAAAATTTTGCGCAGGACGTAGTGAATGAAGCGTTTGATATTGTAAACATATAATTTGTTTAAAGAAGTGATTTTAGAAGAAGCAAAAGAGCGATGTGTTATGTTTGTAGTCAAGAATGGGAGAATGAAGATATTAAAACGGCTGTAAAAGAAAAGAGAATGAGATGGATCCGCTGGTTGCAGAACCGAGCTGATGAAAATCTGATGTCGTATAGGGAATAAAAGCGTGTGGTAGAAATGATGGTGAAACTAGCAAATGAGATAGAATGGGTGTGGAATTTTGGTCAGGATCTAGAGGTAGCTGGACGACAGAGGAACAAGGTATTCTGGTCAAGGCTTGAGAACCAGAGAATGGGTTGCGGTTGTCCGTACGACAACGGAAAAGACAACAGGACAACGAACAACATGTTTGTCCGTTGTCTCCGACATGAGACGAAAAGACGCACACACAAACCAAAGCTTGCAGCGACTATGTCATACGGAAAGCACAACCTCATAACGGTGGTCTTGTCGTTGTACAACAAAGACCATGCGTTACGTTGTACTGTCTTTATGTATTCGCTGTTAAGAACATTAGGAATGGTGGCAAGAAACGTGCTCCTGGAGCTGTTTTGGACAAGTCGGGCAATGTAGTGATGGGCAGGAAGAATGTGTTGAAACGATGGAAGGAATATTTTGATGAGTTCCTGAATGTCGAGAATACCGTTTTGGTAAATGAGGATGGGAATGTGGATGAAGAGATTAGCATGGATGAAATTCAGATTGCAATTGATAGGTTGAGTTGGGGTAAGGCTGAGGATGAGATTCGGAATGAATGTCTGATTAGAAGTGGTTTGGTAGGTGTCCGCTGGTTACATCGTATCTTTAATTTAGCTTTTGGTTCCTCTGTTGTTCCTGAAGAGTGGGGTGACGCAGTCATTTCGCCACTTCATAATAAAGGCAGTAATAGAGACTGCAATAATTATCGAGGAATTTCTCTATTGAGCGTTGTCGGTAGAGAGTATAGTGCAATTTTGAAAAAGAGAACAAAAGCTATTGTCGAATCGCTTCCATACGACTGCATTTCCAGATCTCAGTTGTTTATAATAATAATAATAATAATATAAATTATATTAGAGGAGATTGAATATAATAATGGAATAAAAATAAATGCTCTTACGTACGTAAAACTAACTTTTCCGCACATTTCCCGAAATTGTTCGGGTTTACGGGTTTTCCATATATTGCTACGCATTTGTATTTGATTTATGTTTATTTCTTATCGAATCATCATGCAACTTTTAGAATAAATCACAGAAAATTTCAACTTACGATGGAACGAATTTCAAGTCATTACACATCATGTGTTTTATATTCAAATTTTAATAAAAAAACGAATAAACATCTCAGTTTCTAATTTTTACTTCAACAAACGTTCGCTGCTATTGAATTGGTAATAAAAATTACGAATTAATTTACTCTGATCTGAACTTTCAATTCATGCCAACGATTAATATGATTCCACATTTATGTTATGTATAACTTTCGTTAAAAAGTTAATGAGCATTCAAATTGATGAAAAAACACAGATTGGAAAATCACAAATACTTCATCCAATTTAAAGACAAAATTTGAATTTTGACCCCATAAATTGAAAATTTTGTGAGGGAGGTAGTCTTAAATCTCATCAGAATGACTTGAAATTTTGTATGACTTATTTTTTTCATAAAAAATAATATCCTGAAAGTTTCAATAGGATACAACGTGAACTTAAGATATTCGCCATACAAATTTTACGTTTCGACCACGAAAAGACCGCGAAAATCGAAAATTTTACATGGGAGGTAGTCCTAAATATCATCGGAATGACTTGAAATTTTGTTGAACTTATTTTGTTCATAAAAAATTAATATTCTGAAAGTTCCATAATGATAAAATGCGAACTAGACATAGTCCCCATACAAATGTTTCTTAATTATATTGAAAAACAGCCCATTTTTTGATTCCACTCCACTAGAGCTACCCGAAAAAATTATCCGATTAGGCTGAAAATTAAAAGGTTTTTATTCCTAATAAAGACCAATGTGTGTGTAAATTTTTCAATTTTAATATCAATTTTTTGTGTTATCGTGTAAACAAATTTTTTCGTACAACGTACAACGTACCACACACGGACAAAAAATGGCTCCGGGAATGGTTGCAATCGTTTTTTCTAGGTTCAAAACGCATAGAAAACTTATTCCGAGCGTTTTGAATTTTTTGGACCGATCGCAATACCTTTACCACACACAGTGGTGTGTGCGGAAAATTAAAAAGAATTGACATTTGACCAGTCCATAGATTCTCTATATTAGGACCATTTCGAATGGAGTCAGCTGTTCAATAATATGACAAAAAATTGTTGTGAAAATATTTCTAACAAGCACTTACAGTAAGAACAATATATACGTGGGGTGCACACAAACGAATGCGAATGGGCAACTCTCGTATTGGCAGACGCTTATTTGACCATGTCATCGTAAAGTTTGACATTTTATAAGTAAAACGTCTCCACAGTGTTTGGTGCTAAAGACGCAATTTGTCTTGTTTACAACAATCCGAAAATTTTTCCTCGGCCAAAAAATGGAATTAACTCGTGAGAATTTTCGTGCTTTCATTTTTTACGATTTTCAATTTGGATTTGCTCCGATATTTGGCAATAAAACCCCACACCGTGCCACTGTATATCGGTGGTTCAATGAATTCAAGCGTGGCCGTCATTCGCTCAAAGACGATGTTAAGGCAGGTCGTCCAAAATCGGCTGTTATTCAAAAAAACATCGTTGCTGTGCAGAAACTGATAATGCAAGATCGTCATGTGACTTATCGTGAAATTGCGGCATGCCTTGGCATTGGTATGAAAAGCATACAAATTATTTTGCACGAAAAAATGGGCGTAAGAAAGGTTTGTTCACGATGGATCCCGCATAAATTGAAAGATCACTCCCATTTCGGAGTGGCACAAATGCTTCTCTAATTGGTTTGAGCGAATGCAAAAGTGTATCAATCATCTTGGAGAGTACTTTGAAAAACAATAAAAGAGTTTCAACCGAAAACGATTTCTTTTTCTTAGTGATTCGCATTCGTTTGTGTGCACCCTACGTATTGTATGTCACCCGTTAACGGATTGGTCAGCGATTTCAAAAGTAGCATTCATTGATTTCAGTGGTAAAAGTGGAACCAATACTAAAAAAAGAAAAATAATTATCATATCGATACACATGTTTGAAATGTTAACGTTCACCAAATGAAAATGTTCATGCCATTTATTCTGAGTTTTCTGGAGAATTATTTCCATAAAATCATGAAAAACTCAAATGATACGATGAAAATTTGTTTATTTCAGTTTGAATGTAACAAAGTCATCATTATGATTATATATTATATTGAAACTAAATTGATATAAGTTCTATTCAGAATTCAATATAGCCTTGGTGCACATCACTTACGCATATTATTCAATTAATGCTCCGAACGTATAATATTAATAACAACAGATAAGAATTTTTGCTTCAGTAAGTCTGAATTTTAATCGCTACGTTGAATGAATGTCATGCATTGACACAGATTTTTTTACTCTTTAATTCGCAATCCCCCATATTTTCTTTTCCAGATTTGAAAAACACCCTAGCGTACATTAAATTATATCAACAATATTCCTATGAATGAGAATGAGTTGAATGAGGTAAATGTGGAAGCGAGAAAGATAATTAATAATTCTTGAATGGGAAAGCAGGTAAAGTCTGAGTGGTGAAAAAACATAGAAGTCCATATTTTTAGCACATTCAATATGATATGGGAAAGTGAAGAGATTGATTTTCAAACATAATTTTTACTCAAACACAAAAATGTCGTCAAATTTAGTGTATCTGGTTATTTATATTCCAAAATGTACATAATATGAATCTTTTATTGCGTATTCAAGCTGTTCAAACTCGCTGAGATTGTGAACAAGAAAATTGTATAAACATTACTTCTGTATGTATTTTGTATGAATACATGTATACAAAGAAATTAAATACAATAATAAAAAGCGAATTTTTGATTATTATGCGTCATTTTATCATAAAAATCTCATTTCTGTTGTTGTTGTAACTGTTGAACGATTCGTTGTTGTGCATGGGCATTATTCGCGTGCGAATGAATGAATGAGTATAACTGGTTTTGTTAAAGCTTGCTTTTACATCTCATGTGATAACCGAATATATGTTATTGGGTGTGTTCCTAGAAAGACGCGCTTTTTTGTTCAAAAAACCATTTATTTATGTATGAAAATGAAAATACATGTCATTCAAAATATTGTCCATCGGAAGCTACGACTTTTTCCCATCTTTCAGGCAATTTATGGATTCCATCCCAAAAGAATTGCTCATTTTTCAGAGCGAAGAACGAATCGAGCCATTTTTTGATACCTTCAACTGAAGTGAACCGTATTCCGGAGAGGTGATTCTGCATCGACCGAAACAAGTGGTAATCGGAAGGGGCCAAGTCTGGGCTATAAGGCGGGTGAGGCAGAATTTCCCATCCGACGTTTTCCAAATAATTTTTAACAGGCACCGCAACATGTGGCCGAGCATTGTCATGATGGAAAATTATTGACTCATGTCTAGTCGCATATTCCGGCCGTTTTTGCTTAATTGCTGCATTCAATTTGATCAATTGTTGTCGGTAGCGGTCCCCATTAATGGTTTCACCTGGTTTTAGCAGCTCATAATATAGCACACCCTTCTGATCCCACCAAATACAGAGCATTACCTTAGCACCATGAATATTCGGCTTTGGCGTCGATGTTGATGCGTGGCCGGGGTAACCATACGATTTTTTTCGCTTCGGATTATCGTAATGAATCCACTTTTCATCACCAGTCACAATACGATGCAAAAAACCCTTCCGTTTTTGCCTTTGAAGCAGCTGTTCACAAGTGAAAAATCGCCTTTCAACGTCTCTCGGCTTCAATTCATATGGCACCCAATTTCCTTGCTTTTGAATGTATCCAGCTGCTTTCAAGCGTTTGGAAATGGCTGAGTGAGTGACTCCCAATGATTTTGCAAGTTCTTCTTGAGTTTGACATGGATCTTCATCAAGTAATGCCTCCAATTCGTCGTCTTCAAACTTTTTTGATGGACCTGGTCGCTCTTTGTCTTCTGTATCGAAATCACCACTTCTAAACCGTACAAACCACTCCTGACACATTCTAATGCTTACAGAATATTCAGGGTAAGCTTCAATGAGTAAACGTTGCGCTTCTGTTGCACTTTTCTTCAAATGAAAGTAGTGTATCAAAACTTCCCGCAAATGTTGTTTTGAAGGCACGAAATTAGACATTTTCGATTATGATAAAAACTTCTGCAAAAATACGACTGTTCACTTTGACACTTGTAATTCAATAGATTTTTTGATGCTCTTTAAGATAGAATAACTGTCACTGTCAAAAAAATGGCGCGAGTGAATCGAAACGAAGTTAGTAACGATGCGCGTCTTTCTAGGAACACACCCAATAGTAATGCAAGATTATTTGAAATAATCTGCTTACTCAATGGATATGATGGAATATGCAAATTGAATTTGGTGGGCATATATTAATATTTGTGTTTTGAGAATAGAAGAGGACTGGATAGAATCTGATTATGTGCGTACGAATTATTCTTTAAATTTTATTAAATTGACCTTATCACAAAATGTCTTACTTAACTCTTTTGTCTGATTCAATGTTTGTGAAAGTGAGCGATTTTAAACTTTACATAAAATCCCCGTTTCGCCGTTTCATCCAAAGAAAATTACATGAGACACATATTGTATTCATAACTTAATTCGAATAATGTTGCGTTCCGATATATATAAATAAACATGTAGTGACAGATGCACCTCTTTAGTGTTTACATGAAGATGATTTTTTTAAAAAAACAAAGTATCTTCCACTAACTCAAGTGATCATTGTATATCAATGCAAATTGAATATTTACTAAAATTAAGAAATTAATTATTTTGATGCACATTCAGTTGAGACTAGATAAGAGTATAGGAAAGCCACGTTCATGCTGATTGTGGCAGAGGCATTCGAATTTTGTCCAATATAAATTAAATTGTTTGTTCAATTAAATTGTTTGTATTTATATATGTTTTGTATGCATTCAGAACTTTTGGTATATATTTTGATACTTTCCAAACAATTTGTGAAGAAAATACAAATAACTGTGCTAAATTCAATTTTTTTGTCGAGAATGTCATAAGACCTAATTGGGTGGGTATGTCAAAACTGAAAATTGTTGATTGAAGGAAGAACAAGACTGGTTTCATTGATAAAATTAAATACATTCAGTTTGGTGATTGAGTTAGTATGAACACAAACCTTGAGTTGTTACATGTCAAGTTCATTGGTTTCGACACATGTCAGCTGATTCTAGGATAGAGACTGAGCATCACCAAATGTAAATATAAGAACAGATTCTATAAAAATATTTGGCTCAAGCTTAAATCATAGAAAATTGAAAGCTGAATGGGCTGTTGAAACAACTACGCGAATGTTAAAATAATATTATTATATACACTGACTTTATAGAAACATGTGTTGGGAAACAATGGCGATGAAGGTCATATTTAATACAAAAGAGATCGCACGTACCCAGCGGACATTTGACTTCTGGCCACTATCTTTTTTAGATTGTTTTCATTTTGCTAAAAAAGGCTTTGTTATTAAAGCACCGTGAATTGAAGTTGCCAATGCATAAAGAAAACAACAAAGCAAAAAAAATCAATTTCAGCTCGCGAAAATATATGCTCTATATGAAATTTATGACGAAAAAAATCATGACTCACATTTTTCAATGCATAAACGAATAGTTTGTATTTCATCCGAAATTTATATGTGGACAAAATTCGATGACCTTGGATTTCGAACATTGCATTGCTTTTTCTTTCGAATCAATATTTTTTTTTGTTCTTTTAAATTTATGAATCAACAGCATTTTAATTGTATCTAATCCTACCATATTTATTCATTGTGACGATGCAAAATCACATTGGATGGTATACACGCGATTGGCGCCAGCATAGGAAATAAATAAGATCTACAAGCATATTATCCATGATCACTATAAAATAAGTCTAATAAATATCAAATGGAATATGTTTTGCAGACTGAACATTTAGCAAGTGAATCTGAAGCATAAACATAACTTAAAAATAAACATTGGACAACAAAGCGGCTTAACAAGTTGATTGATTTCATTTGACCATAGTGCCAGTGATTTCTACCAGTTACTATGATTACGTATTACGTTGATTGTTTCAACTTATGTTGAGCAAAGTTAATAAAGAAGACAGTGAATCAAATTGTGCAAAAACATTTCATTGTTATGCGATGCATATTTTAACGATTTATACCTGAAATATGGAATATTACACCGCTTAGACAAATTCAGACACACATGAATGCACGAATATTCGTCTTTTGATATTATTCGATTATTAGTATAATTAAATGGCTTGTGTAAACAAAAATTCTGACTTTTTTCATTGCGTTGAGTTTAAAATATTATGTACCAAGTGATGAAATCCTACAATTTTACCATTATAAGCAGTTATTAGAATGTCGCCGTTAGAAGTATCAGTTGTCATAGTAGAAGAAGAAGATGCAAAAACCCATTAAATTACCTATCAACGAAGTACAATACGCATACCAATATAACTTTAAAAATTTCACAAAATCATTTACACACGCAAAGTAAAGAACCACGTTGCTTTCACTGTCTTCAGATTCATTATGCTAGCAACATAAAAAAATAATAAAAAAAACATTGGAACCATAGTTCCAGTTCCATTACATTTGTCTTTATAATGCAATACAAAATCGCGTAATATAATGATGAAGTACACAAGCTAAGATATAAATTTGAAGTAAAAGTAAAATAGCAATAACAACAAGTTCAGCAAAAGTAGTAGCAATACTGTGCAAAGCATTAATAGCATTTGTACAATATTTGTTTGTATTCGTGATAGATATTTATACATTACGCAACTGTAAATTAGATCGAAGCATTTCTGCTAATACTTTTTTTTCGAACATAATATATGGTTTTATTTCATTGTTTTTACACACATATCCACAACAATCAATTCTCATCATGCTTGTTGATTTTTATTTAGCAATTTGTTTTATTCATAATAATAACATCTTGTGGTGATTTTAGTCAAGTTTCATCATATTTTTTGATCTGAAATTGATTTAAATTCCCAGCATTGTTCAAGTTAACTTCTATTTTGCAGGCAGTTTTATTCGATTTTCTTTTTTATACATAGGTGACCTCTAAGAACAAAATTTTATTATATAAATTGCTAGTTATTTTAACATAGTTTGAAACTCACAATGTTTCTTTGAAATTGAAACAGAATTCAGCCTTGAGAATTCACGTTCAGTTTACCTGTATACATAATGTCCGATTACTCTCAAATCATATAATGACCACACTGATAGCGCTGGACTGAGCAAACATTTCATACAGATAATGAGTGTATTCAAAAACTATCCTTTCACTTTTATAATCAACATTTGATCGAAGGAAATTGGCAAATGAGAGCACAGTATTACCATAAATGTAAATAGCTCGAGCAAATACCGCTCACAGAATATTTACATGATGCTTTAGTAAATTAAGTAAAAACTTTGTGCAACATGTACCTAACACAATGGTAAAAATCCTATGGCAAATGACAATATATTTCGATTTCGAATGTAATGTAAACGAGTAATTGAGCGAAAATGCATTCATATCAGTGCATTGTTTTTTTTAATGATATAATATGTATTGATTTCAAAATTTTCAAAAAATATTACATTATGTTTTACGCAATTAGTGATGGGCAACATTTTGAAAATTAGATAGATTAACTTTATATTATCGGATATTTCAAAATTATCACTGAAAAAGAAGTTTGTCATTTGGATTAGCTGTAGGCGCTATTGAAAACATTGTGTTACAAAAAAACTATGCTGCTATTTTACCTGCTATATTATCTGTAAGGGTATGACTAACTGATCCCAAAAATATGACAATTTCGAGAATTAAAAAGGGTCCAGAAAAGATGACATTTTTTCTATATATGTCATACTTAAGATAAATAAAGCTCATGAGATATGTAGGTTTGAATGAAAAATTGCCCCTAAAGTTAGACAAAATAACATTATTTACCTTTGCAACATAAATAAAAGCGACTTAGCATCGAACATGGAAACAAAATGTTCTTAATTAAAAAATGAACTACATCTAACACCAGCGAAATTCTATCATTTTTAAGTTAAAACCTATATAAGATTTTGAAGAAGATTAAGTTATCTGATAGTCAAGAAAGTTGTGTAAAGAGTACAATAAGTTCATACTGTTATATGTGGCGTTTCTGACTCTTCATTTTTAAAATTCAAATGTTCGCTTCAGAAAATTGTGTTTAATAGATTTTGTGTTTTGTTTTTGCTTGCCACATAAGTAAAAGAGATTTTTCAATAGTTTTGAGGTCTCTCTCAAAAAATCTCTCTCCTAGAACCTTGCCAAACCAAAAAAAATCTCAAAAATTTTGATGAGGCTATTCCAAACTCTAAGGGTCAAAGATAGATAAAAACTAATAAGAACTTTCTTGATACAACTTTTCAATCTGATGGCAAACATGTCGTTAGAAAAAAGCGAGGAATATTGACGTGCTGCAACCGAAAAAAAACATAATAATCATGATGTCAAATTTTTTCACGCGAACGAAGCATTCGTTTGGATTTATTTGCACATGCGATCTAATTGGCTTGGACGTGCAATGATACAATATGCCTCAAAATGCAACTATACCCTGATTGTGACGTTCGTATGTTTGAAACTGAATTGGTTGCGATTTGTTTTAAAATTTAGAGTCATGAAAGCTATCGCCAAGGTTTGGAGTCGTACTTGGACCAAGAAATGGTAAAACTATGTAATTTCATATTTATATCACTGGTGTGCTGTTACGGCCACTGAGTTCAACTGAGAAGTCTCTTGCCTTGCGGTTTGTTTCTCAAAGTTTGGGTAGAAATTTAACTTTTCCTCTTGCTCGTATTTTTGGATTTTGAGTCATGGTTATGTGTTATGTTCATTTCAAATAAAAACATCTGTTGACAATTGTTCCATAAAAATGGATGAATTCAAGTTCGAGAGGGATGATTGTTTGAATATTTTTTGAATGAAAGTTATATGGAAAAGTTCTAAAAAAACAAATTTCTATTAAATAGTTTGTCTATGTCTTCCCTCTGTACATTTAATTGGAAACTAACAATTTGCTCAATTTGAATACGAGGGTATTGATAAAGAAATCTCAATCGACTTTCTTAAAAGAACATAAGTAATACTTTTAAAATAAATGGTCTAACGTACGTAAAACTAACTTTTCCGCACATTTCCCGAAATTGTTCGGGTTGACGGGTTTTTCATTGATTGCTACTCATTTGTATTGGATTATGTTTATTTCTTATCGAATCATCCAACTTTGAGAATAAATCACAGAAAATTTCAAGTCATTACGATGAGATCGAATTTCGAGTCATTACACATCATGTGATTTAAATTTAAATTTTAATAAAAACACGAATAAACATCTCAGTTCCTAATTTTTACTTCAACGTTCTCTATTTTCGAACATTGAAAATTTTGTGAGGGAGCTAGTCTTAAATCTCATCAGAATGATTTGAAATTTTGTGTGACATATTTTTTTCATATAAAAATAATATTCTGGAAGATTCAATAGGAAACATTGTGTAAAGAAGTCGAAAATTGTACAGGGGAGGTAGTCCTTAATCTAATCGGAATGACTTGAAATTTTGCACGACTCATTTTTTTTACAAAAATTTTCATAATGATACAATGCGAACTAGACATAGTCCCCATACAAATCTATCTCATTTATATTGGAAAACACCATTTTTTGATTCGACTCCACTAGAGCTACCCGAAAAAATTATCCGATTAGGCTGAAAATTAATAGATTTCTATTCCTAATAAAGTTCAATGCGTGTGTAAATTTTTGATCAATTCTAATATCAATTTTTTTATTTATCGTGTTAACAAATTCTTTCGTACAATGTAATACAACGGACAACGGACAAGAAATTGCTCCGGGAATGGTTGCAATCGTTTTTTCTAGGTTCAAAACGCATAGAAAACTCATTCCGGGCGTTTTGAATTTTTTGGACCGATCGCAATACCTTTACCACACACAGTGGTGTGTGCGGAAATGTAAAAGTTTCATCAGAGTTCAATAAGAAATACGAAGATTTTATTACAATTTCAAATATTGTATCGAAATTAACAAGTGATACAATAACTTAGGTTGTTTCACTCTTATTTGCGGATATGTGACATGTCAAATAACGTACTCCATTAACACTCTTTGAACAAATTGAAATTCACCACTTAGATGTATTTTAATTTACTAAACTTTCTGTAGTCTTTTGGCAATAGTTACAATTTTTGAGTATGTTGTGATTTTCCCTCGAGTCAATTTCAACAAACTTACGTGTGAAACTGCGTTTTGGCACAACCACAAAAATTTGAAAGCTTCTCGAGTTGCTCATGCTCTTCACTTAGCATGTTTTCAGGTTCAATTTGCGCTGCATATTGTGCCACCTTGGAAGTAACTGAAGCCAGTCATCTTCGATAAATTCGGTGATCGTTGTATACGATGGCGAGCTAACGCTGATTGATTCATTCTTCAAATTGGATACTTTCCATTTAATCCTTTCGCCCGATGAATTCTCCATCATACACAAGTATGACGGTATTGTCAATGTCTCTTTTACTCAGTAGTATATTTTGATTATTCGATTCAATGAGCAAAAGCTCGACCGTTAAAAGGTTTGACGATTTTTTTCGCGTGTGTTCTTGAATTTGTTGTAACGTAACGTTGTAACCACTTTTCCACGCATTGAAACGGATTGTCTATTGTTAAGCTTGGGAATTTAGGACATGATTGAACACACATTGCATGGAACTCTGTCGGCATTCCATAATTGACTGGGATAGAATAAAAACTTCTTCTCGCAAAATAGAAAATGAAAGTGAACTACATAAAAATTGCCAATAAAAGTGGACTATAGAAAAATTGACAGTAAAAGAGTTTCCTAAAATCCACTTTTATTGACAATTTTTATGTAGTTCACTTTTATTTTCTATTTTGCGAGAAGAAGTTTTTCCTATAGTCCACTTTTATTGGCAAATTGTATGTAGCTAACTTTTATTTTCTATTCTGCGAGAAGAAGCTTTCATTCTATCCCAGTCAATTTTCACAGTATATATGTAGACTTAACACAGATTTGATGGAATTTCCGATGTCTTTTGCCACTTGTTTTTGTTTTTATTGAAATTTACATGGAATAAAAATTGGATTGCGGCAAGATGCCATATTTGCATAAAACATTTCCCTGTATTTCGCCCGCAATTCATTTGGTGTGAGACGGTATTTATTTAAGCCATCGTTCCATCGAATTCGTTCGATCACTTCTAAATCACCGCCTATTAA